>VZTX01023804.1:661355-1013173 GCA_013400915.1 Pardalotus punctatus
CGTCCGCCCCGCCATCCTCCTTTCCTGACGATCGCACTAGAGCATCATCTTTACTTGCTAAAGGAAAATCAATTTTCAACAGGTTTAATTAAAATTAATCAGTCAAATTACTTAATATCAATTGACTTATAATTAAAGCCAGAAAGTTACCTTGGAATCAGGAGAAAGGATGTTATCTGGAATAATTTTAAGGATGTGCATGGTTTCAGAGCAATTACATTCAAATAACTGTTTAAATAAAACAAACCAGAGCTTGATTATAGTGCTGTGTTCTTGCTGGTGCAGGTGACACAATCTGGCCATTTCATTCTGTAAATTCGCTGACCTTTTGAAGGAATATCATTTTAGTTTGACACTGGGTTTGCTTTCTGGAAGGCCAGTTTGTTTTAGCTCTAACAACTATGGTATTAAAATCTACTAGTATAAAATGGAATATGTCTTATAGAACCCATAAATATCAAAGTGAATGTTTTTAGCACGTTTAGATGTTCTGTGAATTTGAAATGAAGCAGGGTTTTTTTTCTGGTTTTTTTCTTCCTCAGCATAAGTGTAAGAAATTGTTTTAGGAATTATTTTTTTCCAGCACTGCCATCCGCTGTGGCAATATTTGCATTTATCCAGAGCCTTAGTGGGACCAGACCATACGGGTAAATTCATAGAGATAATTCACATCCAAAACCATGTATTTTTGGCAATGCTCACAATAACCTTTTCATGCTCCCCTAAGACCTAGGTTGGTTTTTTTGTTTGTTTGTTTTTTACAGTAGCAGCATTTTTGGTGCATCTACAGACTATTGTTATTGCTGAAAGAGCAGCACTGTGAGCTTTGGGACGTTTTCCCTACTTTATTTCTGGGCTGGCTTGGTTGAAGCAAAGGATACTTATGAAATTGCACGTACTTTATTACAGCACCTGACGAGAGAAAGACCCATGTATGGTATAAATGAGCATTTAAAAATAGAGCCCATTATTCAGGGCCCTGATTTTCAAAGATACTGATTCTCATTGACTGCACTGAGACTTGTGTGGGCTCAACAGCTGTAACACGCAGACCACTTCTGCGTCTTTGAAATTAGATTTGCAGATTGGGAGCCAAGAGCTAAGTAGCCATGTTTGGGAATAGTGGTTGGGAAGGATTATTTATTTTTCCTTCTCCCCCCCCCTCTCTGTTACTGGTGCAGGATGCAGGGTTAAAGAAGATTGCTTCTTAGTTACTTTTGATAAATGACACCGTTTTTCTTAGACTGTGGCTACAGATTGCAGTGATGTTGCAAAAGCAGTTTTGCAGGAAATGATTAGGAGATCCTTAGGTACCTACAAAGAGATCCCATTTATCCTGTGCGTTTCATGTGAATCATATGCAGGCTGTGGGAAGAAAAATGAGGCTGAGGGTAATCATGCTAAGTGTGCTGGGAAGCAGGATTTGGCTGAACACCTCTGTTTTGTGATTAACTGAAGTAGCAACGAAAGCCATGAGAGTGGTTCAGGCTGTTTAAGGCAGTGAGTGTAGGAGCAAGGAGAAGAGCTGCCGTCCTGATACTGCTTTGGTTATCTTACCCCTTCTCCTAGAGCAGGGTAAGACGATAATATCCTAGCTGTTGACTTAAACATCCTTAACAAAGTGGGTTTTCTCTGGATTATTTGGCTGGAGGTGGAGCAGTCTGCTGAGGAGGGTTATTTAAAGACTGGGACAGGGCTGTAGGCAGATAAATTGATTTGCAAGTGAATGGAGAAATTTGAACATGGTAATGGTGGTAGTTGTATTTTTTATCAGTTTACAGATTTAATATCCACTGGCATACACACAAGCATAAACCACTCTAATTGTTCAAATGGAGTCTGGGGAAAAGGGAAGAAAGCAGAGGCTTAGATGTGGTCTCAGTTCATAATGGATTGGCTTGCCTTTCTTTATTAAAAGCGAATATACATTCCCTTCTAATAGAGATGTAGAGTATTACAGATTCTTGTCTAGCTCTGAATTATTTGTTTGATGTCATATTTATTATGGTTTTTTAATCACATGAAAAAGAAACTATTTAAAAATTAAATAGTGAAAAAGAAGGGCAAAAGGAGACAGATGTTCTTTGAAAGCAAATAATGCAAATACAACATTTTGCTAGAGATCCAGTAGAAACCTCTGTGGATGTCTTTTAATAAAAGATGGGCAGTTATCAATCTGATCCAGTAAATGATATAGCTTCTCGTTAGTCCCAGATATCCATCCATGGTAAGTATAACTGGTAATGATGAAAAATAGGTCCTGACTGATGAATAAAGGCTGTTCTAGAGGCATATTTCCATTACTGTAGCCATGGTTCTGAGCCCTCCATTGTGAAGGAACATAAACACTCAGAGTCCTAATACCCAGTTGTTGCACAAGAGTTTGTATGGAAAGGAGGGAGAGGGAGTTAGCCAATGAAAAAAAAAAAAAGAACCTGATGGGAAAACTTCATCATGAGTTGCATATTGAGAGCACATCCTGTAATTTTAATAACAAATGATGACGTTACATTCCCCAGGATTACTATTGAATTATCACAATTATGAGGGAAAATAATTCTGGCTTCTTGGTGACTCAGCTCCATGTTTCCACCTGCCTCTGAAGACCCCACGTGTTTTCCAACAGACTTTGTTTCCATAACTATTAATTGCTCATTAATCCCTGTGTATTCTCCAGGGATAAAAGCCACCCATTGGCTATTTAGTCCCATGTTAAGTTTTGCTGTGCACCCACTCCACCATGCCACTTCTCACTAGAAACCAAAAGGTGGAGTGAGGGACCACCAGCTGTGTGAGACCAGGGGGCACAGGGTCTGTACTGTAAATATCCTCATGCCGTGTAAAGATCTGGGCTGACCACAGAATAATGCGGTTTTTCCACTGCTTTGGGCAAATAAAACCTGAGGCCTTTAAAAGAAAAGCAATTTGAGTTCTTTTTACCCCATTCATTAAATTCTTCTGTTTTGTCCTCATAATATTTTCTGCATAATCAGTTTTAGTGCTGCCTTTGGGTAGCCTGTTACCTTCTGCTGATGCTTGGTTAGGTATTTTGCACCGTATTAAGGGAGAATGTAATGCTTGGAAATTAGCAACACGTGACTGTAAAATCATAAAAGTGGTCAAGGACACTTTACAAATATTGTTTTTCAAGTAACTCATATTCCTTTAATGAAGCAGAGAACTTAAATGGCAATTTAAAAAGATGTTTTCTAAATCTCCTTAATCACATCCTGCCTAGAGAAGCCATTAGCCCACTTGTTGAACTGGTTCTGGGAATTTAATGAGGGGAATACATTTATGTTGTATTTTATACTTCTATTTAATTACATTTTGTCTGAAGCTTTTAAGTTCAATACCTGAACTTAAAGTTCTTCTTTAACTTTTGCCTTCCCAACCCCATCCCCCAGTTTCCAAAAAAGTACTTGAAAGCAGTAAAGTGTTATGTAGGCACACAGTGTTAGAAATATTCATGAGGAGAAAACGACAATTTAGTCAGGAGAAACCTTACAGATAGGCTGAATATTTTGACATCCTCAAGCCTGTGCAAAACAGGCATTGTGGGATGGAGCTTTTGGTTCTTCAGCTGGTTTCACAATGCCACTTTATTTCTGTGGAGAATCTGGGCCCTGGAATAGTCACCATGAGAGGCTGCTGCTGGCTCAGGAAACCCTCTGGTCACTGGAGTCGTGGTCAGCGTGACCAGGACATGGCCTGACAGCCTGAGTCTGGTTGCTACAGCTGAAATAAGTCTCTTTCTCACAGACAGTGGTAGAAAATGGAAAGAGGACAAGGGGCTGAATAATAGGAGCTACACATGAAGTCAGATGGAAAGAGTAAATCTTTGTAGACATTTAATGGTGTTATATTCTAAGCTTTTGGGAAATTTTATTTGAAATTTTTTTATAACAGTAAATATAGTCTGTGCTATATCCTATTTCTATTTCATGTGAGAGAAAAATTCCCCATCTATGGCACAACACTTTACTGCTACCATTACTGCAGACTTTATAGATCAGAGATGTGTCAGCATGTTAGCTTTAGCTGTAATGCTTTTTTTTTGTGAAACCTTATGGGCCTTGCAGCCACTTTCTCATACTGGCACTCATAAAACGTTCAAGTTCTCATATTTATTATTTAATTTGCTTCCTATATAAAGCAGCAGAGCTCTTTGGTACATGAATATGAAGCCAAAAATGACAGGCAGGCATGAATGGGACTAATGAGTTTTAATAATGCACCTATTAGAAACTGCTAAAGCAAGTTTAATTAAGAAAAACAAGTTAAGCATGAAATTCATTTTGGAACAAATGCAAGTAAAGTCACAGATGTAGAGAATGCTAGATCACAGGAAACAACCTCTTCAAGTTGATAGATCCCTCTAATGCCAATATTGCACTCAAGTTGTAGTGTGTGCTCTGCAGCTCTGGAAAGCCTGGTAATGCCAGTCAAGAGCACTTCCAGAGCTGAGTTAGAGACGTTGGGTTTGTGATTAACAAATTCTGTTTATACAATGTCTGTGAATTTTCTGATGAGTTGGAATTTGATCTCAATAACCCTGATTAAATGAGGACCATCTTGACCATCTGATCAAGAACAAAAAGCATGGGTTCCTTTTTCCGCCACAAGGAAGTTTGTTGGTCTTTTTCTAAAAAAAACTGAAAACAATCAAACCATCTTGTTGAAGAGCTAGTTATTGATCTAGCTCTACAACATGGGTTTTGTGTGCTTGGAACTGTTACTGTATTGTATCCAGATAGAAAAACAATTCATGGACAAATCTGAGTTCATTCAAGCATCTTTGTTTGCAGATTTCTCCCTCAGGAAGTGGTAATAACTGTATTCTAGTTTGTTTTATCTTGAATTCCTCACACCCTCCCCAACAGGAAAATACAAAAGTGATATCTTTCTTATGAATCTGATATGAAAGTTTGCCTTGGGTGATGTACTAGCATTAAAGGTAGTATTATTGTTGATATTATGGTTTTATTGAATGTGGCAAAGAAAATCCAATTACTTTTTCTCATATGATTAACCCCAGTGAACCGAGGGTGAGCCACAAATGTCTATCAGGTGAAGAACTTTAAGTGTTCTATAACTAAATTTTTCACCGACAAGAGACAACAAAAGGAATCTTAGTTTCAGGAGCCTCTGGGTGGGTTCTAGATACTCTGCTAGAGCGATCAGATGAGAAGCACATTTATATTTTATGAAGTATTAACCAAAACAACTTCCACTTGACCTAATGATATCCAATATACAGATTTTGATACAGAAGTTCTCAAATAAGAAATATCTGGGTTATTTTTTTCTCAGGGGTAACCTCTGATTAACATGAGTTCAGTGGAATTTCTACAGTAGGTCAGGGAATCTTTGTGTCCTGAAGCACGGAACAGCCATCAACGGAATGGCCATTTGATCATTTAGCTGAATAGTTACAGTACTCAAAAGTGAGGATAATGTGTGGTCCATTTAAGAGTTAACTGTAAGCTGCTAAAAGGAATAAAGGTTCACTTCAGTGCCCATTATATTCCAAGCCAGTGCATCTGTCATTTTTAATTTAAATCTGTATTACTTAGCTGTCTAAAACTTTACACATAAGTGACAGAGTTACCCATTCTTTCTGTTATGGGTAAAATCACCATTTCGTTACCTACTTACTGTGCAAAATGTCAGACAGCTCTAGCCCACATTAAAAAATTGTAGTCAGCTTCTGGTAATATAAACAATTACTTCAGCTAAGAAGTAGAATTATTTTAAGAAAATGATTTATTGATATGAGTAAATGGAAGATTATAAGACTTAAGTGACCCTCTTCTCATATGCTTAATTTGTCTTATTTAAAACCAGTTTAATATAAAATTTTGATCAGAAGTCTTCCTATTTTGGCAAACTAAGATGAAGAAATTATTTAAAAGGATTTTTGATCATGAAAATACTATTTAATAAGCATTAGTGAATATTCCCACTAATGGCAATGAAAAAAATTTGGTGCAGTTGAAAAATGCATCACAATTCAAAGGAGTCTTATGACATCTACTCATTTTAATTAAACTTTTTACTGATTTTGAAGTACTGCATTGAATACTTGATACCACACTATTTAAGTACTGTATTTTTCTCGAACTGGTTATGAGGTTTAGTGGTCAAAACATCACATTAAATCGAGGTAAGGGCACTCAGGAATCAGTTTCTCTGATCTGGTAGTGATATATTTACACAGCTTGCAGCATCTGGAAATCCTTTCCAGTGGGTTGTTTGCAGACCCGCGTAACACAACACTTGTAATCTCATCCTAATGTGGGGTGGGACTGCGAGCCCATCAGGATGATGTCTTATTCAGACCTTTGTTGGTGATCTTGGCAAAGGTTCTGCATCTCAGTAGGGCTGGATTTTGTAGCAACTTTTTGGAGCTTCCAGACCTGTGGCTGCTCTGAGGTGCAGAGAGTGCTGGCAGAATCCGACCAAACCCCGCCAGAGCTGTACTCTGCTTACACGTATTATGTATTCAGGTTGGCAGCCTGTATTATCATTTTGTACACCTGTTTTTTTAAAGGAATGGCATTAATTTCTTGAAGTAAACCCATGCAAATCCCGTCCCTTTGCCAAGTATTTAGGGAAATAGCCAAGGGGAGTGTCTGTTTTAAAATATTTTACAGAATGGTTTGGGTTGGAAGGGCCGCCTAGGTTTTGGTAGGGACAGCTTCCCTTCCAGCTTGCTCAAAGTCCCATCAACCTGGCCTGTTTTTACTACTAAGCTGAGAGAAAATACGCTGTATTTGGAACAGCGCTTCCCTTGCTCACTTGAAACACGAAAGGAGATGGGGAATTTTGTGCTGCATCTCTTGAGGATTTGTCTGATTGTGCTTACAATTGGTGTCTCACACCCACACAGTGCTCACCCTTATTGTTCTTCTAATGGTTTCTGTACCACTGGCCATGTTCCTGCTTGATATCATGGCATGTTTTAGAACACGGATTTCTTCTTAGAGACCTGAAACATCTCTGGGCTCTTAGTGCTAAGTAGAGACTGTTGTAGGTAAAAACGGATACAAATGTAGCTGGTTATGCAAAATAACATTTGCGTTTTGAAGTGAAGTGGCACTGTGTGGTGTTCCGAACTCTTGCAATCACTTTGAGTCTTTGTGCAACTGGGATTTACTAGCAAAGTTGAGGTGGAAAGGAATGTTTAAGCATGAATATCAAATCACAGAATACATCTTCAGCTGAAAAGAAACCAGCCTTTTTTGGGGGGGGTTTTTGGGGGGTATCATAACAATAATAGCCTTTACATGGTGCTGAAGCTGGCACATGGCCAGAGGCCTTGGGTGCCACCAAGGGTTTTATTAATCCATTGGAGCTATTGACAGGTGGTACAGATCAAACCATCCCTTAAGATTTGAAGGTCTGGGCACGAGTAACAGAGAGGAGTTGAGCTGCTGCTGTTTGCAGCAGATGTGACCTGTTGTGGGATGCCCTGTGTCATTGCAAATGCAAAGATGCACTGAAGCTCCCTCGGATTGTTCACTCCTCAGCATACTAAATGCCTCTCCAAAGTATTTCAGAATCTGAGCTATAAAGTAATTTGAATTCAGAAAGGAAGATAATAAAATAATAGATGACAGAAAAAACCTCTATGTAGTATAGACTGTTCGAAAGACCATGAAAGACTTTATCAAATACCTTTTGCAGTAGAATTCATTTGTGTTACCACAGGGAGCAATTGTGATCCTCAAATCAAGACAGCAGTAAAATCTGAAAATGTTTCTCCTCCTCCTCCTCAGATCCACATTATTTTGATGCTAAATCTTGTCCCAGATTTATCATTGCTACTCTTTGGTTTATTCTCATGCCAGCCTGCCTGATCATTCCTGTTCAATCCTTCTCTTTTTTTTCACTGATTCCTCTTCAGCTGAGTCCAGATACCAAGGGAAAGTCCTTTGTAGATCACCTGCAGGAAGACTGAGGGGAATTTTGTCCAGTATTGACTCTCAACATGCTCAGGCCAGCTTCCCTGCTTGCCCTTGCACCTAGTGCTCAAAATGAAATTTTGTCATGAAAGCCTCAAAAGATTTGATAAATCTCAGTCTTTTTATTTGTGTTGAGTTTGTTTTTGATGTGATAGCTTCAGGGCAGCCAATGACAGGCTTGAATGTCTGACCTCTCAGTCTCAAAAATAAACTGTTACTTAGACATTTAAAAAGAAAGGCTTGAAAAGAGCAAAACCAAAATTCAGTTTACAAATACAACGAAAAGATGTTGATCCAAATTCTGTAAGTGCTTGACAATTTGCTGCCCTGTACAGCCTGTCCATCTATTCACTGAGGCTACCACCCACCTGTTAATTAGTCAGGAAGAGCCAAACACAGCTTTGAGTTATATTTTTACCTTTTTAGCATCCTGTATCTGCCTTAGAGTAAAACCTTCTCCATGGGAGGCAAACCAGAATGTAAATCACAGCAGAGCTGTCCCTGCTGTCCCAGCAGACTGGACATGTTTAGAACTATAGCCCTGCTCTAGAACTGGCTTTGAGTTTACATTGAATTTACCATTTGAGATGTCTGAAGTGTATCAAAAAGTTGTCTTAGAACTGAAAACAGGTGCTAAATGAATTATTATTAGTATCTAGATAATTTTCCCCATTGAACCAACCCAGCACCTTGAAATGAAGAAGGATATTTTTCCTTGGCACAGCTATGTTGGATTTGTTGTCTTCAGGCCTTCCCCAGACCATGTGAATTAGCAGGAAGGCTACTGAGATGACGTTCCTGCTATTTACAACTTTGAGTTTGAGAAAGAAGAGAAAGTACATCTTTGCATTCCTGACAGGAAAACAAACCCTCATGGGTTTTAAGACCCAGTGGAAAAGGCTTAAATCTGTGGAGGTTTCTGAATGTCACTAAGGAATAGGTTTGTGTCTCAGAAACCTGTCTGCCTACTCTGTCTTTACTGTTTCTCAAGTAATACCCTACTCCCTCCAAAATCTCAAATGCTACAAAGCAACAATCCTCCATAAGGGGAATGTCTGCCATTCCATGTAAATGTATTAAAGGAAATGTAAACACACGCATCAAGTTTGGGGAATTATTTTCTGCAGCTAAATTGGTGCGTTTCCAGCAAATACTGAGAATTTGTCGCTGGAGAATGAAGGATATAAGCCTGTTTGTTAATGCAGTTTCACAGTGAAGGTGTTAGAATTAGCAGAGAAAGAAAGGAAAAGAGAAAATTGCAGAAAAGCTTCATCTATCTCCTTATTGCCTCCTGAGATAGATTGTTCAGAGCTAAAGGAACACTAGACACGAACCAAATCTCCTGCTGTCCTATATAGCTTTTACAATCTCCTTTTTAATAACCCAAACTGCAGGGTAGTCTGACTATTAGACAAGCCGTTCTTTTGAATTCTCTCTACAATGTGTATAGACATGATAAAAACAACAATTCTCATTAAAGCTGCCAATGCTGTTTCAAATGCAGGTGGTTTGAAATGTTTCCTATACAAAACAAAACACGTTTCTCGTGCATTACGCACTGCTTAATAGGGAGTGTAAGATTACACTGCTATGTTGTGTATAACACTGCATTTTAAATAATAGGATATTGTAAGTCATGTTGGAAATATGTTTCACATGAATATGGAAAATATAATGATATGCACTGAGCAATTTTCAGAAGTGCTGGAACACAGCCTTGTGTGACAACCTCTGAGCTAAAGTAGTTGAAAATAGCATCTGGAATTTCAGATTATACATCCTCTGATCCTAACTGATTATTTTTTCTAGGATATTGTTCAGTCAGCATGTGGGTATATGAAAGATAAGATTTCTACTGTCCTGTGGGAACGCTTATTGTTTATGTTATAAACTAAGGATGGTAGGAATTGAGTGCTCTCAACATGCGTTTTCATTTTTCACTGAAGTCAGTGTTTTATAAGGAATGCAGGATTGATCTGACGTAAAAATTGTGATATAGAGCTCCATCCCTGAAGTGCCTGCTCATATTCTTTTCCAAACTAGTTCTGAAAAAACCCCAGCAACCTACAGAGGTCCAGTTGTACTTCTGTGCAAATTCAGAGTTTGCCATTCACCTCAGCAGATGCAGGTTTTGGTCCTTCATTGATGTGAACATTTCACTCTATCTGTGTTTTTCATCAGCTACCAGAAAACCACATAAGGCATGGTAATTCAGGTTGTTGTGAATAAGCAGAGTAATCCATGTTATATTTTAACATGAGCAAAAAATGTTTGTATGTATTATAAACTGCTTTTAATGAAATAAAATGCATTTGAGTCTTCAGTATGCCTATCCTAATTTCCCCATCTTCTGCTTTAAGAAATAATTACTTCCGTTTTGATAAATCAACTTGTGCAAACAAGGTGAAAATTGATTATGAGCTGATTAAGTTAAATAAAATATTAACATAAACACTTATGTAATGTAGCCTGGCAGCAAATCGCTTACTCTTGAAAAGGTGAATTCTCAAAATGTATTTTCTGTGAGCCCTGTTTCTCCTGAAAAGTCTCTATAAATTCAACAGGTGACATTACAGATAATCCAGTAATCAGCGTTTCACCTGCCATTTCATGGACCCATAAACTACTGCAGTTTAACTTACATGACTCTAGCAAATATTAATGTATGTAAATAACGTGTTAAACACCTAGTTATCACTCTGCTCATATTAGCTCTTTCATACTAATGATTTATTTTCATTTTCTCCAGGATATAGACCTGCGGCTAACTGGATTTGATTTATAAGAGGGGATTCTGCAGTAAATGGCTGCTCTCTTCATATTGCTGCTATGGAAAACAGAATTGTCAATAGGATGTAGTCTGATAAATAGTGCTGAGTGAAGATGCAGCTTCAATAAGTGTGAAATCAATGGAAGATACTTACCGCATGAAAAGCCTTTTGAGATTTTTCTGACAGGCACCTATTTAGGAAACTTGATCTGTTTCCTCCGGTCGCCCTGTTTTTACACCAGTGGATACAAATCAGATTGCTTCACTGTAGTTACACAACTAATGTGGGACCATGGCCTTTCCAGGATCCAAGTGGCTGAACTGTGTATGGAGAGCGACGGTGGTCCGCCTGCTACACATGGGATTGAGTGCCACTTTTGCTTTTTCTATGCTTGGATTTTTGCTTCACGCTGCCGCTGTGTCCTCCCAAAAATTGGATGATACCAACCCAGTGGTGACCACCAACTTTGGCAAGATAAGAGGGATTAAGAAGGAACTTAATAATGAAATTTTGGGGCCCGTTATTCAGTTTCTCGGGGTTCCGTACGCTGCCCCTCCAACAGGGGAGCGCCGCTTTCAACCTCCTGAGCCTCCGTCTCCCTGGGCAGATATCAAAAATACCACCCAGTTTGCTCCAGTGTGTCCCCAGAACATTATAGAAGGCAGGTTGCCTGAAGTCATGCTTCCCGTGTGGTTTACTAATAACTTGGATGTAGTTTCCACCTATGTACAAGATCAGAACGAAGACTGCCTCTATTTAAATATCTATGTCCCAACCGAGGATGGTGAGTTAATAGCAGGCGAAACAGGGAGATCCTTTTATTTTCCTGTTCTACTTTCTAACAATATTAATTCACGTGTACTGGTAGCACGCATGGCTTTCTCTGTTTGCATGCCAGCTTATTACATGTATGCATGATGCTTTTCTCTGTGTGCATTTGTCCTTGCTTTTTGATTTTATTTTTTTTCTTTCTGTCTACATTCATTTTTTTTCTTCCAAAGCACGTGTATTTTTTAGGTCAAAGTTGGTGCCTAATTCTCATTGCCACCCACTGACTTCTGGGAAGATGCATCAACATCTTTTCCATTGCATGTGCAGGCACAACAAGTTGAGAATCTTCCGCACCTAATAAAGCAGGTCATATTTAAGTTAGATAGTGGTGTTGCATGCTCCTACTGTCTGTGACGGAGCTCCATGTTATTTTCTAGTCTTCTATTCATTTTTCAGTCAAAAGAATATCCAAGGAATGTGCCAGAAAACCCGGCAAGAAAATTTGTAGAAAAGGAGGTATGTATAAAGTGGACCAAAAAAAAAAAAAAATGGGGGAGAGATCGAAACCTTGCAAAAGGAGAACAAGTAATACAGGTGAAAGAGGCTGATTGCTGTGAACTGTTAGGGACTGTCCTGTCTTACTGGAGAGGTGTTTAAAGAGAGGACCATGGACAGCAGATGAGAAGATAATTTTTGCAAAGCCGCGACTCAGTTGCACCTGATCATCTCTCTCTTGCACTCTTGTCACTCTCCAGTGACGGTGTTGGCAGCTTCCCCCTTGGCCTGGAGGTGCTGGGCAGAGTCCGTCAGTGGCAGGAGGGGACAGGATGTTGTGTGTGGATGCAGAGGAGGCAGCTCTGCCCGGGATGGGCGCTGCTGCCGCTGGAGGGGCTGGCACAGCTCACAGCTCTCCCTTCCAGCCCTAGAATGGCTGGGAAGTCTTCGAGCAATGCAAGGCTGAGACCTGCCTTGGCTTTCTCCAGGATACACCCTGTTTTCTTGGAACAGTGTTAACTTTCCTGAAATGTAGATGTGAAACTGTTGGTTTTTTTTTTTTTGCGTTTACGTGCTTCTAAAAGCGAGCATTGATTTCCTTTATTCTGTGATTGCAGCTCTCTTTGTCGAGCCCAAAACCTCTTAATAGGGGTGTAGAGAACTGTTAAAATATTGTGACATGGTACTTTGGGAACTAGGCTGCTTTTGGAAGCTTTGGAAACTTGGCTTCTACCCTTTTCGTGTTAAATACTATGGAAGAGTTTGAAGATTTCTTTGTGAGTATTTGCAAATTCCCAGAGCAGTTGACATGCAATAGAAAAGGTCTATTTTGGTACTGATTTAGAGGAGGTACTTGGTGCTAGGTTTGAAGTACTAATTTTGTACTATACATGTTTGTTTTGCATCAAATTATTTTTCTTTGTTTTCTTTAAAATAACGTGCTATGTTAGAGCTGGTCTACATAATTCTTTTTGGGGAAAACAAAGAGTCCTGTGGACATGCACAGTTGCCTGTTAGTTGGAATCCAAATTTTTTATATGCTGTTATTCCAAAACAAAAATATTTTAAGAAAGTGTCATAGCAGGAATGTTTAGAGTTGGGCAAAATTCAACTCTGTAAATGCTGTATTAGCTTTTAAGGGCAGTATCCAGGCTCTAAATGAAGGTGGCCTTGTTTCCAAGGCTTTAGCCCTTACAGCTCCTAACTGCTGGTTGCAGCTAGTTGTTAATTATTAATTGTTAATTGTAGTTGCTCAATGTATGCTTTTTTGTAGATGTCTAAATCCACTTTCAGTGACTTAAAGCAATTTGTGTTTAAAGTGTCAGGCTTTGAGGCATCTTCTGTTTTCTGGTAAGGAATTTTTGCTCACTGCTGTAAAAGTACAATTGTTTAAGCTGGATTCCCAAAGCTGGAAATGAAGATAATCAGGGTACTGTGAGCAACGTCACTTCTTCACACATCATTCAAGTTAGAATAACTGCTGTCATTTATATGCATTCAATTAATGTGCAGTGCTGCAGCAGTTATTACGCAGTTCATCAAGCGTGTGTAATTAGCTGAGCAACTTTCACTTCCTATCACCCAGACGCTGATTCACAAAGTCATAAATAAAGATGCAGATCCCCATCATTGTTCTCGGAAAGCATCTTTCATACAAGAGAATATTTAAAAAAATAATCAGGAAAATAGCAAAAATACAGGGAGGGAGAGCCCAGTAGCTGAGGAAGTCATGTTTATTGTCCTGTGGGCCTGAAGGAGAATAAAGAGAGTTATTTGAAATTCAGTAGGTACCTTTCTACTTAGATTCATTGCACACACAGCACAATAAAAAGCCTACCTTTTGCTGTTGACAAGTGCAGAGAGCTCCTGCATACCTTCAGCTGGGCTGCTGAGATATCTGCAGTAATCTCTGCTCTCTGAGAAAATCACACTCTACTCACCCGTGCATAACCTGAGATTTATCCTGGGCTTGGATTGCCCCCAGAGCCAGTGGCAAAAGGAGTCGTGCTGCAGGACAAAGTTGCAGTAGAGTCACAGAAACTGAGCAGCAGCCACAGCTTGGAGAACGCTTTGGGCTTGTATAGAAAAAGAAGAAAGGCCCAATTTTGTCTCTTTTGCTGGATTTTTAGGTTGCAGTCATTGCATTTGTCATAGTTAGTGATGAAAATTATTGGAAAGAGAAAATCTGGAAATCAGGGGCAGACTTTTACACCATCTTTTCATTTCATAAAGGATGTATAAGATCAAAGTGACTGAACCAGCAGCCATATGCTATCATTATATATGGTTTGATTCTTTCTTATTACATAGATTGAATTAGATAAATAAATCAGTATTTATTCTTATCAGCTGAGGGACATGAGAAAATTCAGACTTTTGAAGAACAGGGAGCAATCTGATTAAGCCAGATGTGGAAATTAAAGGAGTTCCATCCATGAGTCATGCTGGAGATGGTAATGAGCATTATATCCATGACCCCCTGTTGGGATTTGGTTATGCCCACAGCAGAGACTACAGAATGATAGGATGAAACTGGGTGAAAAGAAATGAGATAATTCAGCATGTTTTATTGCTAAATATGGAGGCCTACATTTCAGTTCCTTAACCTTCAGTTTACGGATTCAGTAGATAAAGAAGGAACATCTGTTTTTTTCATTCAGGTGCATGAAGGTCAGAGGCTGCTAATTCTGTTCTGGGTATGCAGAAACCTGTGTTTGCAAGGTCTGGTTTTGGAAAATTGGTGCAAGGCATCTGATTAATTTTGTGGTACTTTTTTGAGTTTAGTCTCTGTAACTCTAAGTTTTGATAGACCCTAGGTTACATTGCAGGTAACACTATTTTACTGATAGATAGTAGTTGCATTGGTTATTATCTGGCATTTCCTGAATTTCCTGACAAACTTTTGCATCATTTCTAGGGATTACCTGGATATTTTTCTACCGTTTGGCATTTCAGATCTCTAATTTACCTTCCAGTCAAAGCACAAATATTTTACTTGTGATTCAGAATGACAGCTGAGCTCCTTATCTCTTAGGAGGGCAGTGCCTCCTGCTTTAGCTGCATTCCTGTGGTGTTTTAATACTCTATATTCCTTTCTTCAGATTTCAATAGTTTGCACCATGCATTTCCTAATTTAATGACAACTACATAAAGAAAATTTGAAAAGGATCACTAATGTGACCACTAAAAGAAACCCCAGGGGTTGTGTGCTCTGCATTTGGGATGAGAGTATGCTCTTTCTTAGGAACCTGTGCTAAAGTCTCCATATTGCCTGAAGATGCCTCAATGTGAAAATGTGGAGGTGTAGGTGGCATATCCTCAATGTCATGGATCCAGGCACGTGCAGTTTTGGATAAATTAGTATTTGTAGGAGATTTAGGTGTAGAATAAGGAAAGAAATCACTTGATCCTTACTTTTATGTATAGGAATTATCAGTGGCTCAGAGACCGCCCAATGTCAGTGACTTTCCCACATGTGGATTCTGTTTCTTATTCTAGTCAGGGCAGTGAATAAATTTCAAATGCTAAGACTCATGATCTGAACTACCTCATTTGAGAGTGTAGGATTAGACAGCTCTATTAATATTTATGCCTCCTAATGGGCTACTTGATTTTCAGAGCAAAGCTCCCCACACCATACTTGCTGGGTTATGGCTGTGGTTACTACGGACGCACAGGAGCAAATATACATACACACAAATATATTCATGGAGCTGAGACACAAATCACACTGCTGTAATCTCATCCTGCTTTGATCTCCCTTTGTTTTCAATAGAGAATATGTTACATCAGTTGTGTTTTGTAAGAGGCTCTGATAACCTTAGGGCTTTAAGCTTAGCAATGTGAAATGTTCTTTACAAGTCTAAGCAGAAATGTCGCCTGTTACCTTGTGTTTCTGTTGAGTGTTTGTTCCAATACTCCCTAGAACTACCCTAGAACTGTTTACTTGTCATCAGATCTTGGAAAATAAGAATTAATATAACTTGTGCAGTTCCTGTGGACTTTGTTAGATGAAGTTCTTTCTGTAAACCCATTTGAGCTCTGAAATCAACCAGAAGGGAACAAGCTGAGACCTTTGAAATGTGTAGTTCCACTGGCAAAAGTTGTCAATCGATTATCAGAGTTCTTTTTTTCTAAATATGTAACTTAGAGAATAATACCAAACTAAGGGAAATGTAGATGGTAAATTGTCCAAAATTATTGAAATATCCCTTTTTCAAAGGCCATAGGAATGGAAAGTATGAAACCTAAGGTGTGAGCCTCCATCACTGTGGACAGAGCCACGTTACATTGTCAGTAGGCTGAGAACATGCCTTTGCAGACATTGCCAGGGCTCTGCATCCCTTGAGAGTGATTGCCAAACTCACAGAGCTGCCTTTGTGCATATTTTGGTGTATCTCAGCCCTTTAAAAGGGTTTCTGTCTTCATTAGGCCACTTTGACAATTCATAGCAACTTATTTGCCTATAGTATATTTGTGTCAGTAGTTTCTTGCACACGTTTGGTATTTCACCCCCGTCCAGCCTTGCTGGCTCTTGGCTGCAGAGCCCTCATCCTCATCCCCTGTGGCACCCGCAGGCCCAAATGTCATCCAAAATCCCAAACTCCACTGCTATGCATCAAGACATCATGATTGTTCTATTTTTCTGCTCTTTTTGAAGCCCTGTATTCCTGTTTTCCATTCCTCAGCTACCACTGCAGCATTTCCTATTATACTGGTAATACATGGAAGAAGATAACGAAGCAAACATTGTCTTGTACAGACCTTTTCATCCTTTCACAATCTAAAGCTGTTAGTGTCAGTTAGCAGCATTTTTCAAAGATGTGCAGTAGGTTTATGTCATATTTGAAATAAAATGCTTAAAACTCTGATGTACTTTCTCCAGCCCTCTTTCTGGGTGAGCCACTGCTTGACAATGGAAGAATTTGCAGACTGTATTTTAAGACTCCAGTCATCTTAAATGCCATCAGCACCGGTCACAGTCCCCTGTAAATGTCTGGTTGTTCGGGCTCTGGGCTCTTGCTGACCACACAGTCGTTGTGCTGTCACTGCTTTGTTCATATACCTTGACAGTGCTTATAGCTCTAACAGGTCTTAAATTCTGATCTAATTCCATTCCTTGTCCATTATTTTACTGCTTGCTTTTCATTTTCTACATCCTCCCCCACACAGGTTCTAAAATAGTACTGCTACCCTGCTAATGCTAAGTCGGATAAAACTGGTTTGTGCTTCTTCCCCCGGCCTTTGTTGGCTTGGACCGGTTTTACTCAGTCAACATCTGTGAGATGCTTTTCCTTTCAATCTGTTAGTTTCTAATTTATCATTTAAAGCCAGAATGGACAAATCTTATAAAAAATAACTACGTAAGTGTACTTGTACATTTTCAGGAGGAATGTTTGAGTAACTAATATGGCTTTTGGATAACTATTATCTTCTGCCTTTTTACCCTCCCCTGTATTGTAGTATTATTCCTTTGCTCTTCTCTGTGTTAATGCTCTTCATCTCTTTGTTTCCTTATAATACACATGGATACAAACATTTTTATTATTCTTTGGATATTTTTTTAAGCTTGAAACATGATGCTTACATGTGTCAAACCATTCTTAAGGATCATCTCACTTACAATGTTAATAATCTGCTTATGACTTGAATATTGCTCCAGTATAATTTTTTTCCAAATTCTTTTTTCTTATAATTCTTTAGCCTTCTTCATTTTTACTTGCTTTATGATGTCAAATTTACATGTCTTCTCCACTTTGATATGTATGGTATTAATAATTATACTCAGCATTCAGATATCAACTGCTTTAATGAGCTTACCATAAATGAGATTTGTTTTCGGGATATCAAACCATTTCCTTCTGTTTTAATATTAATATCTCTTATTTTACTTTCTCATGCTTGTAATAATGAGATTTATCCCAAGAAGAAGCAGCGCTGAACAATACAAGGCTAGGGGAAGTGGGACAAAACTTTCAGCCATGTTTGCATCTATATTCCAACAACTGCAGGGACCAGAGTGGTCCCTGGCTGGAACTGGGGCTTCCTCAGGGCTGCTCCTGCAGAAATTTTATAAGACACATGGAAATGGCACAGTCCAGGTGCTGCAGCTGATTTTCCCATCCAGAGTTTTGCCAAAGTGTTTTGGAACATTTCAGCAGCAGCAGTAAATCATGTTGCTAATTCCTCTGCTGTGGGAATTCTGTTAATATCCCTTGGTGCTATCGGAGCAGAAATCAATCTGCCCTGGCAGAATTTTCTACATGCTTTTTATGAGGGTGGATTTTGACTTTCCTATTCACACTAAGAGTACAGTAAGCACACAGCAAGTTTAGTCACAGGAATGTGTTTGAACAGAAAGAAAATTCCCTGGCTGAAGAACTGGGTTTTTTCAGCTGATGAGGCTCTGTAAGTAGTTCCTTTATTGAAATATCACAACCCTGTAGAGAATGTATTTTCTCTTGGGTTTCTGTGTTAATGGGGGTATAGCCAGTAGGTCTGCCCACATTTTGGAGGAAGCTGTAGCTGGTAGGATGGTTCGTGTGTTGTCATAGGCACTATTCACTTCTTCCTGCTCTCGACAGTCATTTACAATTCAGTGTCTTGTGAGATGCTGAGCTCTTCTAGAATCCTTAGGTTTAGGCTACATTAATGCCAGTGGATCAGGCCCTGCAGAGGCAAAGTATTGAGGTCTCTTGTTAGGATTTAATATTGAAGTAGTTTTTTTATTCTTATTTTATGATCTGTTGAAAAACATATATATATATAGTATATACAGAAAGATAATTTAGTAAGGCAGAAATGACAGGGGAGAGGCAGCCATTTATTATTTGTNTGTGAGCTCTGTTGAAAAACATATATATATATAGTATATACAGAAAGATAATTTAGTAAGGCAGAAATGACAGGGGAGAGGCAGCCATTTATTATTTGTGTTTGTTTTCTGAAAAGCTTCCATTTGTTAAATTTCCCCCTTTTTGTAAAGGCCTTCTTTAATTATTAGCTGAAAATCAGGTATTTATGTAATTACCATAATTATATCTACACATCTAGTGTACTTGCAATTATTTCATTAAAAATTGTAATTATTATACAATTATAGGGGATAATGACACCCTTGTAACATATTGCAGAATCCCTAATTAAATGGTGGCATAAATGAATTGGAAGAGATTTTGAAGTTTTGAATATTGTTTTATCAGAAATATCAGAAGTGATTCATCCACATTATGAACTGGCAGTAAAACCCCTCAAAGTTATTTTGAGAAAATATTTCACAGAGCTCACGGAAAAAGATCTGTCTCCATCGCCTTTTTGTCTTTACTTTCTCTTCTCAATAATCTTTCACCTAAAAGCTGTCTGCAGATTTTTAATGGAAAGGTACATTGTGCAGGAAGAAGATGGCACAGCTTGCTGGATCTTTCTGGAAGGCTCAGCCCAGAGCAGGCACAGCTTGTACTTAGACACCCTTTTTCTAAACAGAGGCAGAAACTTACCCAACAGTTGGCTGAAGATGATGAAAAAACCTCCACTAAATATAAGGGGGTTTTTATTCTGTGTTGAGATTCAATGACCTGCTTATATATTGGAGTGTCCAAATTGTGCACTCCAGGTGTTGGGGAAAGAGGAAAATAAAAAATCCTCGTGTAGTACAGATCTTGTGTGCTCCAGGCGTAGGAGATGGATTAAGCAGCATGGATGTAGAGGAACCCTGTGGAGCATCTCCCTTTCTCTCCTGCAGAGTGGGTGGGGAATAACTGGCAAGGATAACATATGCCAGAATCTACCAAAACCTCAGGATCACAGATTTCTCACCCTTTTTCATGTCAACCTTCTGTGGTGTGCAGATGATCTCTCTTCCTTCAGCTAATTTTAAGTCATTGCAAATGGCAGTAAGACACTGACAGTTTTTAAGCTTGTTTTCTCATGCTGTGTTTCACATGTGACACTGCGTGTTTCACAGTGATGATCGCACAGCCCTGACCCTGTGGCACGAGTGGCGATGAGGAGCCACCCTGACGGTGTCACCCCGCTGGGTTCTGCTGGGGACAGCACCCGCTGGGTCTCGGGGCAGGCTGGAGCTGTGCCCAAAGCAGCTGGGGGGGCTCCCATTCCCATCCTCCCTCCCACCCACCAGCTGGGCTCCTCCTCCGCTCCTTGCTCCCAGTTTTGTCAGGGAATGACTCATGCACATTCTCCCTGCTTACATCAGATGCAGTCAGGCAGGTTAGACAAACCTTCTGTTTAATTCACTTATTTCACCTCAGCTCCTTTGTGCTCAAAGCTGATTAAAGAGGGCTGGCAGGGTCTGCTCTAACGCAGAATTTCAAACTCCCACAAAGAGATGGGAGCAAAACTCTGAGGAGCAGGGGATCCCAGATTAGCAATAGTGTCTTGCCATGCCCCAAGCTGCAGAAAGAGCGTCCAGCCACGACCTGCAGAGGAGCTCCGTGTTTATCCCACCTTGTGAGGCTTCCATGCTCATGTCGTTGGGGTGTTTTCCTTGCTGTCCTTTAACCCAAAGTTTTGCACCACTGTTGTTGTCAACCTCCCTATTGTGCCCTTGCAGGGATTTTTTTTATTTTATTATTTTCTGCCAATATGATGCTTTGCTTTTAATTTAATTTTCTTTAATATATTAGTTTTAATGTAGTGAACAGGCAGACAGAGCAGCTGCATGTAGCTGACCCAGTGAGAACTGTTTCTGAGAATCCTCATTCCCAAAGCAACAGTCTTAACAAGATGGACCCAGCGGTAAGGGAATATGAAACCTGCATTTATCTACGTATATATGTACATCTAAAAGTCATTATCAGATTTGAAAGCTCAGAGGAAAGCCAGTACAATTTATCTTACTTGATTGCAAAATTGGTATTGACTCACGTGTTTTCATATTTATTTTAAAGTGCTAAATGAACTTGGGCTTTTTTTTTTAAATGTGAACTTAGTTGCTGAAAGCCATATCTACCTTAGTAACAAACAGAAGATTTTGCACATTTTCCTGCCCCAAGATTGCTTCTATGAATAAGATTGCCTGTGCTCTGTACAGTACTTTGGATCCATTAAATATTTCGTTTTATGGCTGTTGGAGAGGCAGGTTATTTTGGGAAATTTCACAAGAAATCTTCAGGCTGTAAACCTAGATTTAAAAATCTTAATCCTTCCCTGTTTCTCTCTGATGCTAAAAGCAGATGAAGTAGTTCTCCATATGAATCAATTAACAGATGTGTTATGTGGAACAGGAGGGAGAATTAAGTTTGTTTTCTACACTTTTCAGTCATTAACTGAGCCATTGGTTAATGAAAAATGGATTACTTTTGCTCGAAACAATAACTTCTGAGACAACAAATAATTGCTATACTTAAGAGCCGAAGCACCTGCGGTCTCTTTTAGATGAACTCTCCGTAGATGAGCTCTCACACAAAGGAAGAAAGAAAAGATACATCGATTGTTTTTTCTTTAAAACGCCATGAAACCCTTGATTAACTGCAGTTCTTGTAGTGGTGTGTTTGCAGTTCAAGCACTGAAGGTATTACCTGGCCAGAAGCACATTATGGTACAGGACCATGCAGAAGAGGTGCTTGAGCTTTATAGAGACACAGATGATTGCTGAAGAGGTCATGGTCAAAGTCTCCACCCCATTCTGAATTTAAGCCTGTTAGTGGAAATTCTTTGCATCCCCTTTCTGTGTGCATTTCTTCCCGTGTTTTTCACGTGTGACAGGGAGCACGGCCCCTTGAACTGTGAGATGGTCATGTACTTGTGCCAGGCTGAGTTTGCTTCTTCTCCTGACACCTCTGAAAGATGGCTGCACAGATGTGCTGGGGCATGAGAGGGGTGCTCGCCCGCAGAGGTGAACTGGGAGACAGCAGATGAGCCGAGAGCAGCGAGGAAGGGGATGTGACAGCAAAAAGGCTCCTGACACACACGTCGGAGCAGGTGTACACTGCCAGGCACTGTGCAAACCAAGCAGAGAAATAGGATTAAAAGGCTCCTTCCCTTTAGGCGAAATAAGGCGAAGAAGAAGGCAGAGCGCAATTCCACCCTGCAGTTTTTAGTGGCAGAAACTATTTTTCTCTCCAGAGTTTGCTAACATATATTAGTTGCTGTTTTTCTGCCCAGAGCTTTGACATATTCAACTACAAGCTAGTTTGGCTGGGTATCAGCACAACAAACAAGCAGCAGTCAAACAAGGGAGGAAGAAACAAATAACTTCTCAGAAATGCTCCATATACCTTCTGTGCTTGGTATTTGCACTCTGCAAGTGGCCTGGCTGTCACCCCCTCTGCCCAGCACCTGTGTTAGAGGACATATCACAAAATAGGTTTAACGTAAGGTGGAGCAAAAGCCAGCATTTAATATTGCTTGATTAAAAATAGATAAACTCAGCAGTAAGTCAGATTTTGGCCTGTTGTTTGAATTATGAATATTCTTCTAACTGCTGTCACTTCCTTAAAGAAATACAGAGGTTTCCTTGAATTTTAAGTGACTTTGGATTGAAATTCTCTGTGAGTGATTATCTGGCTCAGTGGATACTGTTGTCATCATTAGCAATTTCGGGTGTTAACCTTTTCACTGCTAAAATCTGAGTGCAGCGTGACATTGTCCTGGCTCTTGGGAACTAGAAAGGTTAAGAAGCCGTTGAAATGCATTCAGGAAATGTCATAATTTTCAGGCTGATGAAGGGCTAGCCTGGAAGAGAACAAAGAACCGATAATAATAATTACATTTACTTTGTAGTTGCAAAGAAGGCAGTTTGAAGGAGAACGGGCCAAGACAGTAGCTCATTTTTGGTTCTTCCTCCATTAGTTGTGTCACATTCCTGCTTTCCTTCTGTAACCCCCGAAATGGGCTGTTTCAACAGAGCTTGGTTGCAGAGGGATGATTTGACACAAAGCCAGATGTACCTTTCCAGTGATTCTGGACCTCAGTAGCCTTTTCCCTTTCCCTCCCTCCTGCCCTGGCTAAGCAGCATCTGGCCCTCTCCCTCTGCTGAACTCGTGTGACTCTATTTCAAGTATAGATTTAGTTATTAAATCTGGAGATAAAGTATGGATCTGTTCCACTAATCAGATACTACAGTGATTAGAGCCATAGAAGTACTTGGAGAGATCAATTAGATTAAATTATCAAATCATTATAAGCAAACTCTTAAAGACAAAGCAATAGAAAGTAATTTTGTGTCACTCTTTCTTTGGACAATATTTATATTCCCTTATTGTTTGTTTACATCTGTTTTCTCTGTGTGTGTTAAGATCTCGGTGGCAGCAAACCTCACGCTCAGAGCTGGACTGGAGGACAGAATGAAATTCTACAATAAAGCTCTCTCTGTGGTGCTGGTCATAGGCTAAAACACATTATTGCTCGTATTCTGTGTGAAAAAATATATGCACATGGAAATCCTACTTTATAAAGCAATTGGGCCGTTTCTTGGAGGAGCTCATTTCAGATCCCTGGGGTTAGGCAGAAAGCATTCTGCTCTCTCCCCAGCCTTTTACTATCTCTCTCATCCCATTCTGTATTTATTATTTTGACTGTGTAATCTCATTTTGACTACTTTTATTTCATAAACCCAGTGTTATGAACCAGTGCTGGCTAATTCAGATAAAGGTTTGTGATTCATTCTTTAGTAGCTTGTTTTCTGGGTCCTCTGAAAAGATTTTTCTAGTGTATAATAGACATTTGTGTCACTCCTAAGCCTTGAAGTTGTGTTTTTTGCAGTCTGCAGTGTCATTTTCTTAACATGTACATATATAAGCTTTTCTTTATTAATCTATATTTTAGTAACTACTCCAGCTAATGCTAATATACTGCTTTCATGAGAGAATTGGCAGAATAGTATACATCAAAGGCAACAATTAGTGTATTTTCATTTGACTTGTTCAGCCTATTAGGTTGTTAAATTTTGCATAGAAAATCATTAGCGTGTTTAATTTGGGAAGGAAGCTCCTGGAAGGGGAGTTGTGGATGTAAATCAATGGGTGAAGAGGCTTTTGAAAAAACGCAGGTTACAGCTCTGAAATGTCACAAAATATTTTCCCATATTATTAACTGTAAATGCAAAGGGATGAAAAAACTGCAGGATTATCACTGATTTAGGAGTTAACAAAGAAGCTTCTGACGGTTCTAATATTAAAATCTGGAGTGAGATTGTATCACATCCTTCTCTTGCTGAATACTGCCATAGAGATCCAGGTTTGGAATTTCAAAGTACCTGCTCTTTTCTCAGTGAAGGTGAAGGACATCTGAATCAGGCTTGACATGACACAGTTCACAATCTGGTTTTTCGCCTTCCCTAAAATAAGTTCAAGAACTGTTGCATCGTAAGTGATGTTGCAGCTGTTATGAATGTTGTTTACAACTTCAGAATTAGCTGAAGTCAAAGAAGTGTCAGAAAAAGCTGTGAATTGCCTTTTCTCCCATCTCTACTGAGAATTTGGCCATTCAGAAACCATTGTCTGGTGTTAAATAAATTCAAACAGGTTTGGATTTTGAGCAATTAAAGTCAGAGAAAAAAGGTCAGAAATCAACGCCAAAATAGAATTGAATATTCTCTCAGACAGCAGCTAATCAGGGCCTTTGTGTGGCCTGCTGTGCCAATATCTATTCAGAGGCTGGTCATTATGTCTCTGTTCTAGGAGAGTAATAATTTTGGAGTCTTCACTGCCCTAAAATCAAGCAATTTACTGCCCTTTTTTCCCTATGTTTTTGTGATGTTTTGCCTGATTAACATTCAGTACTAGACAAAGTGGCTTCTGGTTTTGTCCCAGCACTTTTCAGGTTCAAATTTCTTTAAGTGCAGTTACTATTCTTTGGTGCCAAAGTACTTGACTGTCTTCATAAACGAGGAAATTTAGCAGCAAAACTGACATAAGCATCAGGATTACATTATTGGTTATTTGGAAAACACTAAAATCCATGCAGTCCTTTGCATTGTGCTCCAGTGGAACTCACCTGGACCCATGTGCACTCAGTGGGTAAATTTGTGGCTACAGAAAAGTCAACTGTGAAATTTAAATTGAGTTTACAAGATCAGGCCCAAATTCCCATTTTTAAAACATGAGCAGACGTAAGCTTAGAGATGATGCAGGGAATTTGAATGTTTGGTAGATTTTGAAAGATTTGCCTGAAATACATGAATATCTTTTCACTTTGTTGCATTTTTCTCCATTCTAGTTTTCTTGAAATAATTTCACATCTGTCTCATATCATAGCTTCTCCTATAATAACAAATTTCTTTTATCTTTTTTTCTGTACGTTTTTTTTCTTTCTGTTTCTTGTTCTCATATTCTTACTGTATCTTATTTGTCTTTATTTCGTGCTTCCACCTACTTTTTTTTTGTTTAAGAAGCTTTTACTGCCTCTTTAGGGCTACAAAATCATGAGCTAATATTTGCCATTATACCCTTTATTTTTTTCCCTTTCCATTGAAGATGGAAGAATTAGGACAAAAGAGTGGACTTCTGCACAGTCACATGCACAGAGGGAAAGGGACTCAATATCATTGTAGAGCTGAAATTAAAACATCCCGTCGTTTTTATGGCAGTTTGTTTTTTGGGGCTGGGTTCTTTATGATGCTCCTGGGCCAGTTTTATGTTTCATGTAGCTGAAGCAATGCTCCTTTTCTTTAATTCCTGCACAGCTTAATCTCGATCTTTCCTAAGTGCAAGTATTTGTCAGTCAGTTACCCCCCATAGGGGTGCGAATCACGTCTAATCTTAGCCCATGAAATATTTGCTGCCTCCCACTTGTCTTGCTGCCTTACAGCCTCCAAATAGGGAAAAAGAAAGGGCTGCTGCAGCTTTCATTAATTATTTAAGCGCTGTTATCAAACATTCCTAGAGTGCCGTAAATTTACAGGCTTTAGTACAAACTTGGAGAAAGCAAGTTCCCTGCTCTGGAGGATTTACAGTGAAGAAAAGTCAAGAGAGGTGAAGATATAAAGCCCATGGATGTAGTGAAGTAGTGCAGAACACGGGAGTTTTGATAAGAAGGGATTGCCACAGTCCATGGTGTGAGGGAGAGGGAGAGCAGCGGTGCTGGGAGCGTGCACAGAGTACCCGAAGAGGAGAAGGAGGCAGCGGTAAAAGCCAGTGACAAATAACGCACAGGGATTACAAGGAAAGCAAAAGGATTGACCTGATTTGTGTGTTTACCACTCAGCGCCTTAGCGGTGCTCTTTGGGCTCCTGAGCGCAGTCCTTGGGTTCTGCGGGAGGCACAGGAGGCTTCCAACGGAGACTGGTGTGGTTGAGGGGATCTCTGTCCCCACCGCGGGGCTTCGTGTGTGAGCTGCTTGGTGCCTCTCTCCAAAAGTCCTGTAACAGTGGGAAACGGCCCCTTCAGAGGGATTAGTGACACATTCAGCCCCCAGCACAGCGCTGTCTTTGGGCCACTGCAATTATGTCTCTCCCAGAGGCGGAGAGCTGCATTAGCTGCCCACTGAAGCTGTGTTTTAAACTCAGTCCGTAACCTCATGTAAGAACCAGCACAATTTTCTCCTTGTTTTTCTAATGTGGTTTTATTTTTAGATGCATGAAAGGATGAGCACAAAGAGTACAAGTGCATCTAAACAACACAGGGTAAGCGGAGGTGAATAGGCAAGGCTTAGCTCACAGAAACCCGCAGATGTCGATGTTATTTCCCAGGGACTTTGTTATGTTCCTACCTCTTGTGTGGCAGTGTGCCATTGCCCCACGTGGTGCCACTGCTGCTATGGAGACCCCTGAAATAATGGAATATTAAAAGGTGTAATCTATGATGGAATGATCAGGCACCGTGTAAAAAAGAAATGTGCTCAACCACAGATTTTTTCCTAGAAAAAGCCGGTGTGTCTGAGTGCCGTAGGGTCACACCTTGTTCTGCTCAGTGCAAAGGGCTGACCACGTGTTTGGCCACTGCTCCTTTCCTTGATCAAATGCTGTTTATTGCACTGAAATGCTGCAGAGTATATTCAGTTACTCAATCCATGTGTGTTTAAGGCCCTCATTGAAGCATGTTCCTATGGAGAACAGTTGTGGAATCTGGGGTTTATCCAGGGATAGCTGAAGGCAGGTGTTGATTTAAAGACTTCCTGGTGGGAGCACTGCCATTCACTGTTATGGGAGCAGGATTCATCCCATGGTTTGCTGAAACTGGAAGGATGACTCCTAGGGACCACAAAAGTGCTTTAAAGGGGTTATAAAATGTCTGTAAGTCTGGCTATAATGTTACTATAAAATAGGCATAATTGTAGTCACTGCATGAATTCTGAGCAAGACAAAGACATGTACGGTCACGTAATTTCACCCTGAGCTAAAATATTTTTCTGTTGGCCTCCTCTCCTTCTAGGTGTATTTATTTTTTGTTTATTTGCTTATTTACTGTAACTTTTCCCCACTAACTTTAAGAGGGGATACTTTAAGGTAGAAGAGTGAGATATATACATCTAAGCCTGTGGACAAAAATATCAGCGAAAAGCTCTACATGGGAGTGAATACATAATCAGCAACTTGTACTTGTCTGTTATAACAAAACAGCATTAAAGAACAGAACACTGACTGTAATGTAAGTTGCAGTTACTTCCCTGCCAGGGCAGCAATCCTCTTGAGGATGTCATCTATTGCAACTTGAGCGATTGCTAATTGCCTTTATGAAAGCACCAGCTTCAATTATATTTTTCGTGTGTCACCTGTACAGCTTTATATTTGCATCTATTTAGAAAGGCGTTCATGCAAAGCTGAAAAAACTAGGAAGCAATCCTGCAAAACTGAGGTTCCCTTTTGAATTGTGGCATTCAATACGCTGAAGGCACAGAACAAACTGTGGTGTGCTCATCACAGTTCCCTATGGAAAAGTGGGAAAAAGGCAGTGTTTTGCTAAGTGCCCACAGCTCCTGGTGGGCTGGGCTTGCACTGAGGTGCTGCTCCACCCTGATGTCCCTGACAACTCTACTGAAAGCACAGAGGGTTTTGACAACACAGCTGGGGATCACAGAATCATGGAGTGGCTTGGATGGGAAGGAATCTTTAAGATCACCCAATCCACCTTCCACTATCCCAGGGGGCTCCAAGCCCTGTCCAGCCTGGCCTTGGACACTTCCAGGGATCCAGGGGCAGCCACAGCTTCTCTGGGCACCCTGTGCCAGGGCATCACTGTAAAATAACTTCTTCCTTATATCTGACTTAAATCTTCACCTTGAGCTTTGCAACACTTCAGATTTGGATCCAGACTGTCTGGCTTGAGCCAATGCCTCCTTCAAAGAAGAAATAATTAAAATGGCTTTTATGTCTTCCTCAGAGTCATCACACCATTTGTTCTGGCAGCAGACGCGACAAAATTATTGCACTTACTTTAAGTTTTCTATGTTATCTTAATGGCCCAGAAATTTTTTAAAGGAGGTTTAGAGTGTGTGGCACACAACGACAACTGCATTAACACCAGTGTTTCGAGGAGCATGGCTTTGCAATATCCGTGCTCGTTTTATGGTCTGTGGTAGGCAGGCTTGAACTGCTTTATCATTTTGCTCTCTTTTAGTGAATCAGAGTAATTTCTCACAGTAATAAAACAGAGACCTGAATTAGCAAAAATCTGATCCCTAAGTGACCTTATCTTGCTGCCAGTCTGATGTAATCCAGATCCTGACGTGATCCTGCCCTCCTTTAATGTGAATAGTGAAAAAGTGCTCACTCTCATGGACTAAAAAACTAAATTTTCTTAACAAAACAAACAAAGAAAAGAAAAATTAAAAAAATCTTTCAGGCATTTTTCACATTGGA
The DNA here is from genome assembly GCA_013400915.1 of Pardalotus punctatus. Lineage (NCBI taxonomy): Eukaryota > Metazoa > Chordata > Aves > Passeriformes > Pardalotidae > Pardalotus > Pardalotus punctatus. Next base: position 690,116 of record VZTX01023804.1, read on the forward strand.
AATACGTTCTATTGGTTTCCACAATCAAAATTGCTTGAAATATTTAAATAGAATATATTTCTGATATACTACTGATATATTACTTATCATATCTTGGATATATCTGTGTCTTTGTTAGTGGGAAAATTCTGCTCCAAGTGCAGTATACTGGCTAGTGCTGGTACCAGTCCAGGAGGCAGATGTAGGTTTTCTTTCTCTCCTTTTTTTTTTTCCTAAGCAGGGAGAAAGAAATTGTGTTATATATTTTTAACGAAATGGTATTCAGATTAAATAATTATAAGACAGCCTTGTAGTAACCCCCTGATTACTTTGTGCCTGAGCGTTAGCCTTGTAGTAGCTGAAATCATTGGTGAAATGATGATACAGAAAATACATGTTGTTTATTAAAGAACCATTGCTAGATGAAATTAAGATGAATTTCTAGGCTTTGTTAATCAAAACAATCTAAAAATAAAAGCAAGACTACATTTTTATGGATTTTCAACCCTATTAATATTTATTAAGCTCCAATTCTTTGGGTTTCTCAGTCTCAGATAGTCTGTCATGAAATAACACAGGCTTGTCTGAGACGAAAATTAACTTGGACCCAACTGAAATCAAAGTGAACCGATTTCGTTATTTTCATTCCTCAAACTGACAGAACTGCATAAAGCAGAAAAGCCAGAAAAACATAATAATTAGACTTGAAAAGTCCTTGCTACTTTATACATCATGGATAGTTTTGGGAATAAAGATGTACAAAGTTCTTTAAAAAAAAAAGAAAAAAAGGATGAAAACCCCTATTTAATCTTGTATTGCTATTAAAATTTAAAAGCAATGCAACATTGAGGATTACAATCCAGCCTCCCAAAGAGCTGCTGCCATGTTGTGTCAGTCTTTTTGTCCACTTCCTCTGTACTGTTCTGGACTGGAGTTTATGGAACTCCAGATTTTCCAGGGAAAACAAAAGAATCCTCACCTCTGTGTAGCAGTTGCAGGGAAGGCATCGTTGGTGGTGTTTTACCAGCAGTGGGGCAGTGGTATTTTATATCAACACAAATGCATTCTGTATTGACTTGCTAGATTTATAGATCACTGTACATGTGTCTTTTAGTGGTTTGATTACAGTAATTTGGGATTTGGTGGCTGAAGTACCTAATATAAATATTAAAAAGTAATTATACATATGATCTGAAAAAAAGAACAAAGGGCCCATGGTTTCCTCTATGTGTGTAAAAACTGTTAAAAGGTGTGGAAATCTAATCTTTATTTTGGCTTATTTTGCACAAAGGAGAATATTTGATTTAGCTAGTCACAAAGCTGTTATGTGTCAGGAAAAAATACCTCCATTACCTACAGTGGGGTCCTACCTTTAAGTAAGAAAATAAGGTTTCAGTTGTCTAAAATATTTTGTTGTTCTTAGCATTTTTCCTTTTGGAAATTACATTTAACTCTCTGTCTCTGAGTTGATAAAATTTCTCTTTTTCCTGCTGGTGGCCACATTCCTACTGTGAAAAACAACAAGAGGACCTTTTAAAGTTTGAAACGGGTTTGAAAACAAAAGCAAATTTTTTTTCATAGATAAAAGAAGAGGGAAAAGGGCATAGCCTCTTTGTTTCTTTTCTTCTCCTCTGCAGATCATATTTGAAATGACACTGCCTCTTCATATTTCTTTTTAGCCTGAAAATTTTGGTCATGAATCAGAATTAATGTTGGGGCGGAAACACTGCAAAAAACCAGCAGTCATTTAAAGTGGAAAATCCAACAGAACCTTGAGTGTAGGGAAGAGTAANCATCCCATCCCATCCCATCCCATCCCATCCCACCCCATCCCATCCACGTTGTGCCCCTTGGTCCCACGTGGTGTCCATGGCTCCTGTCACAGCACTCAGCATCTCTCCAGGTTCCTTACAGGTAATGACAGTGGGAATTCCTGTCAAAGCCTGGCTTTACCCATTTCCTTTTTTTCCTTATTTCTCAATTCCACTTGGAGCAGGTGAAACCATCCAAGATGGCATCAGCTCCAGGCTGAATTTTGTGGGCACAGCCCGGTGGAGACCCCGGACTCTCTGCCAAGAGGAGGCAGATCTGCACTGTTTTGTCTTGCAAGGAAAGTTGTGGCAGCTGTTTCTGGAGGATCCAGGTTCCCCCTTGCTCCAAAGCGTGGGGTAGATGGGAGCATGTAATTATGTGATTGCGGATTTTTTCATAAGGCATTTGCATAAGGAGGCAAATTAGATTAGTTTAACTTAATTCTGGTGTTTCCTAACCTCCCGGTCTTTGACTCAGCAACCTTAATGTTATTTTAATGCAATTTCTGGAGAATAATACAGACAAAGAGTCCCCGCAGGTCCTATAAATCTGATAAGCACATGGAAAATCTAACAGGAGATCTTTCTGAGAGAGAAAAGGAAAATGCTTGTTCACATGGAAATGGTGGCTTTCAGAAAAACTCCTGTAAACCACTGCAAAAAGAGAGTGAAATCTTCATCCCTTTGAAATCAAAGGGATTTGCTTGAGAGTTTATGTGATTAACACAGAGAAGATATCTGCTGTAGTAGGACCAAAAGGATTTTTTAAAAAAGCCTTTAAAGTGACAGAGTAAACTATTAAATTCTGTAAATTTCTTAGTAGTGTTTGGTAGGATCCCACCATGTTTCTCAATGCAGAAACTCAGTTTTTAAATATGCTTATTTGCATTATTTATATTCCAAAGGTAAAATCTAGGCTGTTTCTTTCAAAAAAATCAGTCATTTCCCTGTGTTAGTTGTTGCCTGAATGGTTCTGCATGTTCACTTAAATTCTGGGTGGTGTACTGGGGGCGGGGGAGCTCTGTAATTTCTTTACAGATAATATTAACACTGGATTGAGACAGCCACAATAAGAATTATCTACTTGATCTTCCACAATTAAGCGTTAGTCTGGTTTAAAGCTTTAAAGTATAAGACAGTACAGCAGTCCAAGTTCTAATTAGCATCGTAGCTAACACATACATTGGTGTTCATATGACATAAACATGCCAAGGGCTGTAATACCTGTATTATTTTAATGCTTGTGGGGTTTTATTNAAACCCCTATTTAATCTTGTATTGCTATTAAAATTTAAAAGCAATGCAACATTGAGGATTACAATCCAGCCTCCCAAAGAGCTGCTGCCATGTTGTGTCAGTCTTTTTGTCCACTTCCTCTGTACTGTTCTGGACTGGAGTTTATGGAACTCCAGATTTTCCAGGGAAAACAAAAAAATCCTCACCTCTGTGTAGCAGTTGCAGGGAAGGCATCGTTGGTGGTGTTTTACCAGCAGTGGGGCAGTGGTATTTTATATCAACACAAATGCATTCTGTATTGACTTGCTAGATTTATAGATCACTGTACATGTGTCTTTTAGTGGTTTGATTACAGTAATTTGGGATTTGGTGGCTGAAGTACCTAATATAAATATTAAAAAGTAATTATACATATGATCTGAAAAAAAGAACAAAGGGCCCATGGTTTCCTCTATGCGTGTAAAAACTGTTAAAAGGTGTGGAAATCTAATCTTTATTTTGGCTTATTTTGCACAAAGGAGAATATTTGATTTAGCTAGTCACAAAGCTGTTATGTGTCAGGAAAAAATACCTCCATTACCTACAGTGGGGTCCTACCTTTAAGTAAGAAAATAAGGTTTCAGTTGTCTAAAATATTTTGTTGTTCTTAGCATTTTTCCTTTTGGAAATTAAATTTTACTCTCTGTCTCTGAGTTGATAAAATTTCTCTTTTTCCTGCTGTTGGCCACATTCCTACTGTGAAAAACAACAAGAGGACCTTTTAAAGTTTGAAACGGGTTTGAAAACAAAAGCAAATTTTTTTTCATAGATAAAAGAAGAGGGAAAAGGGCATAGCCTCTTTGTTTCTTTTCTTCTCCTCTGCAGATCATATTTGAAATGACACTGCCTCTTCATATTTCTTTTTAGCCTGAAAATTTTGGTCATGAATCAGAATTAATGTTGGGGCGGAAACACTGCAAAAAACCAGCAGTCATTTAAAGTGGAAAATCCAACAGAACCTTGAGTGTAGGGAAGAGTAAAACTGTGGTGTAAAGTTGAAGACCAGAGTGGGTAGGAGCTTATTTCTTTGAACAATAACCAGAAATATTTGTGCTTCCTAAACAATTAAAAATTTGCTGTACACAACAGCTATGGAACATAGTGTTCCATGCTGTTGAGCTGTATTTTTATTTAAAACAATTTTTATTAAAAAAAAAACTAACTCCTTAAATCCCAGGGTTCTTTGTGGGGTAGTTTTCACTGCTGGCAGATGCAGGAACATCCCGTCCCATCCCATCCCATCCCATCCCATCNAGCGTGGGGTAGATGGGAGCATGTAATTATGTGATTGCGGATTTTTTCATAAGGCATTTGCATAAGGAGGCAAATTAGATTAGTTTAACTTAATTCTGGTGTTTCCTAACCTCCCGGTCTTTGACTCAGCAACCTTAATGTTATTTTAATGCAATTTCTGGAGAATAATACAGACAAAGAGTCCCCGCAGGTCCTATAAATCTGATAAGCACATGGAAAATCTAACAGGAGATCTTTCTGAGAGAGAAAAGGAAAATGCTTGTTCACATGGAAATGGTGGCTTTCAGAAAAACTCCTGTAAACCACTGCAAAAAGAGAGTGAAATCTTCATCCCTTTGAAATCAAAGGGATTTGCTTGAGAGTTTATGTGATTAACACAGAGAAGATATCTGCTGTAGTAGGACCAAAAGGATTTTTTAAAAAAGCCTTTAAAGTGACAGAGTAAACTATTAAATTCTGTAAATTTCTTAGTAGTGTTTGGTAGGATCCCACCATGTTTCTCAATGCAGAAACTCAGTTTTTAAATATGCTTATTTGCATTATTTATATTCCAAAGGTAAAATCTAGGCTGTTTCTTTCAAAAAAATCAGTCATTTCCCTGTGTTAGTTGTTGCCTGAATGGTTCTGCATGTTCACTTAAATTCTGGTTGGTGTACTGGGGGCGGGGGAGCTCTGTAATTTCTTTACAGATAATATTAACACTGGATTGAGACAGCCACAATAAGAATTATCTACTTGATCTTCCACAATTAAGCGTTAGTCTGGTTTAAAGCTTTAAAGTATAAGACAGTACAGCAGTCCAAGTTCTAATTAGCATCGTAGCTAACACATACATTGGTGTTCATATGACATAAACATGCCAAGGGCTGTAATACCTGTATTATTTTAATGCTTGTGGGGTTTTATTGTGATGTTAGTGATAAATCAGGATGACAGGAGTTATGCAGATGTTATTCATATTAAAGGGAAATACACTAATAAATTGACTTTTTCCTCCATTATGGCAATAGAAAATTGGAAATTACTTGCTGTTCTCACCTTGTCCTGTATTTGAGATTACAAGAAAAAGAAAAAAAATACATTCAGCTACTTTAATTTATCTCTTTCCCAAATTGTTGGCCTCACATTTGCAAGGTGTTTTCAGCAATCACAAAGCTTAGAAATATAAAAGCTGAAATTTTCTTGTAGCTTTGGCTTCAGGAGGCTTGGTAAATGACATGAAATATAGTGAGGGCTGTGATTTACAAACAAATGTGTCTTGAGCATTAGTGTGACAGTGCTAATCTGTCACTGCAAGGGTACAGCCTGTACTTCTCCCCAGCCCATGATGGCCCTTGGGTTTCTTCCAGCTTTTTGGGATGGCACAGAAGGGAAAGTGTATACACTTTTGTCCCAGAGATATTTAAATGGATCATTACATTTTCATAAGTCTCTGGCCTGGAGCGGGGACCCCCCTGTTAAAGGGAGGTGTGACTGCGTGAGCCCATGTGTGGACAGGTTTATGGCAGTGAATTCTTCTCCCGATGTAGCCAGGGAAGCAATTGCTCATATTGCAGGTTCTATTAGGCAGGAATCCCCCTTTGGCAGTAAAATCTCCATCCCTTCCTCCTCTCACTCCCTTTCTTCCCTTCCCCTCAGCAAAAAGCACATCCCACGGCAGCAGAGCCAGCAGCGCGATTTCAAGCACAGAACTGCACAAGAGAGAAAGGAGGTTAAAAGCCCTTAAAACATATGGCAAGCTTGGGCTTAATAGGAAGTAGGTGGCAATCTCCACAGGGATGCAGCATGGTTTTTTGAAGCATTTGTTTCCCAAATAACTTTTTACGATTTTTTTCCAGCACAGGCAGGCAGTAAGGGAGTGTAACTAGAATATAGGCTGCAGTGTAATAGGCACCTTCTGCAAATGTGACAGTGATGAGTTTGACGAAAGAGGAGGTGGCAACCAAAACAAAGACAGAAAGTGCTGGAAGGACTATGCAGAAATTAAATGGAGGTGCCATTTAGGGTATTGCTGTAGAGCCTGCTGATACTGTTTACCTCCCTGCTGAGGTAGAAATCTTTCTCCGCTAAAAGCCTTCATAAGAGCACTGAGGATATGCCTGTGCAGCAGTGTATTACAGGACACGCATCTGAGAGGAAAACTGGTAAAGCCATTCCTTAGTTTTATTGATTTATTGCTGCCCTGAGAAAAAATACACTTTAAGAAAACCCCAGCTGTTAAACTCAGCTCTTTTGGAGTGAGTGTGTTTACTTCAGCATGGCATTTAAACTCAGTTTATCCCAAAATCAAACAGCAAAAGCTACAGCACTGGATGCAAGAAGCAGATTTACAGATCTGGGTTAATTCTCCTGCACGAGCTGGCTTTGAGGGCACTTTCTTCAGTGCAGAGAGAGCAGCTGTGGCAGACCCTGAGAGTGGTTGGACTGATGGAGTAGCAGGGGGGCTCTGCAGCGGTTCCCACCCTGCACAGCCACAGTGGGTTTCAGGGAGGATGCTGAGCTCTGCAGGGCTGGCAGAGTACCACGGGGGCACTGGGCTCAGGCCAAATTACAGGTTAGAGATGGCTGAGTAGCTTGTTTACATCTCTTCCCTCCCTCCTCCTCTCCCTCCCCATTCCCTCTCTCTCTGAAGCGCCTCTTATTGGTGCCGAGGCAGGATCAGAGAGCCTGGAGCATCCCGTGGCAGTTCACAGAGCAATTAGTTTTTCTTTCATTACGCAAAAATTAGGGCTCCCATTTCCCTACACTCTGTCCATATGCAGCATCGGTTTCTCAGGATAAAAAGGTAGAAAATGGAACGCGTTCCTGTAAAAAAGTAGGTAGAAATTTCCACCATTGTCTGGAAGCCGTCACAATATTGTGACTGCCGTGGCAGGTGAATAATGAGCCACTATGCTGGGCTTCCAGCTAAATGGGGCTTTGTCCTGGCTATGCTGCAAAGGCATCCAGAAGAATGCAGAGCAGTTTTCCAGTATACAATGAATCACTCAGTGAGGCCAAATGACACTCTCCGAGCACTCGTCCCAGATATTACAGCTGTTGAAGGAAGCTGCTTATGAAACAAGGGTAGGCTCAGTCGCTCTGTGACCTTACAGTTCCTGTGCTGTAGGAAATAGTTGGGGTAACTCTCTGCAGGAATAGAGTTGCTTTTAAACCCGTAAAGCTCTGCAAATGGAATTACTGGAGTGTTGGAAAGATACTATGTTGGAATCCGACCTGGCAGGATGTACTCTGAAAACAGTGTGGGAGCCATTTGTATCGACTGCACAAGCTCTGAGAGAGAGAGGGGTGCTTAATTCAGAAACTTGGCAAAACCAAGGGAAGATCTACCAGGAAATGGGAGATTTGTCTCACCTCAGCTAGGATACCTATTGCACTTGCAGCATACCTGGTGAAATGGAATTTTCCTTGGATTCTCGGCGTCTGCCACAGAGGGAGCTGTGGCAGTATTTAGATGTCTAAGTGGGAATTTGGAATGTTTTGCAAAACAAAACAGGGAGTTCAAATGGAACAGGCCTAAAATAATCTACTGGCTGGGTTTGCAGTGTGGAAGGGCTCTAGGTGTTGTTTCTGTGACCTCTGCAGTGTGGTGAAATACTGTAATGTAGCTGTTATCCCTGCTTTTGCTGCTCCCATGGCCAGACACTTAAGCTGTATTTTATACTGCCCTGTATAAGCTCCTGAAATGGTCCATGAGCAGCAAGTCACTTTTCTACATTAGAGCAATGGGGATATATTATTTACAGGTTATACTTGCCTTCAATTTCTATCCATTTTTTCCCTTGAAAATTTCATGTGTTTCAGAAGTAAGTACAGGCATAGGTAAGACTATGTTCCAACTAGATCTGGAAAAAAAGTGTTTAGTTTGACCATTTTCATCTGCGGCATCCATTTCTTTAGTTCATGGATAATCAGTTTCTTGGTGTTGATGAGCTACATTGTTAAACTTCATTTTTATTCTAATGTATTTCTGTTAAGAGAGATTGTGTACAGTGATTCACAATATTTATGTACCTGCATAAATCAGAAGAGAGGAGACTGTACTATCAAGGGAATTATATTTATCCACAGCCTTTACATGAGGAAATATTTACCTGTGAAGCAATGAGAATATGTCATTCCTATGCAGACACTTTGGGAGAAAAAAACCTAAAATTAATGATATAAGCATATGGTCATTGGTTAGGTCTGTGCTAATCACATATGAGCAGTTTCTGATAATTAGAAATTATTGTCTGTGTCAGTAGCTGAGTGAGGTCTTGCACTTTCTTTCTGCCCTTGGGATTTAAACAGTGCACCCAGCAATCATTTCACTTGCCTGTGCTTTGCTTGTTGTCCCTCACAGAACAGTTTCGTTTCCCTTTTACTACTCCTGTTCACATACACATTTTCTGCAATCCTGAGGCCAGATTGTGATAAATCGCACATGCATTCACAAACAAAAGCGAAGTTCAAGGTGGTATTAGCTGTGAAAAATGTACCTGCATACCCAAACTGTGCTGTGTTCCTTACCCTGGCCTGTAGATCTGTGCCATTGACTGACCTGGTACTGTGGGAGTGGCACAATAGGAAGCTCAAAATATGGGTGTTCAGCAGGGTGGGGATGCTTGGGGTCCCTGCTGTCACCCCCTGCAGATTTGGGCTGTGCTGCCTACCCGGGTGCTCTGCAGAGGGACACAGACTTCCCTCAGGTCCTGTGTGCTCTGCCAGTCTCTGCAGATGCCCTGGACACCCTGCAGTGTCTAACAAGATGTGAGATGTTCCAGTTTCAGGTCCTGATCCATCACAGGATCCCTGTTCCTTGAGCTCTGGGACCTGGCGCTGAACTTTCCAATCATTCTGCTCTCAAAGCAGTGACACAGAGTAAGGAGCGATGTGAAACTGGGAGAATTTTTCCTTCTGTGTCTCGATCCCCTCCTGTGCAGCAATCAGGAGCCTTTGGAGGCATTTCAGGTTGACTCTGCTGCTCTTTTAGCTCTGTATTGGAATAGCTTCATTACAGTCAATGGAACTATTCCATTGAGTAGCTTTATTCAGTGAGGTGAGAAAGAAGCTCATAATGTGGCCATAATAAAAGGCTCGATTTTGTCTCCTTTAAATGCACAAAATCCCATTGACTCCAGCGTAAAAGGAAACAGGGATATCAGGCCTAATGCTGCCTGTCGAAATGTAATTCCACCTGACATCTCTGACCTTTATTTTTAGAATAATTCTGCTTTTAAAGGAAAGTGCAGAAATATAGGAGCATTTCTCTATTTACATAGGGAAAAAGTGAAATCACTACTTTTGTCTGGTTGCGGGAGCATAACAATGTGCCTGCCAAACTCTATGTGTAGCTTGGCCTTCAAGCCAGACAGCAGAGCCTTAAATGAACAAAAGACACCACAAAAGCCTTGTTTGAAGTGTAGCAGGAGAATGTTAGGGACTGGAATTATGTTTAAAGATATCAGACTTCTTTTTGGTGTCTTTTTAAGTCGTATTTTAAAAGATTCAGATGGGACAGAGTTAAATCTAGGACTAAAACAAAAAGATCATCAGTAATTTTTTTTATTAGAGAAAGCATGGTGTGTACTGTTATGTGTACTGGTCATGTCTGAGAATTAGTGCTGGAAAAACTCTAAGGTTCATTTTGGTGAGACTAAAGCAACAGTTTAGCACTGTTCTCTGATTTTTTTTTTATTTATTTATTTTTTGCATTTAGTTGAGTACAAGGATGAGCTTGATGTGCAGAGTCTATTCCACTGCCCAGGGTTGCAGTGTGGAATAAAAACACGAGATGGCAGCCGGGAGTATTCCTGGGAGTGACAGCCGGAGCCTGCCGGGGAAATGGGGCTGGAATTGGGTTAGAACAGATAAAACAACAATCTCCTCCTCTTGCCGGTGGTGAGCGTGTTTAGACCAAGCCCAGCTCTTTTTTGACTTCTTTCTCGCAGTCCTTCTTCTGGAAGAGTCTTGGATACTTTTCAAAAGGATTGTACTCGGTGTTATAAAAAGCCCTGTACGTCTGATTTCGTAGCTATACAAAAATCAATAAGCTGCTATTAAAAATGCTGAAGTACAAAGTGAAAGCCCGTGGGCACAGACCCAGTGCCTTCCTTGGCACTCCATGGATTGGCTCTTTTGAGGACAGCTCGTGTCAGGATTGGGCTGGGACACTTCCGTTCAATTCCGCTGAGATTGTCTACCAGGAATTTTGTGTCCAGCTGTGGGGATGTGGTTAATGCATCAGTCATGTCAGAATCATAATTCTGTAATGATATCTTTGTATTTTCACCATCTAATACCTCTTCCTCTTGCTCATGTGTCTGCTCCATGGCTGCCCTATAGGCTGACCCTGCCATCCCTCTGCAGTGCAGAGGAACAAGCTAAACTGTATAAAGGAAAAATGTAGCTTAAAAGATGTGATGTGTTATTTCTTTTTAATGATTTTTAGTTAAAATCTCTTGTAAGAAGTAAAGTATTAAACAGAACTGTCATTCCATAATTTATAAATGCATTATTTCCACAATCATAATGCAATTTTATATGCCTTGCACTTTAAATAGTGATTGCCACTTTTGTCTCATTTCATGTATCGGTATATTTTACTTTTATTTTATTTTATTTTAATTTTAATTTTTATTTTATTTTATTTTTATTGGCACTGGTTATTTTGGAATAACCAAACTCATTTCTTTGAAAGACAGTAAGAGAAAAGAAGAAACTTTTAAATTAATTTAGGATCTTAAGTCAGAGATATGAACTATAATAGCTGAACTCTTTTGATATACATTTGAGAAGAAATCAAACCCACAGTAATACAAATGATGCTCCCTTCCTAAAAATTTAAGGGCTGGGATCACTGTGGATTGCATTTTAATACATCTCAGACAAAATTTCATCTATTGTATTAAGCACCACACACACACATGGGCTAAACCTGAGGCTCAAATATTGCCCAGTCAGTAAGTGGCCCTTGGAGCTGAGTTAAAATGAGTGCCATCCTCATTTCCCAGTGCTTTTGATCCACTCTATGACTTTTGGAAGGTCGTTTTTAATGTCTGTTTCTCCCAGCTCATTGCAAGCTCAAATACTTTGTAAAATCTGCTGGGGAAATGGGATGTTGGTGCAGTGTTGAGTCTATCTTAGCGTGGCACAATAATTATACTGCCAGGATTTTAGCTAACCCTGCGTGCTGAATGCTACCCCACTGTGAGTGATTCTAGTTTTCCCTGTTGTCTTATTAAATCAGCCTGTAGTTTGTACCACAGCCAACACATGACCCAGTTTACCTTCAAGATAATGAAGAGCTTCTTAGATTCTTCACAGATTGTTATCAGATCCATAGAATATCCTGCCCTCATCCTGATAATGGGAAAGTAATCATTTGACCTAGGAGAACTTGAGGAGGAAAGAATAATATAGGCAGTCTATAGGAGCTCTGAGTCAATCAGATTACAGTCTGCTTTCTATAACTAATTTAGTAGTTGCCAATTATATTGGACTGAGGTTCTTGTGTTCCCCATGAACCCACACAAAAAAAAAGCTCTGACAGCTTCCTCACTCAGCCTTCTCTCTACTCTTCACTGAATTCACCTCCAAGGATTTTTTCCATTATTGTGTCTTTATGTTTTCATTGAAACACCCTCAGCAGTGCTTTTTTTTTTTTCTTTTTTTTTTCAAATGGTGGTGTTTGTGCTGGAGAAATCAAATATAAAGCTATAAAGCAGCTCCAGACCATACTCCCTTTTTGCATGAAGCATTGGGTAGCTCCAGTGGTATGTACTTAAAATCACCACAAACACCTTTGCAAATTCTTCATCCATCCATTTGCCTAATGACTGTATTGCTTAAGAGAACTCAGACAGGAAATAGCTTGCTTTCACTAAAAATAATGCTGCAGTAATTAGGTGTTGTAAGTCACCTGGAAGCTGTGAGAGCCATTAGGCTCCTTTGGCACATGAAAGCAGAGCAATGGGAAAGCTACTTTAGAAAATCACATATAAAACGTATTCAGAAGTTATTTTTGAAAGCTATTGCAAAAAAGCATACTTTTTATACATTGAAGTAATAAGTAGTTTAGCAAATCCTTTGCAAACTTGTCAAAATGTCATATCCAGGTACTGGATTGGAAAATTAGTAACTGCTGAAGTGTGTGAGTGTTTAAAGGTGTCACTGCGTGTGGCAGGCTGGCGGATTTTAGCTTCTGGCTTTAAGGAGAGATGTTCATCATTATGGCTGATATTTAAAATGTCAGAAGACCTTAGCATGAAGATAAAGGATTTAATATGAGACTCTGCTGTGTCATGTTTCCTCACAGAGAAGGAAGATCGGCACCTGTTCCTTTTTATTTTTTTTTCCTTCACTTTAAATTCAGTGGCACTGTAATAGCTGAAGCAGCATCCCTAAAGCAGAGCGTGGAGGTGTGTGCTGGGGACATGGATTGCTTGGTGTTCTGTGCTTTTTTGGTACCATTCTGTTCCCTTCCTTCCGTAGCTCCTGTGCTGTCTTAGCAGTGCCTGGGATCGTTGCACTCGGTGGCATTGGCAGGGAAGCATGGCTGGAGGAAGAGAACCTTGATTTATCACTTCCGTCCTCACCTGCCTTCCTTTTCTTTGGCTTTGGATGAGGCTCTGAAAAAAATCAGGAAAATTTTCTTTCACAGCGTGTTTCTTGGCAAGGATTTCAACTACCTCTACTTAATGCTTTCTAAGAGAATACTAAGTAAGCAAAGATGCAGAACTGCTTTGCCCCCACAGCCAATGCTTTTGAACTACTTAGTGAGCGTGGTCTTAGTGGCTGAAGGCATCCAAAAAAGGGTAAAGGAGAAAACTCATCTATGATTATTTTTTTGTTTGGTTTTTCCTATTTCCTTTGAGTAAAAGGCTGCAAAATGCGCTCAGGTAGCTGAAGCTTTACATTATTTGATTTAAGCATCGAGTTCTCTCTCTGCCTGGTTAATTGTGCCCAGTTTGGTAAAATTAAGTAACCATATGTGAATTGCTCTGCCTTGATGTTCACTTGTTCAGCCTTCTGCACTGGGACACCTGAAGGATGGTATTTGTTAAACGTGTCACTGACACAAAATGGTCCCTTACTACTGAACAACAAACTGTAATATATCATTCAGGAAATACTTAGGCATTTTGGCTAAACATATTTATTAAGTTTGTTCAGCTATTTTAGTTAGGGCTCTGCGTTTTTCCTACCAAATTTGATCAATGGTGTGAACCAAGCTGTCACCAGATAAAGTTATGCAAAGTCACATAAATTTTTCATTTTTAAAGATGACAGAGTTCAGAGAAAGTGTTTTGTGTACTGAGTAATGTTTTATATGCAAGGAAATAGACGAAAAGACAAGATTTTTTGCTTTTGGCAAGGTAACACAGAGACTTTGTGGTTGGTGTTCCAGCTTTAAAAAGAGAATGGAAGAAGATTGATGTCTTGATGAATATTAATTGACGCCTTTCCACAATTTTTCTATAAAACAAGCTATTTCCTAAAACCAGTAATGAACTTTAGGGCTGTTATCTCAGTACTGTTGTAAAGAACTTTTGATTCCCGGTCTGTCATCAGTATTTCTAGCAGGATGGGTGGTTTTGTGAAGAGAAAAATTGCTCTTGGGATAGGAAACAAGCTACAGATTTGGCATCTGAGCTCGGAAGGTGAATTCTCTCTGATTTACTTATCCAGGAGTTTCTGATGCCTGTGGATAAGTGTAAGGTCATCTTTGTCCTGTGTTCTTAGGTTTATGCTTTACATGTATGGACCTCTGCAGCCAAAATTGCTGTTAGTTAATGACTGTGTTGGCAGCTGCAGTGCAGTGTAGACAATGAACAATCCCAGGATATGGTCCCTCAATTTGAGCATTGAGATGGGACACATCAAGGCAGCAGTGTTCCTTTCTGGACTTCTTCAGTAGGGCAAAAGTTGTGGTGATTCAAAGCTCTGGTTACACAAAGAAGTACCCAGATGTTTTTAGCAGGCAGTGCCCTTGGCTGTCTGCTCCCAGAGGGAGAAGGTGCCCTCGTGCAAGGGGATTTTCCAACGGGGTTTATCCTGTCCCACTTGTTCTGCACAGCTTCTGCCACCACCCCACAGCCGAGCTGCTGTGACCCTCCTGCTTGGGACCTGCAGGGTCAGATGGAACCTGGGCTTGCGGTTTCCATAAGGAATTTAATCATATTTGTACCACTGTAAATGGAGGTTTTGTTTGTTTCTTTCTCTGCATCAACAGAGAAGCTAAAGGCAGACATGTCATTATGGAATACTTCACTTTCAGCAGTGGTTTGTTTAGTGCTCAGCATTATAAAATTACATTTAAATGTGTTTAGCTTTTCCATTGCATACATGTGCATTTCTTCGCTTTGCTTCCTCAAAATAACAGAGACCTGACACGATTCTTTCTCTCTTGACAATGTGCTCCCTGTTTCTCTCACTTTCTTCAATCCCCATAGCTTCTTCTTCTTGTATTCTCCCGGTAAGCCACTGTCATTCACTCTCCCAGGAGCTGAGTAGTGGATGGTCAGAAACAGAAGGCAGAAAATACATACACTATAAAATTATTTTACCAGAAAATTCAACGGAAAATCTCAGTAATTCTTCACAAGTTACCACACATGAAAAAATAGTGCGCAGTGTTATTAAACATGGGATAAAATTCTTGGCATGTGGCAGTCAATACACTGATAGAAAAGGGTTTTTACCCAACATGAAAAAGAATTGAATAATTAGTAACACAGAAAAGGCAAAAAATACTTTTTCTTCCCTCAGCGATGACAGTGGATGCTCTTGCTATGAATTGCATTTCTCAAAGAAGAGAAGACCAAGGAAAGGCAGTTTCTGCTTGGGCATCATCAGGATCAAAACATCATCCATAATTTCTTGGTGTGTGAGGCAGTTTTGACAAGTATAAACCTGACAGTCAATGGTCAGAACACATTTAATACATCTTTCATGTGCTGAAGTTAGTAGGTCTAAGGTCTCCCTGGGGTAATATGATGTAAAAGATGTTCATGGCACTAATTTACTCACAGACCATTAGCTCTCTGTGGATGCAAGACTCTGAAGACCTATGTGCAAGGAACATACTCTTCAGATGCCTATATTATACTCCAATCCTTCATTTCCTTAATGCAATTTCCTGCAGCTGTCCTGTTGGTCATATGGGGTGCAATGAAGGGTAGACCTCGGCAAGCCATAACTCTGAGTAATAGGTCTTCTTATTTTGCACTAAATATTTTGAGTGGTTCATTCCTTAAGCAAAGAGGGGAGATGAAATTTTAAATGTAAAAATGATTTGTTGTAGTCAGTTTTGACAAACAGTATTCTCTAGTGTTTCAGTGCTTTAAAGGAATTGGCACAGAAAAATGAAATGCGAGCTATCGTTATGGAGATTTTTTTATAGTCTTTCTGCCTCTGTTTTCCAATTTTAATAAGGTGCCTATAAAAAATGAATAATGAAGCAATATATAAACAATGTTATGAAGACAGCATTTCCTCATTAGGTTGAGCACCCTTCTCTTTTATAGATAGATTTTTTTTTTTAAAAATATTCCGAAGGTAAATTTGGGATGAAATGCCAAGAATCTATAGAATGATGTGCAATGATGGACAATTAATGTCACATAGCAAATTGTGTTGCCATTTGAATATTATATCACGCAGTTCAGTGCCAGCAGATTTAACAAACGTGTCAGCCATCATTATTCAAGCATCCAAAGGTCATCTTTCTATCCCAGCAGGGTTGTCCAGTAGCTTACAGCATGCACAGAACAAAAGATGATGTGTGGGATCTCCGGTGATCTTTTCGATCAAGGATCAATTGAAATAAGTTGCTGTTAATGTGACATTAGATATAGACAAAGTGTGATGCATTTGACAGCCGCTAATTACAGCAGGCAGCCAAAAGAGCTCTGTAGAGATATGGGGACAGAAATGGCTAAATTAGTAAACTGTGTTGACAAAATCACTCAATATTTTTTGATATGTGAGCACAGCATATTCCCAGGTCTCGTGAACCTGACAGGCATGAGTTACTGAAACTTTATGAAAATGAAGCAGAAAAGATGATTTTTTAATTTTTTTTTCTTTTTTTTTTTTTTTTTTTGTTTTTTTTACAATTAGAGTAGCTCAAAGCTAATTATCCCAGCAAAATAGAATGAGCAAGCTGTCCCAGCAGGGGAAGTTTGCATTTGTCGTGGATGCTGCCTGAGTTCAAAAGCAACCTCGAACAAGATGCTTTTTAACCTGGGGATGCCACCAAGAAAATGTGCCTGTTCTTTAAAGCAAATGGATCCTGACTTCTGTCCCACTCCCTCACTGCTTGTGGTGCCCAGTGGGAATTCTACATCACCTTGCTTTAGAGCAGGAATTAAAGAAATGTAAATCTGGGATAATTCTGCCCTGCTGGATCTCACTCCAGAGCTCGGAGCTCCCTAGGCATATGTCCTTCTTTGGGACAGTGTCCAAGAGCAGCCGTGTTCAGATGCCTGGGGTGGAGGCAGGGAGCTTTATTTTGTTGGGTTTTTTTCCCTCCTCCTTTGATGGCTTATGAAAAGTGCCAAATGATCTTGTCATGTTCTGGGTGATTTGGTGTGTGTTTCATTTGGAACTGTGTATGCCCACAGGAGGTTAACTGGTGCCTTGTAAGATGGATCCTGATAAAAACCTAACCCAGCTGCGCCGCTGTTTTGAAACTGAATTCTGGATGAGAATCCCAGGGTGTCGTATCTCCTGCTTTGCCAGAACATTTGCGACTATTTTTTAAAATAACTCTTGGATTTTATGAGACTGAAATTGTTATTCTTCACCACATCGTGAAATTTCCCTACATTTTCTTTGCAAGCATTTTTTACAGCCTTGGACTTCTAATTGGGAAAATTGGGACTCCTTTAATACCAGGGCTGTATTTCAGCTAATGGAAGAACCTGACACAGCGCTGAGGTCAGCACTTTCTAGCATGTTTATCCACTGATTCCAACCTCGGGTTGTGCTCAAATCTTCTTCTTCTTTCCCGTGGTCAGACTTGCCAAATCAAATCTGTTTTTTTTTCCTTTACAACTTCTCTGGAATCTGACCATGCCTCACTTTGCTCTGCTGGGCACTTAGAGTCTCTCACAGTGCCGTAACTGCTGTTTCAACATTAGCTTGACCCCAGCCTCACCTTGTCTGCTGTGAGGTTATTTCTGGTTCCTCTGTGTCCCATGGCCCCCAGTTCTCCCCACAGCAGACCCCTTGCTTATCTGAATGTTTGAATTCTCCCTATCTGCTGTGTAAACTCCCAAACTTGTCATTTTTTTAGCATTGAATCCTATTCCTCCATGCTGTGAGGATGCAGAGTACCATGGAGCTAATGCCTTTTTCTCTCCCCTAAAAAACAGCTAGAGTCTCTTGTAAGGTTTATCACAAGGCTGGCTGCCTGTGTCTGAGGGCAGGTTTTCATCAGGTTTCATATCCCTAAATTATTGACTGAATCCTCTCTTACTGAGCTGAGCATGAATTAGCAGCACAAATGTATTTAACTCAGCATTGCAAAGGCTCTTCCGAAGTATTTCTTCAGGATCAAGGTAACCCCTTGAAAAACTGTGCATCATGTTTCCTTGCTGAAATTCCGGTGCTGCTAGAGCAGCTTTACCAATGAGGAGGAAAGACACAGACCAGTGGTGTTAATAAAAATATAAATGGTTTTCAGCCTAACATCATGTGCGAACCAAAGCTGAGGATTGAATCACAAATTCATACTGTAAAAGATCAGAAGGAAACATCATAATCCAATTTGATTTTCTGTCCACAGACCTTCACCCAATCAATCCTGTGGTATAAGGCTGCTGTTTCGAAGCTAGATAAACTCAAGTTATTAGGCTGTGTTGTTGTTGCAGACTGAAGACCAATTTTTTTCCTATCCTAGGAAATGATTCTATAATTTCTGAGGAAATGGAAAGTATTTCACTAGTTGATTGTTAAATTGTTCAACAAATTGAACATGCTATGAGCTTGAAATGTGGGATACCCCAGAAGAAGTGGGAAAGGTGGAATGCAGATGACAGTAGTACTCTTTGACTAGGAATTTACCTTTTCGCTTAGACTGAGCCAAAAGCAAGCTAAAACCTCTGCATGCACTTTGATTTCTGCATTAAATATGAGTCTGAGAAGCCTACACTGCATTTTTCTCCATTTCTCCCAAATGGGATATACATAAAATGCCTTTTGCTTTCTATTTTGATGTAAAGAACTCTTGCTATACATTTCATTTTTCTTTGCAATACAAAATAATCTCTCCATATCTTGAAGTCTGCATTTTTGTGGAGTTCAGGGCTAGTTTTTCCATATGAATGTTTCCCTTTGCATTGAGTGAGCTCTGGCTGTGGTGTTCTCTGACATTTTCCCCTTACCGTAGACTGTTCTGTATCTCTTAAAGGCAGTGAGCCATTCTGGGACTGATGTGACAAGACATGACAGGAAATTCCACTGAATAAAACAAATTATACACTAGAGATGTGCTGAACTGACTGAAAACAATTTGGACACCAGGGGCAATGGAAGGTGCTGAGAAGGCTCAGAGTAATGACATTTCTTTTGGATTTTATTTAGAGTGTTTTGATGCACAACTTGGTGTAAATCAGTGACTGTGAGTTCTTTGGTTGTGGCCCTTCAGGTTCCTTGCTCCAAATGGGACACTCATGGATGTGAGTGAGCTGAGTCCATGGCATAATTGTAGCTGATAATGACTCATTATGATTTAGACTCTTACTGGAAAATTTATATACACAAGTCTTCAATTTGTGATTTGCTGAATAACATTTATGAAGAGAAATAGGTGTTGTTTGTACCCAGGTTTTAATTCACAGTGTAATCAAACAAGCACATGCTTGGGTTGCAAAGCAAACTGTCCAACACAGGCGATGCGATCAATGGAAGGATTTTGTTGAAAGTGATTTTACTTTAAATAATGATAAAGAATTTCTGTCTATTAAATGCAACAATGAAAGACATAGTTGATGTGGGAAAGTGTTTAAATTCCCCCATAGGGAAGAGGAAGAAATCTAGTAAATGAATTAGGAATGTTTGTCATTTATGCCTTCCAACTTCAACAATGAAGAAAGTTTACTTGATTCTTCTTTGGCTGCTGTCAATTTTAAATCATTGTGCGTCAGCTCCTTTTGTGAGGCACTTTGTAATTGAGACACAGGTGATGAGTTATTGCCAATAAACCAGGATTGCCATTTGGGCTGTACAGTAGCAAAACATAAATTTTGCTTAATGTGCCTTTAAGAATGTGAGCTGAGTGGCTGCGCTGCTGGCAGTGAGTAATGATTCACAGCATCAGGACGAGGATCCGTTTGTCTGTCTCATCTTGTCATGTAAATGTTTGAAAAAACCCCGAGCAGCTAACACGGCAATCTGGCAGCAGTCTGCAGCGAGCTCTGCGAGTCAAAGGCTCCTGGAGCACAGGAGGGTGTGCATGTGGAGAGTCTGCTTTTCCTGATACCCTTTGGCTGACAGATGTGGAGGCAGCGCTGCCTCTGCGGAGCCAGGAGATCTTGCACCCACGGCCAGTCGGTCACTACTGCTGGGGATGGCGATGGAAAGGGGGCATGAAGATATTTTATGCTTTATTTGAGGCCTTTTCCTGTGGTATGCTGAAATTACTCCCTAGAATAATACAAATGTTTCAGGTGACACCCAGGGAGTGTTGTTTGAGTTTTGTGCTGACACCTGTTCAGAAGGAAATGTTAGGAAAGCATTTAGGCAACAGCAGATCAAGCTTTGTGATTTGGACTTTAATTAATACTTGATAGTTCTGCCCTGCGTTGGTAGAAATCAGCAATGACCATTGGTGAACCCGCAGAATTCCTCCTTGAAAGTCAGATTGGGATACTGTAATCATTCCTGTCTTGATTTACCTGTGCAAGTTGCCAGGAAAGCATTCCTAGTAAGGTTGGATTTACACTGGGATTTGACCTGCCAAACTCAATGGGACTGCTGGGTTTGATGACAGGGATCCCATTCGGGAGGCTCTTTTAGCATCTGTCCAGGCTATTAATAGTAATATTAATGTATTATATTATTATTAAAAGTAATATTAATGGGTAATAGTCCCACTATTACCCATTAATTCAGCGCTTTGGTATTCATTACAGGATTTCTTAGACTGTTTCTTTCATGTGAAATTCAGTAAAATCAACAGATTGAAATGCACTATTGCATATGGTGCTGTAATATTTAGGTTTTAATTGCATTGCTGAGAAAAAGTAGAAACTTAAGTACTTGTCTCAATGGAAATATGAAGTAGATTGCAACCTTGAATGAATTTCAAAGCAGCTGAATACGTTCTTGGAAAATACAGAGATACTATTGTTTGTGCATATGGACATATCAACATCTGCAAATTATGCTGGTAGCACCAATTATCCTATTTATAGACAGATTTTCAAAGGTGTATCCGTGGAGGTCAAGGAGCAGGCCCAGAGGAGCTGTAGAAGAGATGATAGTGCCTCTTGCTGTGGTCAGTACCAGATGTTTCATGGAACAGCACAGCTTTTTATAGCAGGGTTCTGCTATCACTGATGGTCAATCAGATTCAAAATTCACACATAACTAACTTTATACCTTATTCTCTGATGAGAAAGAGCTCATGTAATCTTTCCAGCCATTGAAATGATTTTTTTTTTCTAATTAGAATTATCAAAATCTGTTTCCTCCCTGTGACAATTTTGTATGGGGAGTACAGAGACACATCTATGCCCAAAACACAGCGGTTCATTTTTGTTAAATTGTTCATGTTTTTGGTTTTACTTGCAGCTGAAGAGTGTCAAATTTCGTGAGGTTGGTAAAAATACTTGTGCCCCTGTATGTGCCGTTTTAACAGTGCTGGGCATGTTTTCCCTCCCACGCGGCGTTCTGGGAATGAGCTGCTGGTTGTGAGCAAAATTGTCAGCTTTTGCAAATTAGAAACCAGCTCCAGCCATCCACAAAGGACAGAGAAATTTCTGAGCATCCTGAGCAGGGAAGACACAAAGAGAGGGGATTTTAGGCTGTGTGTACATGGGCGTATATGTGTGTGTAGTATATCCATCCATCGAGCTCAGAACATTGTTCCAAGTGGGTGTTTGCACTTCTCAAGAGATTTAAAATACCAGACACTGAGCGCAGGAATATACTTGGTGTGCCAGGAAACAAATCTATATTAGCAACTGCAGAAAAATCAGTAGGATATATATGACTGATTTGATAAAAATGTCTTAAGGCAGAGTGCATCTGAGGAGCATTTTCATTATTGTGAATTAGGTATTGTAAATACTTTTTCCACAGACTAAAACTTTTTTCCCCTCATTAGCTTTGTAATTAAGCTTTGGAGATTTTTTGGTTTTTTTTTGTTTTTTTGTTTTTTTTTTATAGAAAGAACTTGTGGTTGGGTTTTTCCAAGACTGAAAGGAAGAAACAGCTATTGCAAGTCAAATGGTAGAACACAAGATATTTATTCATAGCAGCTTCAATAAATACTGTTTCTGCGGCCAGTTCCAAGTACTCTGTATAAAGGAAATATTTAACATTTTTGTTGCCATTAGAATTTTACTTACTTAAATACATGATGGGTTTTTTTTCCATTTTATGGTCATCTTTTATATCAAGTATAAGAGCCAGCTCATGTCAGGTTTTCAGTTCACTGTCCTGAACCACTTGATTTTCTTTCCCCAAGTTTCTTTGGTGACTTGTTCTGTTGAATTTTAATTTATGGCATCATATGTATGCAGCTCATATTTTGGGGTTACAAAATAGCAAACAGCCATAAAGCACTGTCCTCTAGCTCTCCAGAATTACTTTTAAACAATTAAACAATAGAAATAACCCTAAATGCCGATATTAATTCACAGTGTAGTTTAACACCCAATAATAAATGCCAAGTGTTAATAGTAAATCTATGGAGACACTGCCATATTTTGTCATCTAAATACCTTAACTGCCACAAGGACTTCTGATATAATTGGTAGAGAATATTGAGCCCAGCCAAAAATTTGGGATTCATCATTAAATTCAGAGGCCTCTGTCTCTGTGAGTCTAATCGTGTGTGCAGAGAAATTGTTAATGGCATGGGCTTTATTGCTCTTAGATTTCCTCTATTTGATATGGGATGGCCTGCTTTGTGCGAAATAATTAGGTTTCATTGTTCTATGTGCATCAAGTCTTGTTGATATTCTTATGGTTTTAGCAATTCAGATTCAGAGAGCAGTTGGTGGCGGTGATGATATTTCATTTAAAATCACAAAGTATTGTTAATTTTCCTCCTTTCTCCTTTATGTTTTCTTCCCATTCTTGTGACAGTAATAGATATAATATCAGTAAATTTCAGTGGGAGAAAGTCAATAATTAACAAATTAAAACCATTTGGGTTTGCAACATGCAGATTTGAGAATATCTCTCCTTTGGTTGGCACATGCTGAAATGTTTTGTAGGACACCTCACCTATGCCTGTGCAATCAGAAATTTAAAGCCCTAAGTAAATGACAGGCTCTTACATAATCATATACAATTTTCAGTGATTTACGAACTCATTGTTTGACCTTGCTTTTTTTGGTTGGGTGAGTTATGATTATGCTTAAGGATTAATTAGCCTTCTGGTACTTGTTCACGTAGAAAAAGAAATTGCTTATCTGTAGCAAGGGTCATTTGCTGTGTCTTGAAGTCTCTGGAGAAACCCTTCTCATGTTTTTCAGTTTTAGTAAGTCCCAGAATTAATATAAGCTGAGGTTTTATACGAAACCAAGGGACTGCGTGTCAGGGACATTTAGCAGATTTGTTGCTTGTAACTCCAGAGGAGGGATCTTGGCTCTTTTGGAATAAATACCAAGTCTCTTGTTGGCTAATGCATTTCAAAATGATTTTTAGAATGAGATTCTTGTCCCGAATGCACAGTAGGAAAAAATAGCAATCTGACTGAAAAGTCACTATGAGATGCATTTCTCTGTCTACAGTGGGGAAGACTACATATCTTCTGTCCAGCTCTGCATTTCACATTTCCAAGCATATTCCTCACAGATTTTCAAAAGTGTCCATTGGCACAGCAGTATGTGCATCCTCCACTCTCAGTGCACTCTTGCTAGGAGAGTTCTAACCTCCCATGAAAATACTTAATATTTTTTCCTTTCTTGTGCCACAGCAAATGCTCTGAGAATTTTTAATTGTTTGCCCTCTATTAGTAGGTCCTGACACTGATCTAACCCTACCCAAAATCTGTTGATCAGTTCTGGGGTGAATTTTAATTTAGATGTATTTTCATCCTCAAGCTAGAACACTGCAAACACTTGTGGGAGTTATTCAAGAAGCAACTCCAGAGGGGGTTGTTCAGTCACTAGACTTGTGGGAAGATTTTCCCTGTTTTAATGCCTGTAGTGTAAACAGACACTGACATCCACTTGCAAATACTTGCATTAAGTTACAACTTCCCTGGGAAGATAGGGAACATTAAAACATCACAATGAGAGTTGTTTGCTGTGAAATATTGGGTATTGGCTGTATGAAATGCAGGACTCTCAGTGCATATGAGTGGACTTTAAAATCCCTTGCCCAGCACAAACAGATTCTAATCTATTTTTGCAGTAAAGTCCCTGTGCTCCTGAAGTGCTGCTTTTTCCGTGACACAGATCCATCTCGAACCCAGGGCTCTTTGGGATCCTCAAGAGAAGTGATGTTTTGTCTACATCTCCTCAGCTAAAGCGTGGTTGATGTGATGCCTGCGCAGTGTATAATGGCCGAATCAGGACTTCTGAAATTTATACAATATTTCAGTAGATAGAGCACTCATCCAGGCTTGCAAGACTGAAACTCTGGGCTCTTTGTAGCCTCGGGGAGATCAAATTCATACCTTTCATTTCTCATTAAAGTGCCCTAGGTAAGCAGCACAGAGGGCATTGTCCACTCCGGTTACATCTCTGTCATTCTGCTAAAAACCCCTGCAGGTCCCTGGGCAGAACAGACACAGTATGTCTGTAGTTCAGTCACCCAGGCAGCCGCCTGGGTCAGCAGAGATCTTGGCCCAGTTACTAATCCAAGTTCAAAGTGCCTTTGGGCAAAACACTCCGTGTAAAAATTATGAGCAGTTGCCAGGAGAGGGATCAGCCTCCAGCCCCCTCTTCTCGCTTGTCCTAAAGAGGTGTTCTCACCCCCGGACTGCAGATTGTGCTGCCCTGCTTTGGGTCCAGGTAGAGATGTTTTCCATGGAGCTGTGGAGTGTGGAGTGCAGGTGGCTGGAGCATCACACAAATGGGGGAAAATGAGAGTTTGAACTCTTTCATGCTGAGAACGCTGTGGAAGATTCATCTCTTTTTCTCCGTAGAGTATGAAAGAGAAGTGACTCATATGGCTTCCTTCCATTATACTGGGTTTTTTTATAGGAATGACCCTCACTCACTTTTTTGAAAGGAATGACTTCAGTGCATAAATGGAGTAGCAGATGATTATTTTGGGGCTGTCTGTAGCAATTCAAGAAGTAACCACTACACTGCCTTTTTGCATTGTTACCTTTTCTCTGTAAGCGATTACTGCCTCCAAAGCAGACATCCTTACTCCCTGTCAATCCAGAGCCAGCCAGGTTAGCCTGAACCAGCATTAAAAGTGATTTAAACTCATCTGTTTGACTTGTTATTAAACTGGCCTTGTAACATTCACCCAACCTGACAAGAGGGCTCTGCTCTGTGAAAAGCAGTACCTCGCAGAGAAGCCAAGGCAGCGTGGAGCAGTTCTCCCAGGGTTTCAGCCTTGACTGCCGGCTCCCTAAATCACGGAGCCTGTTGGAACTGTGAATTCCTGTCTGACTCCTGCAGCCCAGAGCGAGGCACCTGAGCCCACAGGGAGCTGGGATTTATGGCACTGTCATTGCTTCAGTGTCCCCCCTTAGCTACTTGAGAGTGTGAATCCCTCACCGAGTATCCAGTTTCCCTACAGGTGCTACCAGAAAATACTTCAAAATGTCATGAGTTGCAGTTTGGAAGTCAGGTGCTTAAAATTTAGGTTGTTACATGACCAGTGCGGAAGTACCCAGGTCTTTTTGTATGTTCTGGTTCTTGTGGTTTTCCCCTCATTTCCTGCATTTATCGTATAGTATTTAGAAAAAACAACGAGGAAAAGAAAAGGACCAAACAAAGAGGGCTGTTCTAGCCCACCAGTATGATAGAACAGTTAAATTAATGGCTAAATCTAATTAGGAAATGAAAAATTACAGCTTGTCTGCTGCCAATACTAAAGCAAATGGACTGTGAGATAGAGCTATGGTTACACTCCAAAATTATCTTCCCATTGTTGAATCTTAAGGTGGCTTTGCTGCCTGCACTTGGAAATAAAATAATCCTAGCAATTATGGTTAGCAATTTGTGAGTAGTTTGAAATGTGGTGGCTTTTACTATAATAAATGGATTATTGTATGTTGATGAAGTACAGGTTTAATTAACAGTGACAGATAAAGCTATTGCATTTAGAATCTGTTTATATTAGAAATTACCTGATAAGAAGGGGGGTTTAAGCATCCTAAATAGTCAGTTATGCATTACCATCTTGATCTGCTACCATATGTATTCATCATTGAATGGCTGTTGCTTGGAATCACAGCAAGTTTTTCTGAGACCTCAGACTGTCATAATAACCAATAGATCAATGGCTTGATTTACATATTTATTATGGAGAAACTGCTTGTTTTCATCAACATAACCCTATGCATCCTTTGTCTAAAGTTAATTTGAAAATATTAATTTTCTAGTGACAGCTCAGTCTCCTTCCCACTTAATCCCTTAATTTCCCATCTACCCAGGAGTGACATTTAGTGAAATGAATGAGAAATGGTAACTTCAGGATGTCATTGTCCTTGCTGACTAAGAGCAAACAGGCCGCCCAAGAGAGGTCTGGGTAGCTGTACAAAATATATCAATCACAAAAACAAAAGCTAATTGCTTGCTATTTTTATTCCTTTATGTAAGAACATAACTTTAAAAATATCTTCTTCTTTAGTTTATTAATTTTCAGAAGTCTAAACCCACATATTTTTAGAAAAAATAATCCTCCAAAGGAAAAAAAATGTGCCATCTGTCAGAACTAGAAATGTTGTTTTACTCTGCACATTTTGTTTTCAGCATCATATTCAGCATCATCTGGATCACAGTGTCTTAATCCTTCAGCACAGGAATTTGCAGAGGCACTCTTGGATCTCAGGGAAAATAGTCGCAGAAGTATTTTAATGATTAAAAAATGTCAGTGTTCCTCGTAAAATGTCAGAATTTGGTAAATTCCTTACTTTTCCTTAATTTTACCCATTTTTGCAATTCGAGGTAGCAAAGATGTTCAAAGGAATACAGACAAGATGACAGGAAGGAAATTGCTGGAAGGGAGTGGCCTACAGCTTTCTGTCTTGTTGCACTTGGTACGGTAAAGCTGAACGGACAAGGTAGGGAGAAAAATAGAGGAATTACAGTGAGGAGATGAAGAAATTGAAGAATAAAAGAACAGAGAGAGGAGTGGACAAGATAAGAAGCATGGCACATGCAGAAAGGACCACAGTCCTGGTGGTGCTGGCAGTTGGAATTGTTGGCAGCTACTTGACCCCTTGGCAACACTCTCAGACCTCTTCGAAATGGAAAAGCTTTACCAAGTCAGTTTGAATTTCCATTGTGGCTCGCGTCTTTGCAGATTCCTTCCATCAAGGTTACTTCTTACTGTGTTTTCTGGTGGTGTGCATCAGGTTTTTCTTTAGAACAGTGCTGTTATTTACCCGGTGTATCCTGCACCCACCCTGGCAGCTCTGCCCATTGCCCTAAAGGTGTCTCCACCAAAATCTCCCACCTTCTCCTGGGAGAGCTCTCTGCAGCCTTACTGCTGCTCGGGAGGATTTCCTGATGGGACCTAAATACCTACTTTGTTTGGTAAATGGATTTTAAGAATGGAAATGGGGTTTTTTTTTGTTTGTTTTCATACGCCATCAGTTTAGCACATACATCAAATGTGTGCTGATAGGGACAGTGAACATGATTTTAGCCTCCAGCCTGTTACTAACTTTAGTTTGGTAGAGGTTCAATCTAGTTCACTTATTTAGCTTGCCTCTGTTGCATGACTAAAGATCTAAGGGAAAAATGCTTAGAGTCCCAGCATCTGTTAATTTAAGCTATTTAAAGTACAAATGAATCAGAGGAAAGGTTTTTTAAACCAGTTTCTTAGACGGTTTGCTTCACTCACTGCCTACGTCTGTGTTGAAAATCATAGGAACTGTTTTAAAATTCCAAGTTACAAAGCAGCCATTAGAAAAATGATTTTGAGTCAACAATTTTCATCTCTCCCATAATACAGTAATATGCTCCACTGGTGGGAAGGTGCGGTGGTGAGACTGGAAATGCCTGTAAGGTATCATTCTTCCTCTCAGACAAAAACCCCAATGGCTGCTTAAAATTGTTGTACGTCATGGATGCTACACAGGCAGTTAAAGTCTCCCTGAAAATGCACTGCTTTTGGAGTTTGTAGGCACTACAGGAAATTTAATTGAAGCAGTTTGGGTGGTGTTATAGGACATAAAATCAGAGATGTTCCTTCCTCTTATTACATACTTAAAAATATTATCTTAGAGTGTTGCCTAATAGTTTCTTATAATTTTGCCTTGGTTTTAAAAAGCAACGTCTTTGAGTACAAATAGATGAAAATTCCCTTGGTAGCTAGGGTAATTACAGAGATTTTCAATTACCAAACTGCACGTTCACTGACTTTTCATTTATATCTTTCTCTTAAAATGAAGTTGTATTACAAGATGAAGTAGATGCATCTTCTGTTTTGGCTTTTCTTCATGTTCTCGAGAATTTGTTTTTCCTTTGGGTGCTTTTTTGTTGGCTCTCTGCTTTTTTTTTTCCCCTAAGTGTTCCATACTGTGAGAACAAACACACCATGACTGCCTTCTCCTTTTCCCAGCCCTAACCACTGTCTTTCACTGTACGTATGTGATATGGATGTTTCTTTTCATTTTGGATAAGGATATGCATTTTTATTTGTGTATGTATTCATAAACACATACTCAGAATGATACATATACATTATGTTTTCACGTCTACACAAATGCATACCCTGGCACACTTTATAGGAGCAGAAATACACCACAACGCCCTCCAGAGTAGGTTAATGTGAGCAGAAGAAGCTGAAACAATTGCCACAGATATTCTTTCAAAAAAATTAATGTTACTGAGCTGCAAGTATTTGGCGAATATTTCATAAGAGGAGTTCCACATTAAGGCGAATGAACCGGTTATGAAAATTGGAGGTAAAATAAATGTTAAATTTGCAATGTTGACAAATTGACGGTGCCGATTAAAAGAGCCGAAAATGTTGGGAGCTAAATTCAGGAATTGTGTGAAAAGCACCTTGTTATAGCCCAATCTTTTCAAAATTTACTAATGCACTTTCAAGCATGTTTTTCAATTAGCTGAACATCACAGCTGCATCTTGCACCTCAGGAAATCAGTGTTAGCTCTGCTTCCATGCTGAGAGGCCAGAGGGCTTTGCTGCAGAAGGGAAAGGGAACCAACACGACGCTTTAAGGCGAGACAGTAGATTGCCTTTTTTGTTTGCTGCCATTCCTCCATCTTTCTGGGCATGCAAATAGCACCAATTTACATTAAAAATGTATGCAGATAATTTTTACTTCTGTTTATGTCACCGTTAAGTGTGACTCTACTCTCTATGATTTACCATTGTCGTTTTAATCTTGCATTAATGCAGCTGATTATAATTGTTTGTCTTTTTAATTGAAATTAAGTAGGTAAGAGAGGTTTCCTGGATTTGTTACTTGTACAAGTATTTCTATGCTGGTTTTGAAGTAAATATCTCGCTATGGTGAGTGGGACTGGAGGACAGAACAGCCCCACATAACTGCACATTGTTGTACACTTGGAAATCTCAGTGAGGGCATGGCCCTGGAAGAAATTACAGCTTTCTACCTGTGTTGCAGAAGAAGAAATAATCTGTGGAAATACCAAACTACAGGATAGAGTCCTTTTTGGAGCAGGATTATTTAGTTAGCTTTGCTTTACTACTTTTGTAGTGGTACACAGTACCTATTTTTATTTTACTATATTTACAGTGTGTAGTTATGATTGTCTTTAAAAGCTGTAGGGTGTGAAATGGGAATATATGTATTTTCTACATTAAAGGGTTCAGCATTGCCTTTCCTGAGGAAACTGTCAGTGATGTTGGAGAATATCAAAGTCAGTGTGAAGCTCTTATGCTAAAAACTTACTTTTCATTCAATTTCTCTGCCTCTACATTTGAAATCTTGATAAAGGTTGAAAGTTTAGAGGTGACTGATACAGTTATGGATGCAGTGACTGTTTAGCTAATTGGCAGCACTTTGAATAAAGGTGCCATTTATAAATTATTCATTGATCTATCTTCCATGATTAATAGGTGGAGCTTGGTTCTTCAGCTCATGAAAAGCATATTCAAATTGTTTTAGTAAATCTGTAACAGATGCTGCTTTAACAAATTGTTTTAAAACACGTTATAATGTGTAGATAAAACTTAAGCAATATATATAATTTCACTGTTATTCAGTGTCACTGTCTTCTTATATAATTTCTCACATCACTGTGACACTGCATAAAGTAGGTTTTTTTCCTAATGAGGAATAAAACCATATCCTATTTGTGAAATGCCAGCTCCATTAAAATCAGTGGTGAAATTTCCACTGGCATCACTATGTTCAAGCATACAATTCAAATTTCAGTGCTGTATATTGGCATGAGTGTCTTGATGTCACTCTAAAAAAAGGTTTATAGATAGAATAATAACATTGTGATGAATGTATATTAAAGTTACCTCTTAATTCCTACTCCCAAGCCAATTTTGAGGGAAGAACTTAAGTTTTCAGTGGAAGTTCAAGGCTTGGTTGTTCTCATTCAAACCTTCCTCCTTCTTTCTTATGAAGAAACATCTTTTGTGAGTTTCTGAAGTCACTGCAGGCCTCTCTCTTCTTGCTCCTCCATCAGTGGGGGAGGATGGTGGACAATATTTTCTGCGATTGTCGGTCTCCATCCTTTGTCTGACAGTCACCCCGTTCATTGCTGTTCTCTCTAAAGGGGTTCAATTCTGCAGATTTTTGCACTGTACTCTTTTCCAGTCTCCCACTGAGGAAATATTCACATCCATATGACCCATGGATGGCAGCAGGATTGAGATCTTGGTTTGGAAAGTATCATTATTGTGGTCAAAATCCATCTGAACACACTGAGAATCCAAAGTCAGTGCTATTTTGGATTATTTTCCTGTGAATGTTCAGTTTTCAAGGGTACTGAATTAACCTATGACTCAGAGAACATGAAAATGTTGCAGTTCAAATAGTTGTACCAAGTTGCTGTATGGATTAATATATTTGAACTTTTCAGGGGTCCCACAGGTTATTGGCAGGCACAGTCAGGGAATTGAGGAAAACAGATGGTCAGTATTTACAGGAGAGACTAAACCAAGGTGATTAGGACAACAAAAAGCATGATACAAAATTCAAGCTGCCTGTGGAAAAATCACTGCGGAGCAAGTGGGGAGAAAATGCCAAAGTGCCCTTGAAACAAAAGCACAAGCTCCCGCTGTGGTTTGGGGGTGGCTGCTGTTTCGAGGATGTGGGTGCAGTGATGTGCAGCCTCTCTGCTGGACACCACTGCATTTACTGAGAGGGAATTCACGTCATCAGCTTCACGGGCAAAAGCAGATATTTACCTGAGAATTCCAGGGCCGTCTGGGCAAGAAGCATTACATGGTGAACGATATTCTCCCAGAATTGCTCTTCATAGCTTTCAAATGCATTATGGAGCATATATATGCTTCATAGCTTTCAAATGCATATGAGCTTGATAAGCTCCTCATTAGGAGCTCACTTGCAGACCACCCCCCACCAGAGGAAGGCAGCTCATGTACAGCAACAAGGGCAGCATTTGTAAATGCATTTCCTGTAGGAAATAGTTTCTCACCCCACAACTATCACAATTCACGGATTCGCTCTCTCTCTCATTCTGTCTGTCTGACTCCAACATATTTCATCCTGAGCACCAAATGTCCCCAGGGGAAGTGTGGGTGAAAAGAATCCTCCAGCACTATAATGGATTCACACAGACAATTGGTGAAAAAATATGAAAATCATATTTTCCCCAGGACAAGAACTCCATTTCCAACCTCTCTTACAAATCCTTAGGGAATGTCTACAAAATATCTTCAAGAGGCTGTGTTGGGAGAATAAGTCACATCTATTGGACACTAAACCCAGGGACTCAACAGAGATTTTATTGCACATTATAATTTTGATTTCCATTAGTTTCTTGTATTCTAGAGGCAACAATTCCCTGTCTTATTCCCCTGTCCTGTTGTCCTGATCATCCTGTATTAGTCCCTTCTGCAAATACTGAACATCTCTCTTTTTCTGAATTCCTTAAGCAGCTTAGGTGAATGTGAACAATTTGTCTTAACCCTGTTTTGCTTGAAGGTTAGTGCTCCCATACCAAAACCAAAGAAAAGCTTTTGTACAAGTCTAATTTTTTTCTCACAACCACATTACCTGTTCTAATAAAACTTTCCTTGGAGACCTTATTTCACTTACATCCTTCGATGGTGGCAATTAAAGCAACAATAATATCACATCCTGGGGAAGAGAACAGTGAGCCCTTTTCACTTTTTACAGCACTGTGCTGTGCAAACACACATGCCTATATATATATATATATATATGTGTGTGTGTGTGTGTGTATATACATGTGTGTGTATGTGTGTATGTATTTTCAGTGGCCAAATGGAAATGCAGGTGTTTAAGTCCAGAACTCGTGGCTGAAAAGCTCCAGTTTTACTTTAGTGAGTACATTGCTATGGCTTGTGGTCAAACACCAGTCACTTTCAGCTGCGTTAGTGAAAGCACTTTTTTGTTAAAATACAGGGAAAGAGTGCCCAGAAATGGCTGACACTGTGTGGGTTTGGGTACTGAAGGCATTGCTCTTCTCCAAATGCTGCAGCTGCTCACTGAAAACCTTGGGGCGTCTGTGCTGTGACTCAGCATCTCTATTTTAGGGGTTTTAATTTCCAAAATTATGTTGATAACTCTTTCAAAAAAGGGCTAGTTACACAACAATCTAATGAATTTTCAAAGACAACAGCTAAATGCTAATTGTTAAAATGTAAGAGAAATATCTTCCAATAATTTATAGTGTTAAATAATGAGCTTTTATAGGAAATTTCTCCTGAAAATATTTTAGATGTAATAAGGTAAAAATTCCCTTGGTATATTCAGAGATCTGAACACAGCAAATTTTAAATACATATTTATTAAAAATCATAACACCCTGTTATTTCTTAAGAGCAAAGCCCGGTACCTTCATACAAAAGGCAGTGGCAATATGGCTCACTGGAGAATATAGGACTTGCTTCAAACCCATAGAAGTAAATCTTACTTAAAGGAAATTCAGTATCTATCAAATCAGAGCTGGAATTTAACCTCTAAAACATTCACTTTTTTTTTTTTTTAAAGAATCATAGGATTGTTTGGGGAAAAATGGTTCATATGAGTGGGAAACTTCCTAAATTACTTAAGGGTCTTTCTAAAGTAGTTCTCTGGCTTTAGTTTGAAAGAGTGTTTTATTGGAGGTGTGTTGCTGAAATAACAGCTCTATAAGGTTTCATATTGAGTTATATCCAGTGCTCTGTTTGCAAGTGAAAACCCCTTGGTATGTTGGTGTGGCTGAATAAGGATTTTACTGTCAATGGGTGCAAAGCTTTTGTGAGAACTTTTCAGCAAAGGCACAAGAATAATTTAATTTTGGTTATTTTTTAATCAAGTTTTTTAATTAGGTTTTTGTTTGTTTTTTGTTATTTTGTTTTTTTTTGCTTTTGTCCTTTTTCGGTCTGGAACTCTCAGACGAGTAATTGCCACATATCTTTAGAAGGATATCATAGCAACCCGGACATGGGGAAGACAATAAATGAGAAAGCACAGTCCAGCAGTTTGTTTTAGCAGAGGTTAATCAATGGAACTGCAGCTTCGATCGCAGAGCCTGAATTCATTTCTTGTATTTGATTTTCCCTCCAGCCACCATTACAATTTACTTTATACTAAATGACTTCTGATGAGAAGATGACTTTAACCACTTTTCAGTCCTGTCCATTCACTGCATTATTGTGGACTGTAGATTAAACAAAGCCTACCCTGACAGAAGTAAATTTAAGCAATGTAGTTTCATTTTGTGATGCCAGAGTAACTCTTAGTTACCAAGTACCTTTCTTCATTAGCTGAGCTTGATGTAATCTGCTCTGAAGTGTTTATTTTGTCCTTGTATGGACCTATAAAATGTTTCTAGAAGAATGAAAAATATCACTGGCAAAAAAAAAATGTAATGAAAGCCTTTTCGAGGACTGAGGCACACAATTTTATAATGTCCAATATTCTTTTCCCTGCCTTCCTTCTCAAAGGAATTGTATCTTTTCCCTCATATGTTTCATGGAGCCACAAGCGTGAAGAATAGTCAGCTGGGTCTGTAATATTTGTGTTCTCTAGTCAAACTTCAGATGAACCTGCCCCTTTGAGGTGGCTCTTCTAATTCTTTCACTAGATCAACTGCCAACAAGATATTTTTTTGTCCCTGTACAAGATGATGATAAAATCATTCTCTACATGGGACTGATAAGAAATAAATAATCTCACAAATGGAAAATATAACCTTTCCAAGAGGCAGGATTATCACTTGTGTGAAGTAATACTAGGGAAAGCGATCAATTGAGACAAAAAAAATTGGTGGGCCAGCGGCAGGCAGTGTGTGGGATCCAGAACCACCCCGGGCAGTTGGAGAGGTGTAGGACACTTCCTCCACGTTAAGGAGCACAGGTAGAACAGGTTGGTTGGAGCAACCCCGCAGAGCTCTGCTGCGAGGGGCTGTCCTGGATGGACGTGCTCCAGCTGTGCTTCCCCGGAGCTGTGCAGTTCCAGGAGAGCTGCCCGCGTCTCGTGGTGTGCACGAGGAAAGCAGCGCTGGCTGGGGCCGTGCAGAGCTTTCTGCTGGGCTGGAGTGAGAGCAGGAGCGTTGAGTTCCGTTTTCTGCTTTGTGCTGTCGTGAGCTGCCGGCAGAGAAATGGACTGGAATCCTCCTGTGCTGCATTTGTTGCTCCCAGCCATTCCTACCTGCTCCTTCTTTTCTACAGCTGCGCTTTGTCATCTTCCTCCTCTTGCTCTCCCATCACAAATTCTTCTTTGTTTCTTGCACCCATTGACAGCAATTAATTTATTTCTTCCATTGCCTCTTGGCATTAAGTTAATTTTCTACTCTTATTCTCTGTATTTCTTTCTTACCTGTGAGTTTATTTTCCTCAGATTTTTGTATAATTTTCTTTTCTTGCCCTAAGTTGGCACGGCTGCCATCTGACTTTTCTTTGTGTGATGTATCTTTTTTTTCTCTATTCTCATGTTCTGCATTGTGTGAAATGCACTGAACTGTGGAGTTGCCAAGAAGCATCAAACAGTGAGGAAGAGATAAAAGTATTGAACTACAAGAGTGTACTTTAAGCTCTGTGTGCTGCCACAGACAGGACTGGCTCCCTGTTGTACAGCTCTACTTATGTTGGATAAGTTTTAGGACTAATTATGACATATGTTGCTCATTCATTTTTGCTTTCTTGGGCATACAATCCAATTCCACCTGGGAGAAATGTTCAGAAAAAACAGACTTTTCACCTGTAGGGAAGCCCCAGAAAAGAAAAGCAGTGAACAATTTAACATCCTAGCTTTGCAAGCAAATCCAATAACATAACTTTTAATAGTTTATGTATTTTAAAACTTGACTTTAGTCAAAGGCCCGTATTAGTAATAATACATTGATAGAAAAATTTATCTTCAAGGGGTGGTTTTTTACTAGAGTACTATTTGCATAAATATTTCTAAAGCATGATTTTAGAGTTTGCACAGACTTTTCCCATCCCTGTTACACTTTAATCTTTGCTTTCTATCCGATTTAGAAAAGGAGACTTCCAGTCAAAGCACTACCATCACTCTAAAAATAAGTTTAAATTGTATTTACTTAAAAATTGAGAGGGAGCTTGCAATAAGAATACTTTTTTTTATTGATGAGAAGAATAATTTTAGAACTCCACATATTGCATAAAAGCAGGTTTTTTTGGTTTGTGTTGTCTACAAGATGCAAGAGAGGCTTAAAAGAATAACATGCAAGGAAGTTTTAAAGGAATAGCATCTAATGTACAGTTGCAGAAGGCAGGAAATTAAATTTATTGCAGACTTCCTTCACTTTTTTCTTTCCAGAGGAAAACAGAAATTTTCTAAATGTGCAAGTGAAGCTTGAAAAGTTTATAAAAATAAAAAACACCCAACACTTCCCCCCTTACTTTTTTAAAAAAAAGATCAATATATGTACTGCAGTAGTTCCATATGAAAGAAAATAGGCACTTTTAAAAATAGGTGCTTTCTGTGTAATTATTAGGAAGGAACAATTGTGTAGGGTCTGTGGGGAGCAGTCTGTGGGGTACAGTCTGTGGGGTACAGTCAGTGGGGTACATTCTGTGGGGTGCAGCCTGTGGGGTACATTCTGTGGGGTACATTCTGTGGGGTGCAGTCTGTGGGGTACATTCTGTTTGGTATGGTCTGTGGGGTGCAGTCTGTGGGGTACATTCTGTGGGGTACATTCTGTGGGGTATATTCTGTGGGGTACATTCTGTGGGGTACATTCTGTGGGGTACATTCTGTGGGGTGCAGTCTGTGGGGTACAGTCTGTGGGGTGCATTCTGTGGGGTATATTCTGTGGGGTGCAGTCTGTGGGGTACATTCTGTGGGGTGCAGTCTGTGGGGTATATTCTGTGGGGTATATTCTGTGGGGTACATTCTGTGGGGTACATTCTGTGGGGTACATTCTGTGGGGTACATTCTGTGGGGTGCGGTCTGTGCCCTGTCCTCCATTCTGGATTGGACTCAGCAGTGAGGATTTACAGACTCTGTTTAACAACTGGGAGATGACAGAAGCACACCGGGCTGTGAGCAGGTTAGCGCTGCCTGCGAACTCAGAAACTCTGCCAAACGGAGCACCAGGGAGGAATCCTGAAGTGCCTGTAAGTTTCCTATTAAATAGGTAATGATGACTGTAGGCCGGTGTTTCAGTAGTCAGGATGGTGTCTGTGCCCCTCGGGATCAGTTTTTGTCAGCCGCTGTTCCTGCACAAACTCATCCCCAGCAGCCTGGTCCCAGCAGACCCACACGCTTCCCTGTCTGGCTGCGCTGTTATCTCAGTGTGTGACTCGTCTGTGTGAGCCACCTCTAGCAAGTCACTTCATTTAAAAATCACTTTTCCCACTTGGGGAAAGAGTGGTGTCTAATTCATAAGCACGCTGCTCAAAGTCGTTGCGAAGCAAAGTTAAATGAGGAGGTCCGTAAGAACTCACTACGCTCCACTTACTTGGCAGAAAAGCATCTCATTTATAAGAGAACCCACGGTTGTAGGAGTTGAATTTGGGCAACTCAATCCTCTAATTCTCTTGGAATAGCAGAGCAGGCAGTGCCTTTCTTCATTTAGCAAATACTCAGCTGAAGTTGACTTCCTGGCCATTTCCTTCCTCTTCCCTTCCCTCTGTGAGATTTTGTCCTCCTTCCCCTCCAGCCCAGCCCTTCCTGACCTGCATCCCCCAAGGCCAGCTCTGTTCAGCAGCATTCAAGGCATGGTTTAACATTTCTTGCTGCTGCTGCTGAGGGAGTGAGTTGGTCTTCCTGCCCTGGCTCAGCTGTGCGGTGCCTTTTGGAACGGGAAATTGCAGATGTGGTTCTGTTGCTTTGCTGACTGTGGTCTCCTTTTGCATCTCTGAAGTGTTTTTCTCATTAGGTGAAGCTTTAAGAGTGAGCTCAAGAATGGGTGGAAAAACTCAGGTTTTTTCCAAGTTTCCCACAGGGCAGTTCCTGGGAATGTAAAAGTTCTTTAGCTTGCACACCACCATTCTCTGTGGTTCTTCTTGGTTTGCATATTTATAGGATACTCATGGATATAGACTGTGCAACATGAATTTTCATTTCCAGAAGAAAGTGTTATGTTCTATTCTGTGCACATGTTTTAATAGCTCCTGAGTCCTTTCTTAAAGTCTGCAGGGGAAGGATTTGCCTGAACACATACAGTAACTCTGTTGGACTTTTAGATATGAACTCTAGCAAGAACAACAAAAATCCTTTTAGTTGGTTTA
Source organism: Pardalotus punctatus (assembly GCA_013400915.1). Classification (NCBI taxonomy): domain Eukaryota; kingdom Metazoa; phylum Chordata; class Aves; order Passeriformes; family Pardalotidae; genus Pardalotus; species Pardalotus punctatus. The sequence continues at coordinate 727,627 of VZTX01023804.1, forward strand.
AGTGTCTCAAGAAGCAAAGACTTGTACTTGACTTTCGTGTTCTGAAATACAAAAATGCAAATCTGCAAACAGCTTCTCACAAGTTTTTCTTTGGAAGTTGATACCCTGGGCCTGTATTTATTCTTTAAACTGCACTAGCTCGCAACAGAAGCTGTGTAGGTGTTAAGGAAAAGAAAAACAGATTACATTACAAAGCAAGATGCACACTGTTTGAATGCATCAATAATTCCCTTTTTCTTCTCTTTTTGCAGTACTCCTGAAAAAGATGCAAATATATTCTGCAATTTAGACTTGAACTGTTTATGGCAGATGTACATTAATATAAAGCCCTTTTCTTCATGCACACTTGGATGAGCCAGATTTTTTTCAGAAATAATTGGACTAATTAAAATTGAGTGAATGTTTTAATTTCCTTTAAATACAACAACATATTTTCTACCTGTATCAGTTGTATGCCTTGCTTGTGTTGAGATATTGGAAAGAAAGCAAAAGAACTGACTGCATTACAAGTAAGGAGCTAGAATTTTTCCAGCTCTTTAATATTTTTTAGTTTTAAAATGTCTTGTTCAATCAAAATAGTCTCATCCTAAATCTTTCCCCTTCTCTCTTTCTACATCCAGCTTCAGCCTTTAATGTGCACATGGCATGGACATTATTTTAGGTTAATGACAGCCTTGGCATACACAGTGATTTAATTTGTAGTGTTTAGTAATAAATAATTGGGCTTTAAAAAGGGACTATTACTTGTCAATACATTTCAGATTTTTTATGCAGGTCAGACATACTTGGCTTACTTTGTGTTCTTCCTTGGAATTGAGGCATTCAGTCTAGGAAAATGCAAAGTTCACCCTCTCCAGCAGGATTTCAAATGAAAACAGATTCGCTCCTTAATTTCACTTTTCTTTTTATTGTTTTGTTTTGCTGCTCTTAGTGGTGGATTAAGAGCACATCAAACATCCATTGATTTCAAGGAATACTGGATCAGATACTCATTTATATCATGCTAGCATCTGTTTTTTCCTACCAAGTCACTCTCTCTGCCCATCTTTTCCACCTGTACAGTGTCTTCAGTTGCATCAAGATTACCCAGCTAACATTTCACATCTTTCATCAGTTCTACTCTATTCCTAGCATTATACCTCATATTTTTCCTCAGTGTTTGCAGCTAATGATGATTACCTGAATCCTGGTCTGTGTGGGAGGTTTCTAACTCTCATTAATGACTTTTCATCTGTCATGAATCGCACTGTTAGTGTTCAATAAATATGAGCAAAATAGAATTATACAAGGTCTTTTTTTTTCTTCTTCTGCAACAGGCATGTAAATTCAGTTTAAAGGGTTTGTTCAGCTTGCTTGGGTTGAACACTAGCCTGTTAAACTCAATGGAAGTTTGCCATTTTCTTCTGCAGAACTTTGCTGTTCCCTACACCACCCCCTCTCTTTTCAAATAAATTATCAGTGTGATTCACCCCAGCATGGTCCCTGGAAACCCTTGTTTCCTCTTTCTCCTCCTTCCTTGCACTTTGCCGTTCTCTTCTCCAAAAGCTGTTGTGAGCTTCCTGCTCTGTGTCACTGCTCGTATCAGAATACCCACGGCTCTTCTCTGTCTTAGTGAATTTAGCAAGACTAGAGTACTCTTCCATCAGTACAGTGCTCTACGTTGTATCTCTGTGAAGAGGTAAGAGTGGTTAAGAAAGACTTCTCTTAAAGACAGGAGCATCCACAACTAAGTAGCTTTGAAATTCACTTGGATCACTGTGGAATATTCCTTAGGTTTGTGCAGGGTCCTCCAAAGAGATTAAGGCTTCACATGCAGAGGCAAGATACTTATCTGCACTCACAGTAAAGTTTTGTAGCCTCTCAGTTCAGATTTACAGGTTGTTTTTTGTCTTCAGACTCCTGTCTGCATCACTGCTCAGTGAATATTCTCCTGCTAAGATCAAGATGTGTTGCTCACATTGGGGAGACAGAAGAAGATGCACCAAACCAAAATATATTCTGTCACTGGGGAAAACTAAACAACTAAATAGAAATTCTGCTTCAAGCTGCCATTGCAGCTCAGCATTTCCGTTTGGATGAGAGGGAGTTTTGTATCCTGAACATCTCTTTGAAAGGCTTCAACAAAAATGCTTCACATCATGGTAGAAATGCCATGGATGAAAAAGCAAAAAATTGCATTGATGCTGAACGAAGACATGCAGCACCTCATCTGGAAAGTGCTGCACAAACAGGACTGCTCCTTGTGGGGCTGAGAGTTGGGACTTCGAAAGGAATACGGAGTCCAAGTCACTGGTATTTTCTGGTTTTCTTTAAAAAACTTTTATGAACTTCATTTCCCTTTTAATACTGATGCTATAGATATTAAAAAAAAAAACCAAAAAAAACCTCACTAAATTCTTCTCTGTGGAACTCTTGCTATCTCCAGGAGCATTTTTACAAAGAAATCTTATAAGAGAATCTTCGCATTTTTCGTTCGGCTATGTAATACACTAAACCTCAGGAGATATTAAATGTGTGTCTGTGGAAGAATGCAGTGTTCCTTGCATAATTTAACCAGCATTATTACTCAGCAGCTGCCTTAAAGGAATAACAATTTCAAAGCTCTTTTGCTTGTTCTGCATTCTGTGATGTGGTGCTTTACTACATCCTTTGCTAGTTAAATGAAAAACCCTAAGAGTCTTGAACCAGCACTACTGTTGGCTGCACAAAGTAGACAAGGAGAGATGAAAGCAGAGTTCTATCTGGGCCTTCAATTCAAGAAGTTACTGGAGAGAAAAAATGTGTAGTGATATCAGAAATTATATTTTTCCTGATAATATTCCTTTATTATTCAGTGCAGGTTTGTGGAAATGTATTTCTGTAAATCAAACATGATGGGTAAGAACTTAACCATGGCAGATTTCTGGTAATCATTCCCATTTTTCAGTTGATCCTTAGTAAATGAACCTTATGGCAGCACTCAAGGCAGCAGAAATCCTCCCTGAGAAGCTGAAAAGCTGTTACCAGGTACCTGATGATCTTTTCTCTACTGTGTGCAACAGGGTATTCAGGGAACAAAAAATACTGGACTTTTCTTTTTACTGTCATTTTTGATCCACTTTTAGTGGACATGGCAGAGGTGTGCAGAGTTGTGTGTGCTCGAGCTTATGTGCTCGGTTCTCTGTGTGGATTTGATGCATTTATCTGTATTTGAGACAGGCTGGAGGTATTATGCCGTGAGATGAATAATCTGCTTAAATAATAAAGCACCGGTAAGTGGTATTGAAAGCAATGAATGTCTTTCTTTGATGGCCATTTCCTATGTGGCCTGAATAATATTGCTAAGAACTGGCAGCCTGGCATTTCAGGCTCAGAGGAAATTTCTTCTGGTTTTGTAGGGCGAGTTTGTCAGGTATGACGTGACAACACCTTTGCAGGGAGTTGGGTGATTACTTTGTGTTGACAATTTGGCTGGCTATGAAAGGAGATGGTATTGACTCTGGTTTAGGTCAGTATTTTCGGTCTCTATGGGAGCTGCTGTCTGGGTTTTAATTTTGAAGTTTAATTTACAGCAAAGAAATGTTCATTCTAAGATAGCTTTTACACTAAGGCTTGCAAAAGGGAAAGAAAAAAAATTAAGGTAGAGTTGACATGATGAAGAAACTGTACCAGCAAAATACTGCATTTGTAGAAACTTGAGGGGGAAATGCAGGGACAGATTAGAAGGAAAAGACTAAATATGGTATAGTTGCTGAGTGAAGAAGATGGGTCAAGGTTTCTCTGCTGGGAAATTGGTAGGGCTTCATACAGAATAATTGAGTTTCATCAAGTTCAGCTGAAAATCTGGTTGTAAGGCTTGTTTTTCTGCTCTGTGCTGCAAACTAGGCACCAAGGCCATGGGTGATACACCTGCACAAGTGATAAACGAACCATCTACAGAAGATATCAAAGTCCCAGGGAAGCTGTGGGTGGCCCAGAGCACAGGAGTGAGAATCTGGTGCTTTATTCCTTAAAGAGCTGGGTGCATTAAGTTAATAAAACATTAACAAACTAGAAGGAGTCTTTCCAGTCTGCTGGATAAATACGTGCAACTTTAAAACTCCCCTATATTTGATCTGCTAGGTTTTTGTATGATTTCTAGGTCTTGGTAAAACCATTAAGTACTAAATAGTGGCGCTGCTGTGAGGGATGTTAACAGGCACAAGAGTTTTGTGCAGCTGAACGGCGTCCTTTGTTCCTGATTACACCACTTTGCTACTCTTTTGCATGACTCAGTTTGCAATTGTGTGCCTTTGAGGGTGTCTCGATGATTTGAACGGTGATGAAGGTGCTATTGTGAGGAATATGTGGGAGTAGTCATCCACAGGAACATTTAAAAATACATATATACACACCATCTGGCGCAATGAGGTGTATTTCAAAGGCAAAATATTTGCTCTTTGGAAGTGTCTCAGAGTTAAGGATACTTTTTTTTTTTTCCTTCAGAAAAGATGGTTTGGCAATTTCTAGAAAGAAATACTTCATTCGAGTAAGAAACCTAACCAGGAGTTGGATTTTTTATAGTTCAGTTTCTGAACCCTCTCCATATTTTTGAAAAACTCTTTTAAAGTACCTATTCAAGAACTGGAGTGTACTTGAAGAATAGGATCATTAAAATTTCATACAAACATAATACCATTTAGCTACGCCTCCTTGATGTTTGTTTATACAACCAGGATCTATGTGAGCTCTCACAGAAAATGTTGAATTGATTATCCCTTTTGATGGCCTTTTCAGAGCTTTCCAGCACAGAAGACTCCAATCAGGATTCCCCTGTGTGAAGGCTTTTTGTATTCATGGCTCTACAAAACATAGTATATTAGGCTATATGACCTTATGTTTTTCTTGAATTACTGGTAAAAGTACTGTGAAATTGTATAGGGCCAAGAACAGATGTTCAAAGACCCCTAGCAGCAGCACGTCTAGAGAGCAATGAATATCTCAAAAAAAACTTCTAGAGTTGTCAGCCTAGCATAGTAATGTGCGCATTTAGCGCATTTAAATGTGCCACTTTAATTCTGTGTAACGCTATTTTTTTATTAGAACATTGTGTGCTTCAACATTAAATGTCTCACAGAGAAATTTTTGTTGTCAACTAAAGCTGAGTGCAATTTTTTTTTTGAGAAGCCTTAAAAACATGTTTATAAAACCAAGGTGAATGGCACAATATTTTATTTTTCCTTTCCAATTTCTTTACTCACTCAGCAGCTGGTACCTGCTTTGCTCATGAGCAAAGTCAACTTGAGTTTCAGGTACAGATTTCGTTTGGTTTGCACTTCACAATTTTTCCCTGAAGAGTTTAATTTCTTAGTCTCGCGGAATTTCTGCGCTGTACTAAGATGTACTAGAAAGCAGATAATTCTTGTAGAAGACTTGAAACATTTTACACATTTTTAGAATCTGCCATTATTAGATGACTTGTTTTCTTTAATTACTGCAGGGATAAACCCCCTTCTAAATGAACTGTGTAGCACAACCACTTATCTTCTATTTTTCCAGACATAAACAGGAGTGCTTAATGAATAATCATTTTTATGCATTTTTATTGATATTTTGAAAATCCTAATATAGTAATGGATGTATGCCTCACTGATAGATTCTATTTCCTTATTATGCCTCACTATTTGCTACAGTTTTCTTTATTTTTTATTAGTGCTTGCCAGCTATCTTTTAAATTTAAGTTTTAAGGCAATGCAATCAGGACTTTTTTATGTTTTAGAGGCAGACTTTTTGCAGTGCAGCTTTCCCTTTTCCTTTTATTCAGGATGCCTTTTTAAGTAAGTCAAACTTCTCTTGTAATAATGGAATTATAGTTTGTTGGGCTTTTTCTCCCTGTAAGAATTAAGGAGTCCAGTCATCATTTATGTTTCTGGATGGGCCTTGTTGGTCATGAGCTGCTCTGCCCACAGCAGATGTAACCAGGTTGTGATTGTTGAGGTCTTCTTTAGGGATATTCGAGTAATGGCAGCATAAGATAACTCCTATACCTCCTCCAGACTGATGGCATCTTGGATAATGCATTTTTCCTTCTCTTTATCATACATGTTGAATGCTGCTTTTTGATCTAATGCCAGGCTCTGTACCACACATTAATGATTGCAGCTGTCAGATAGGACTTTAATCCATTTCAGGATGTCTGATGTGCAAATGATTTGGAGCAGTAAGACTTTCTCTCCTCAGCCCTACCTGGGCATGCTGCTCTCCCTGACCGGGTGCATTTAGAGACTTAGACATTGCAGTCATGAATCCTCCCCCCAGGTTTTGATAACTCTGATTTATGTCTAATTTCTCCTCAAATGAAAGTTTTCTCTCTTGTTTTTGGATGGACTTCTGGCATTAGGCTAAGGACAACTGATGACTTTACTTTTACATCCCTCAATAATTTGATACATTGTTCAGTGACTATTAGCCCTTCATTTAACCTCTCAATGTCCTTGTGTTTTGGGAAAAATTAATTCTCTCCCAATTCCTGCAACCAGCCAGGCATGTGGGGGATTATGTGTCCTCCTGCTGGGAGGTGGATTATCAGCAGATAAAGCATTTCCAGTTGCTCCAAGGTGATGTGAAATTTCCCTAAACCAAAACCGACCCCTTGGAGGTTACCTGGGAAGGCTGGAGCCCTTCTCCCTCAATGGGACCCAAAACAGCACCAAATTTCTGCAGCCTCCCTCCCGGAGGGGCTGCAGTGGAGGCTCAGCTGCCTCAGCCCCCCTCTCTCCTCAGGGCAGCTCTCCTGCACCTCTTTCCACAGTGCCTTTTGATTGCTCCATGGGTGGCTACAGTTAAGTGATGCAAATAACTATTCCAGTTTCTCCTGCTCCACTTGCTGTTCCTGATGGGGCTGATTTCAGCGAGGTGTTTCTGTAACCGCAGAGCTGCCTGTGTCTCCTCTGCAGGCCGAGGAATGCCAGTGGGAAAACGAGTATGTTAGAATTATGTGAAGCTTCTGCTCTCCATCTAGAACCAAAATGTGTTTAACCCAGCTGGGTGCAGGATTTGGCCCAAGATCCATTACCCATGGTGTTGCAATGGCTCCTTCAGTCTAGGTCATAAATCTGTTGATTCTATTTCTTTGGAAAGGAATTACTGCTTTAGTCAGACATGAATCTCTCATCAGATTTTATTAGCTTTATTTACATTGCTACTTGGATTAAAAAGAGCAGTTAAATAGCATGAATTAGCAGTTTGTCAAATTTAAGATTTCATGGGCCAATAATTTTTGGGGCGACCTGGCTTCTGCTCTGCCTTTCACACTCCCTAGCAAGAAGTTTAATGCTGGCTGGTAAACAACAGCAACGGAGGGAAAACCAACAGAGACCAGCCCTTTGTGCTGTGCTTTTGTCAGGGGCAAGTTTTTCCAGCCTGGCTGCAGACCTCTGGAAACAGGGCATGGTACCAAGGGGCCCAGGAGCTCCCCAGCCAGAGCCTCATCCCTATAACATCTGGCCAGAGGTGCTGGACCTGGGCAGCTCCAGGGTGATGTTGGCCCCATCAGCCACAATCACCACTCTTGCTTGTACTCACAGGCTGTGCAAAGTGCCTCAGAGTAGGTTTTTCATACTAAAATGGTGCTATGAGGCACCTGTGGATAAATAAGATGACTGCTGTCTGCGGTGCTGCCGTGCCCTGCTGGGAGTGCTGTCCAGCTGTGCTGGTCACTGTGGTGCAGCAGGCAGAGCTGAGGGGACAGGAGCGCTTCTGTGACTTTACACCTTTCTGTGTTTGTGTCTTTCCTCTTGCAAAATGAAAACGGGGAAATTCACCATTGCTTCAAGTGGGGTGTGTCCCATGGTGCACTGGTGTGTGTCTGGTTTAGCAGAGCTCTTAACTCTGGGATGGCACCTGAGAATTTGTTTGGGGATAATTAGGAATGGAGAAATGTGGTTTTACTGAAGTGTTGGCATGAACTCGCAAAGTATCCAGGTCAATGCAATTCCGAGATCAGCAGATCCTGTGGGCACTCTTTGCCCCCCACCTTTGTTTACAAACAAAGAACAACTTCTGAGATGGCTTTCAGCCCCCAGGTGAACAAATTAACTGTTCAAACAAATGTGTTTTCCCTTCAGTTGTTAAATTGCAACCTGTCTGGTGACAAGGAAGATCTTTTTACTGCTGGCAGTGGTAAAGATTTTTAAATGCTGAATGTTAAATTCTTAGTTTTACCTGATCTCCAGCTACCTGCACATCTGGGAGCCTTCGGAAGGAAACATTTCACCTGAGCATTACAGCTACAGAGCCGTGCTGAGCTCCCAACAGGCCCTGGGCTATGTTTGACCCCCTCCTTGCCTCACCTCCCACTGAATGAGGTTTTTGCTGTGAAGAAGTTCCTTGTCCCTGCTTGACAGCTTTGTTGGAGGCAGTTTGTGTTTCTGCCCTGGCAGCACCCTGTGGTGTGGGATCGGGATCTTCTCAATGCTGGGGGTCAGCCCGAGTATAATGCACAGTGCCTGCAGGGCTGCTTTGCAGGGATGTGAAATACTGTGCAGTCAAAATCCATTGTTGCGCTTGGTGCCAGCCTTTGTCAGCTGGTCTTTGAGTGCCACCAGTGTTGCACATAGCTGTACAATAAAGGCACGGAATTAATGATTATTTTCCATCCTGAAGGGGGATGACACTACTTATTTATTTCTGTGAATGTGAGTGATCTCCCTTTTCTGATAGTAGTATTCTCAGTGAGTTCTGAAGAAGGTTTGCTGTGCAGTAAGCTGAGAAACTGGCTTTGGAGAATATCGTACTTACCTCCTTGTGCAAAAACAAATCCTGATTCCTTCAACCTACACTCTATGAAAAGGTGGTTATGAAAGTGCAGTCCAGCTTGGGAAGCAGATCTGAGCTGGTGGTGAGGCTTAGGAGCAGATGTATCTTGGAATATTATCCATGACCTTTCAACCACAGGTTGTGCTGGTGACCTCCAGCAATCAGAAGCTGGTATTGCACAATTGCCTTTACGTTCGGGTTTCTCTGTTCCTGCTTCAGCGTTGCCTGTCAAAAAGCCCAGCTCCCATGCTGGGAAAATGACTGGATGGATTTGTCCTAAAGTGGGCACCAAAGCTTTTGTTCATGGGCTGGCTGTCAACAAAATGCTGAGATAAGCTGGTTGACACTGGAGTTTCTGTCCTGGAGATCAATTTCAATACGGATGCGGTGGCAGAATGAGAGCTTCGCGCTCTCATCTGCCCCATAAATTGCTGCCTTTGCATTTTCTGCTTGTCTGTTTTACCATCTTGTAAAATTTGCTGTAATCGCCATCAATTGTCCTCATTTCTTTTGCAATGTGCTGTGTAACATCCAGCGTTAGGGGTTTTTAACACTGAGCATTTCTGAGGGGAGTTGGGAATGTGGGCAAGGGTTTGCCCTTGGGAATCCAGTCATGGAAAGGGGGTGAGACAAACTCTGCTAATGAGGACAAAGTGCACAAATTGAAGGTGCGGACTGTGGAGGAGAGTATATAACAGAGTAATGCTGTTACTGCTGTTGTCATCTCCGATGCTGCTCAGCCACAAGATTGCTATTTTCAATAGCTGGAGGGTTTAGTGTAGAAGAGGCACAAATGGAAATAAATAGATCTGCGTTTAATATCTAGATATTAGCATCGTGTTGTCTGTGTCTTTTATGTGATAGCAATCTCAATAGCTAGTGATCTCAATTCTCTTTTTTTTTTTTTTAATGAAACATCCACTTTTTTTTTCCAAGTATTGCTCTCACTTCTCAGTCTGTGTAGTTCTGCTACTGATAATAAATGTGCTCATGTTATTAGTTCCTTGTATTTTTACTTCTCTGAGTAAAACAGAACAAGAAAGTTTGCAAAGTATGAGCATTTAGTGCCTATCAGTGATATACATACACCTCCCCAGCTGGGTGATGATATCTCAGTAGCAAAAAGAGAACAACTGCCAGCTACAAGTGAAGAGGCAGGAATTAGAGCGACTGCTGAAAAATCACTGAAATTAAGGACCTGCTCGTTTAGTGTGATTGGAGCATGTAAATACTAACTTGAATGATGACAACACATAAATTGGAGTGCTCAATAAACTTTGAGCACATGAAACTGAAGTGCCACAACCTGCTTTATCGATAATTTTTAAAGTCATCTGCATTTAATTTGCCACACTATTTGCATGTACTTCCTGTAGTTTGTTATAGTAGAATTTCCATAAGGAAGCCACCAGTCCTCCAAAATTCACACATTAAAAAAATAATTTCTATCTGCAAGATACCCTGAACTTGGAAGATAATTAGAATTATGAAATTCTTTCATTTTACTTGTTCTGTAACAGTCTCTGGCTTTGCAGAGAAGGTGGAATATCCAAGAAAACAGCGAGATAGTTACAAGGTAAAAGACTTCTGACATAGCCTTCATTTATTAATCAATAAGGGTAGTAAAGAGAGGCAAATACTTCTCAACTCACCAAAATGTAGTTCATATAAACAGATCCTAAACTTTATAGAGTTTAATCTGCAGTGAACTTAGGACTGTGAATGAAAACTGATAGAGCTGCAAGTATCTGGTTTTTTATATCACCAAATAGGATTTGGAGTCTTGCTATGGGCCTTAAATTTTTCAGAACTGAGCTTCATAAATGCAATATTATAATGCTACCTTTTGGTCCCTGACATTCTCCCAAGTGCAAAGGCAATAATTGAGGTGACATTTTCACTGTGAGGATTCAGCAAACAAAGAGCAAAAATATCACAAAAATGAATCAACAATGAGAACACTCCTTAGATCGTTCAAGCAGCATCTTTAAAGACATTGTGCACTTTGTTTGGGCAGAAGTCTTTGTGTTTTTATAAGGCTTCCAGATCACAAACATTGGCATTGAAGAGTATTTTCCATCTTAAAATTGAGTTAATTTACCAAGTATTCCCCTCATTAGCATGCCATTCCTTTTATGAATGATGAGCAGAAGTAAGTATGAGATTGTCTGACATGATTAGAGACTTCTAGTTAATCTTTGTAACATAAAATCTCTCATCTGAGTTTTAATTTAAAAATACCTACAGATGGGAACATCAGTAGCAAAATTCCTTTCTAGGATTCCAAAAGGACACAAAAGCTGTGTGTCCAGGTCACTTTTCTGTCAGGAGGCTGGAAGGCCTGGGTGCTGCCTGGCTGGCAGGGTTTCCAGCAGTGACAGTGTAATAGAGCAGTTTGTCCTGACAGATGATGAGGTTTGCTTATATTAGCTCATGATTTAACAAAAGACAGGCAAAATCATGGAGACCTTCTGTCTTCTTGTCAAAGGCCTTGTACAAAAGGGGTTTTTCGCATGGAAGGAGAGGTTTCTTGAGAATTCATAATTAAATGCCAGAATGGATTGGGCAGAGCTATATGAAAAAAAAATGACAACTATTCGTACGAAAGGAACTAAGAAAAGATTGTAATAAATCACCTAAGCAGCCACTTGTTGACAAAATATGAGCACAACCCTGTCATTTTGCAAATATTTACTCATCCTATTGAATGATGTTATAATATTTGTATACAGCAATCTCACTAATGATTACTTCTTTAATTAATTTAGGTTTCTCATATGTAGAGATGTATTTTTTGCTGATCCTCAAGATGTAAAGTGTTAAAAATCTTTCAGCATCATGGCAAACCATGAGAATTACTTGGTTTCTCCCATTTCAATATTGCAGCCTTTGAAACTGCTCAGAGGTTTGCTGTGAGGAGGTGTTCTGTTTTTGCAGTACTGAGCCACATTGTTACTGCAAAATAAAGCTGCTGTCTCTTAAAAACCTAATGGAAGTGTGGGATAAATAAGACAAATTTCTGACCTGCTTGGTCTTTAAAGAGCTGGGAAGAGCTCTATGCAATTCAGGATGAGATTGATTGGATTTTATGCTCTCAGATTCTGGGTGAAATATGTGGAAAATAATGTGACACAGGGGACTTTGGGGGTTATCTCTGTTTTCCTCCAGGCTGAGCTGGAACAAAAGCAGTGGTTGCTAAATTATGTGTGTCTCTACTACTGAAAAAAAAAAGCCAAAAAAAATCTCTCACAAAACTAAAACCAAAACCAAAGAACATGTCAAAACCTTCAGATAGTACAAACAAGTCTGAAGCCTTGTGCAATCAGACTTGTAATGCCAGTCCTTGTCTGTGGGTGCAGATGTTGAGCACACCTGGAGTTTGTTACCTGTGCAGTGCTGAGAACACTGAGGCAGGCTTAAAACTGAGCAAATAAAAGGATTGGAGGGCAAGGATGGAGGAAATTAATTTTTCTGGAAAACGAGAAGGCTGAAGGAGAAAAGAAAGGAGCTAAAGGAGGAAGCAAATGGGAAGGCATGTAGAGAAGGTGAGAACTGCAAGAAATGCAAAGAGAAGAAATGGAAAAGGAGGAATAGAGTGGGGCTGGAAGATATGAGAGGATGCAGAAAGGTACTAAGAGAGACAGGAGGAAGGGTAAGGACAATAGGAAAGGAAGTCTATTACACGTAAAAGAAGGAATTTAATTTTTAAAAAGCTGAGAAAAAAGGGGACATTAAAGAGCAATTATGAAGTATAGAATGTACTCCCTCCAGAGTCCAACATATATCATATGTTCTTGGAAAAACCCTTGATTTCACCTGCTTGGAATTATCTTTAAGGGTAAATATGTCTTAGCAAAAGCTGATAACTTCTGTGGTCACCCTTTCTTGTTGAAGAGGATGTGCTCTGCCCTGGCCTGTGTGGAGGTTACTCGGGTCTCTGGGTTAATTGCAATCCTTGTGTGGCCCCATGTCCTGGTCCCTGAAGGTTTGCAATGTACAGTCAATATTGGCATCTGTAACCAGCGGCTGGAGGGTCTAAGATGAGAGGCATTGAAATTCTGTGAAATTACAAGATCATTCTCTTCTGTGCCAGTGCAGAGTAGCTTCTTGCAGAAGGTTTTTTTAGAAAATAACATGAAATATTAATTTGGCCATATATCCTTTGATAATTTGAAAACTAAACCCACTGAAGTGGGCTCTGGATAGCTTATTACTCAGTGGAAAGTAAATAGCTGTGTTTTTTCTTGAGCTGCAGCATTTCAGATTCTGTTGCTGAGACCAGCTGAATGGCCTGAAACTTGCAATTTCCCTTAAAATGTATAATAAAACCTGTATAGAATAAATGTGCTGCAAAATAGCATATTTAGCCTGGCAAAGCTTGCCTGGTTTTGATGGGGTGCAAGAACCTGAGGAATCCTTTCCTTGATATGCAAGAAAATTATTCAGGATGTGAGACTTATTAAAGGATTTAGAGAAGTCCTTACAAAAATGTTCATTTGTTCTCGTCAGTGCAGGGCTGATTGCAGCACTGGAGCCTTGGTGATGCCCTTGGGCACTACAGGTATTCCATGGTAAATGGCTGGGCTGGATGCAATAATTCTGGCTTTGGTGCATTTTGCGAGGGTGTATTTTATGCACTGCTCTGGGAAGTGACATGTTAGCAAGTAATAAGCTCTACTTTAGTACTAGAATGTTGAAAATTGCTTTTGGGTGTCTAAAATATATTTTTCTCATTTAAATTTTATGTTGATATTAATATTTAAACCATATCAGCTAGCAAGAATGGTTTGAATGAACAGAATAGAATGTCTTGTCTAACCATTGAAGACAAATGCTTTAATTTTTCTCATTTTAAGCCTTTTCTGATAAATCACATTATTTTGTCATGTTTTACTTAGTCATTTTAGTATCAAATTCAGTATAGTTTTTGGCGCGTGGATTTCAGTTAAAATTAAATTTATTTAACATTTCACTATATTTAATTTCTTCAATAGCTAATTCAATGCATGTTCAAAAATAGTAAGAAATGTATTTTATGTGGCGTCGCGTTTTCCTTCTTCCATGGGTTGTCTAAGATTAATAGATTATATTTTGTCAGATAACTATCCAGTGCTCATAACATCTACCACAGTAAAAGAAGTCAGTCAGATTTACTTATTTTTGCCACATATAGCTGGAAAAAAGTTCACGTTACACATCCTTTCATAAGTAAAAACACAATGGCCAAAGCTTGCACCAAATTGGGAAGTTTTATCAGATTTTCCTTCCATCTCTGTTCTGTCAGTCTTTCTGAAAAAACTGATCTAAAGGTCACTGAAGTCAATGAAAATACTCCTATTGACTTCAGTAGGTTTGATTCACTCCCTAAATGCCAGTGAATAAATGTGGACTTTGCAAGATGCCTAGAGAATTTAAAAAAAAAAAAAAAGAAATCCTGGGAAAGATGAAAATACGTTACAAAGTCTTTCTCAGCAGCCCAGTCCCATGAGTTCAATTCCCATTTATATCAAAGGAGCACCAACTCTGCTTTCTCAGTTAACCCTGTGTAGTTTTTCTCATTTCAGCTGGAAAAATGATTGACAGAAACAATCAAGAAGTGTTTGTCACCTACCTTCATTTTGGTTTAGCTGTGAACTAAAAGCAATGGGGGATTTCCACTCATGACCTTCAATTATTGCATCCTGGAATGTAAACCCCCTGCTAACAGTCACAGGCCAGGGTTTCAATGCAAGGAGACAGTTGTGGAGTTTTCCCTTATTCTTGATACTTTATTATTTTTTTACACTATGATCTGTATTTACTAGTACTGACTTTCATGTCTGGCTCTGAATTTATTTTAATTTTTTTTTTTTTTTTTGTGAGAACTAGTCCTTGCATTGAAAAGACTCTGTATTGTATATACTTCTCAAAAAGTGGAGGGTACCAGCAGATTCCAAGTACCCTTCCATTTTTAAGTGCTTTTACTTTATCTTTCAAGCCTCTCACATTCTAAAAATTCTCCTGTTCAAGTGTAGCTTCAAAAACACTTTCTGTGAACACTGAACATTTAGGAAAAATTGTGTCCCCTGCTACTTTGTCACAGAATAAACATTCACCCCAGCATAAAAATAAAATACTCTTGGTGTATGACAGTCATGGAATCATTTAGGTTGGAAAATCATTAACTCAGCAGTGCCAAGGCCACCCCTAAACCATGTCCCCAAGTGCCACATCTACATCTAAACCCCTCCAGGGACAGTGACTTCACAGCTTTCCTGTTCCAGTGCTTGACAACTCTTTTGGTGAAGAAATTTTTCCAAAGCTGTGCTTTTCAGAACTCTCGGGGTTAATTACATGACACTTCCTCTAAAGCAGATTAAGCTTACATAAATATTTACCAGATATTGCAGAGGCTTTGCTAATTCCTTTTTTACATCTAGTTGCTGGGTGGGCTGAGAGACTTGTTAAAATGAGCCTGCAGCGAGATGAGTGGAGGCCGTTGGGTTCTACTGCAGCACTTGTGGGATCCAAGAAAACGTCCTGTTTGGGGATGTGCTGTGTGTGAGTCGAGGCTGGACGTGCTGTGATGCTCAGAGAATCCACTGAACCAGCACTGGAGAGGCAGAGCTCAGTTCTGAATCCTGCTTTTCTTGTCTGGTTGTGGAAACACTGAAGGGCAGAACTCATGGGAGGGTTGGGGGCACACCACAGCTTCGTCCTGCAGTTTAATGAACTCCCCAAACACCAGCTCCTCACCACCAGGCCATGGATGAATTTGTTCCCTCTTGCTGTTTGATTTTCTCTTGGGGACCCATCAGCCTTTAACTGAGCAGTCGCTGTTGAAGAATCCCCAACCACGTGTTCAGAAATGGCCTCTGTGGCATTCGGGCTGTTCAGGAGAGTTTGTGTGGCACAGCTGGGAGATTCAGATGCTCCCTGAGGTTGCTGGGCTGGGCCAATCTGAAATCATGAGCTTTGCTGCAGGCTCAGTAATAATAATAATGGTAAAAAATGATGCAGTTTTTGGATCACTTCTCACTTGCAGCCACTAAACACTTGCTGAAAGCTCAGATTTTGTGTTGTACGCTGTGCTGTTCACAGGGATTACTCTACCAACCTAAAAATATTTCCTTCTAAAAGAGCTTTTGGTGATATGAATAACATCCCTCACATCTGGCCAATATTCTCCTATTGCTTATCTGACAAAGCAGAATTTGGCTTTACCATTAGAGGGGCTGCGTATTTTGTTTTTAACATATAGTTTTTATCTTTCATGCATCTAAAGAGATCTAGTGGTTTAGGGGTTGAGCTTTTAGAATCTTATGATGGTCATTAAATAATTTCCAAGTTTCTGTCCTACCTTTCACTGCTGTCACAAATGAAATTTGGTACCAGAAAAAAAGTAGATACTTTTTTTTTTGCTGTGTGGCCTTTATGAGGTGGAGGTACCTGAAATAACACAAATGTTTTTCATTGAGGACATCTTCTAAATTTAGCATTTCTAAGTGACTCATAAAATCAGAAATGCACTATTGCCGTTTGATTTTGTACCTTAGTAGTAAAATCTGGTAGTGAACTCCAGATACCGGGCAGTGGAGGAGGTGGGTGTTGGGAGCAGTGGTTGGCATTCAGGGAACTCGATTAGCATTACTGAGGTATAATGCAAAAACCCAGAAATTAGATTTATTTTTTTTCCCTAGGTAAAGAAGGACCTTTAGACTGATGTATTGGGTTGATATGTATGAAAGTATAGGTAACAGCAGAGTGCCATGTTTCTATATATTTTATAATGTTCATGTATTGTGTTTTTATGAGGTCTAAAAGGTTGGAATTACATTCACTGCCACAAGCAGGGATGAGTATGCAGCAGTGGAAAAAGCTTTTCAAATAATGGGTTGAAAAACACTTGTTCCACCAATTTCATTTAACTACTGATAATTTGACCTTTTGAAGATAAAAAGGGAGTTATATTTTGTATTCTACGACAGGTTTTCAAACAAACTTTTGTATAGGATAAGTGTAAGAATAGGTAAACATGTAAATCCAGTGTGTTTTCCTGCTGTTTTGTTTTTTCAAGTGAGTCTGGGATGTTGTTAGGGCAATTGATAAATGGCATGGATAAACTTAACACTGACAGTGCAAAAGCCATAGTAATAATCATTAATTAGGACGTGTTACTCAGTTGGAGAATACTGGAGTATTTCCTACCCTATTATCTGCATTTCATGAAACAGAGCTGTATATATGGACTATATTTTTATGGAATTCAACACAATCCAGCCCAGCTGCTTCTGTCATTCTGTGGTGGGCAAACACCAGGAGATTTAAGGGGAAACACCAAAAGATTTCAATTGAAAGATTGAAACCCAAAAGAGTTAAAAGCAGGAGCAGACTCTGTGGCTTTGCCATGATCATGAGATATTCATGACCAAACTGACGTTTTGTTCTGAAATAATTAGTATGTGAATATTAATTCAAATGATGAGGGGGATATTTTGCCTTAGATTCGAATACAACCTGGCATGCAGTTCATTGGCTTGGATTTATATGGAAAATACTGGAAGCATCAGTTCACTTCCTGATTATTTTCGAATGGCTTTAGACTATGTATATACAGCACTTTAGTTCATTGAACCCCTGTCAGCACAAACATAATATATAAGAAAATTGCTTCACTAGCATTCAATTATTACAATTATAACCATATTACATTGAATCAGCTTTTTGCTCACTGCAGTAAATAAATAGCATTCAAGGTTTGTTTATTTTTTTTTTCCCATGGTGGTGGAAGTATTGCCTTATTTAAGAAGAAAAGAAAGCTGAGAGCTTTCTTAAAATATGCAGGGAAAAGGCCATTGAGAAATTTTAGTGATGTGGTAAAATGAAATGAGGGCTCATTTACTTCTGCATAGCTTTTCAAAGCTTGACTATGTATTTAGGATTTGTGACTGCTATGAATTTACCATCACTTCTCCTGGTATAGTCTTAAGGAAAAAAAAGTGAAATGCATGACTGGTAGAATGTCTTAGGAAATGAAAGCTTCTAGTTTTAGATCATTGCTTTTTTTCTGTACTCTTTTCCTCTTTACCTTGTAAGTTCCTGAAGTGATATATAGTTACTAAAATACAAGGTTACTTTGGCAGTGATAGCCCACGATTTTTGCCTTCTGCTGATGTAGCAGGGAAAAGAAGAGAAGGTTTTATGCAAATGTCCTTTCCTCAAGTCAAAGTAACATCTAACTCCATGCTAAGCTAAAGCTGGAAAGAACAAATTCTGGTTTAATTCTGTGATATGAGGCAGTTGTACCAATTTGTAATTTTTTAATATTTAGCACCTACCTTATTTTTCCAACAAGCTCAGCCTATTAAAAACTCCTGCCATCTTTATAAACCTTGCTTTTCTAATATCTGACTGTCAGAGTGATGACAGTGTATGTCTTAGGTGAGTATCTGAAAGTGTAGATATCTATCTGAAATACTGATGAAATTCCAATTCTCCCATATGTAGATGTCATCTGTGGTTCCAGGGATTAAACAACAGCTCACATCAGCCTTGGTGATAGTGACTAACGGTTCCAACAGTTTTTGGATCCTGACTCATCTCAGGTTTGGTTCTAATGTTGCACAGCGCAGTCTGGAGCAAAAAAAAGTTCCAAAGTGCACCTAAATTTAATGTGAAATTATTCATTCTTGATCAAAGCTGAAGGGAGAAACTTAAAAGAAGAATAATGATATTTTAATGTAAAATAGTAGTAGTGTAGCTCAAATATTGCCAAATAAATCCATGCCAGGTATTTTGCATCAAAAAAGAAAAAAATAATGGGATTATTTAGAACAATTTATTTCCTTCTGTAACTGTTTTCAGGTCTTGAGCTGCCTGAGATGAAGTTTATCTTTTTATCACAAATACTCTGACCAGTTACCTCACAGATGGTTCAAATCTGACCTTTTAGAAGCTGAATGAATACCTCTTAAAAAAAGAGAGAATAGCCTGGTGATCCCAGATGGTATGTCATGATCACATTACCTGATGATTTTATAGGAAGAGCTGAATTTCTGGCAGGAACACATCACACATGTCACTGTGCAGGCTTTGGCTGAGGCACAGCCTCGGGTTAGATGTTCTGTCAGTCAGGTGGCAGAGGTAAAACAGGTGGCTGGCACAGAGGCACAGACATTGGGAAGAAGTGGCTTGTGCAAATATATATATATATGGAAATATATATATATATATAATATATATGACACATAGAGACTCACATGTACACACACAGTGCTACTTTTTAACAAGTTTGGCTCATTTCTCTTGCAGCTGAAAGTAATCTGGGTATGTTCATGATATGAAACATTTCCACATGGTTTTATAGAAATAGGATAGAATAGGGCAGTAATGAGCTTATATATTTATCCCATATGAATAAAGGGATGAGTGTCACAATTGATTTGTCACTTTGACTGGTTTTAGTGAAGGAGTTTGTGGCATCAGGTAACAATTCTGGCTGCATTTGTGGTCCTGGTGGGCATTTTCCTGGGTGGGACCCTGCACAATTGTAGCCAGGTGAGATAACAGAGTGAATCCACTGGACAGGGCAGAGGGGGAGGCTGTAAAGCTTTTGGAAAACCCAGCGTGCAGCTCTGTGGGGAGGAAGTGGAAGAAAGCAAATAGATGGAACTTCACCATTGTGAAGTTTCCGCCTGCTTTTTGGGATAGCAATATTCTCAAGATAATACAATCTTTGAATTACGTGCTGCAATTCTAACTCCTGGAATTTGCAGCTTTGCCGTGGAGCGTGGCTTTGTGTGATTGTTATCAGCAAGCAGTCCAAGGCAAAATAGACAACTAATTTTAGGCAGAAACCTTGGTGGGCATTAATTTGAAATAGGTCACAAACTTTTTGGAAAAAGCCCAATTTATTTTTTGTGCCTTTTCAACGTAAAAGAGTGAAGATGATTTTTCACTTTACTGTGAACAAATGTGGGCACAATTTTGCATCCTGTTAATAGCTCAGTCATGTGTCTGCTCTTTTTGTGGGTTTAGTAGTGCTCTTCACATGAATATAAGGGCCACAAGAAAAGTCTTTGGCACTTCCTTTCAATAAAAGTCTCATGTAGAGTAACATCATTGTAAAAGTCTTAGTGCACATTATCATTATAACAAGCCAAAAAATTGATGATGCTGATTAATGAAATATTGCATGTTAATGAGCCATGGCCCTGTATCGTGTAGAAGGTTGTATCCTTGAGATGTATTTCAATAAGTAACACTAAGAAGAAAGAAGCCTTCAAATAACTAAATGGTTTTAACTTAAGTCCATAAAATCAATGAAAATGGAAGCTAAAGCTCTTGCTTATCTATTAATTCAGCACTATGCTTTCTCCAGGTCAGTGTTACAGCACACATGGGACAAAATACCCTTGAATGATTTTGTACAAGATTACTGCAGTAGCCAGACACAGGGAGATAAGGTAAAGATAGACTGATAGGCTTAACTCTGAAATGGCCTGGTTTCATGGCTTTATTTCAAAGCCCTCACATCGCACAGTTCCTGTGTGGGTTATATCACTGCTATGGAAACCTTTGCTTATTTGGCCATTTAATTTGTAAAGAAGGCAACCTTTAAGCTGCCAAGCTGCTTTAGGGCCTTTCTGGTCCCAGTACCAAGGGGGAAAATATGGGCCAAAGTGTCAAAGTGTGACCCATATTGTGCAAATGGGATGTGTCTTTCTCAATGATTATGTTAATAAAAATCAGCAAGTGTTTTCTAAAAATTTCTGTTTCACAGAGGCATAAATTTCACTTATAAAAACATTTGTTATTCTCAGTCTGTTACTATCTGTATTTGTGGCTTTTCATGTATCTTCACTGCAGAAACAGTTTTCCAAGCAATAACATAAACTGCGATACTGACCTATGGTACATCCCACACAATATTTGGGGCTATATATATATAGCTTTTTAATTTAATCATTACGTGCTTTCCTTCCACTAGTAATGTTCCTCTGTCTTCTAATAATGTTCCTCCTTTAGCTTTACTTCTTCTTTTCCACCTTTAAGAACACCAAGCTACAGAAGTTCATTTTATTGTTATATTTATTAGCACTGTAAACTTCTCTGGTAGAAACCAAGCTGACGTCCTCAGTGGAAATAGCCCTGTCTCCTATAATCATCAGTGTCATCCTTGAGGATGGCAGCTCCAGAGTTTCTGGGGAACATTGTTCTTGTGAGATGTTAGTGTGGTGAAGGGGGGAGCTCCCAGAGGTATTTTAAATCATTTCCTTAGAGAGTTTTGAAGTGTAACAGCAAGACCTCGAATTTGACTGAATATTCTGTGGGGAATTGGTGTAGAGAAAGAAAGAGGAATTGTATGTTGTTAAGTGTTGGTATGACTAAGGAATTGAATGGCTGCATTTTAAATTCATTGAAACATTCATTCATATATATATATTAGATATAAATATAAAAAAAGGAGTCATGGCTTAGCCAAGGCATCACAAGCATCAAGGTATTGCTGATTTTTTTACTGCAGAACCATGACCAACCCTTGTATATTTACTTTCACTGCAAAGGTAATAATTTTGGAATGGAATTTACTATAAGCTTTGGTTGGTGGGTGCACGTTTCCTCAGGGAGCCCTATGGTATGGCAGCCTTTTGGTAAATAAGATGCTGGACTTTTACTTCTTGTCGTCTTGACAGTTTTTTAGATTTTTGTTGCTATTAGAGCTGCTTGTTAAACATTGTTTTAGATTACTTGCTTCTTTTCCCCCCCCCACGTTAATTGTAATTTCTAGTTACTTTATTGTGGGGTTAACTCACTGCCTCTAGTCTTTATGTGAAAACTGTGCTAGAAGGAAATGTTACTTTGTAGATAGAGTTATATATTTCTCAAATATTTTGTAAAAAACCCATGATATTAAACTAATGGTAAGGCCCTTGCAATAAAGAGCAAATTGAATAAAAATGAGTATGACAGGTAATTTAATACTAGCAGGAAAGACAAAACATTTCTCTAGTAAAATCTGTGTCATGAACCTGAATCTTTAGCCACAGTAATTGCAAGTGAAATATTTCTATTCTGGACAACCGGCTGAGGGAATAGGTACAAAAGTTGCATCGTTTCTCTGCTTTTCTCAAATGCTTGCCTGGGACACATCTGTGCAGTTGCAAAGTGTTACAGGGCATCACATTGTGATTTTAGCAATTGGAAAGGGATCTGATGGGGTCTCTCATCCTGGCTGGCATTCAGAAACTCTTTGTTTCAGCAGGGAAACGCCATCCATTTGTTTCCCCTGGAAATCGGCTCTACTTCGGAAGAAGAGTCTTTTGAGCAGGAGATCGTTTCAGTTGCTGACATTTAAACAAATTTCTGCTTTGGCAGCTGCACTGAGGAGCCTCCCTCGGCCGTGTTCTGCTTTTCTGTCCCGGTGCTGGTGCTGCCAGCGCTCGTTCGAGCCCACGGGATGTCCGGTGTCCCCTGCACAGTCCCTGGTGACCCTCCGGGCTGAGATGGTCCACTCGGCTTTGCCAGAGAAATTTGAGACATATTAAGCTTAAGATACGGTTTTTTAGCAGAACAGATCCTCCACAGGGAAATTTGTCTTTTGGGGACCGTGGAGAAACACTGAAGAGCTGTGAGAGGATTATTTTTCACCTGCGATTTTTACATTATTTTTTAGCATGTCTCAGTGCAAATCAGCTGGATTACTGTTTTACAGTAAGCAGCAGTGTGGTATTAGGCTGTACCTAAAAGGATCAACAGTAATGCTGTCATTACCCCACACCTGAGTGAGGAGTTTTGCTGTCTGGATGGGAAATTGGTTACAGAGAGCAGCCAGGCAAGATCCTCCTCTAACACAGCAGTGAAGAAAAATCCCTTAATCATGATGGACTGGATAAATATAGAGCCAGGTTTGATTTTTGCTGGTTTAGGAACAGCTACATTGTAATTGACTTTTATAAGCTCAATAGAGTGACAGGGGAATAAATAAGGGGAGTAGGAATTTACTGTTATGCTGTTTGCTTTTTTTAGGTGACCAGTATTAGTGACCCATTAACATCTTGGATTCTATGAAAGCTTCAGCTCTCCCTTTCTGACAAAGACGTAAAAATCCATCGTAACCATGCTGTGAAATCAGCAGCAGTTACAAGAAAGCAGAAGTAGATTTGATGGAGTTAAAAGAATAAACATTTATTCCTTAAAATAGATATGCTTTCCAGTGATATAAAAGCACTCAAAAGATACAAAGGGTAGATATAACTTTCCCAAAACCTTGGAAAGGACTTTGAAAATCAGCTTAAAGGATAAGATTAAAAAAAGAAAAGGAAATGACCATACAACTTTGGGATCCCCACAGGGAACTTTTGTTTGAAGATGATTTGCCAACTATAATGATGAATTGAAAGTTAATCGTCAATTGCCAGGATAAAGTGTTCTGAACTGTAACGATAAAGACCTGGATTTAATTCCCAATATCTTGATTCCTTTTCTTATCTGCCTGTGCTTACCCTTTCAGGGAACTGAGCAAACAATACTCTCATGTACTCTGGCAAGGGTAGTGTAACACTGCTTAGGAAGGGACTTCAAAAGAGAACGCAGCACACAAAGATTAGCCACTGAGATTTCCCAAAGGGGGCGGGAAATTACAAAATACAGAACCAGAATCGGAAGTGTGGTGAGATTTGGATTGATGTGGGACCAAGACACAAAAATATAGGTAAAAGAATATTCTATTGATGTAGTAAAATGTAATTGAAGGGAAATAGAGAAACATTAAAATGTTTTAAAACGTAAAATGGTTGTAAAGACACTGACAGACATTTGAAAAGTTTCAAGTGGAAAGAGAAGGAAGAAGAAGGAAGAATGTAGTATTCGAAATTATTATCTTGGTTCATTATTAGACCCTGTAGCAGAGGTTTGTCTTGCCTTTACAAGATATGGGAAATAAAGGGGATGTATTCATTGATTTTTTTGGATGCGTCCCTTTTACCACACAGTTGTCAGAAAAGCTTGAGGTTTTGCTTTATTTTTCTTTCCACTGTGATGGCATGTAGATAATCAAAAACACCACAGTAGCTTTTTCTCAGCAAGCATTATAAAGCATATTTCAGCCAGTTACCAGGAAAAAAAACCCAAAAGCTCCCTTATCCTAGCTGTTACCAAAAACATGTGAGTGCTAACAGAGGAAGTTTTCCAGGACCAAAGTGTGGGGGACTGAGGGCAGGTCTGACTGAGAGGGAAGTGTCCCTTTTGCAGTCTTACCTGTACCACATTTGCATTTAGATACAGGTGCACGTCTAGCTTTGCTCAGTTCTGAGAATTTTATTGTCAGTTTAGCAGAAATATTAAGCTTAAGCCGTGCTTTCTAGCAGAACAGCTCCTCCACAGGTTTGTCAAAATGGAATTCTGGAACTGCTCTGTGAGACCACATGTACAAGAGCAACACACGTGCAGGACACTGACCCAGGGGAAGGCACATCCATGACAAAATCCTTCTGTGCTTTCTCTCAGCCAAAGAATCTGCAGTTCCAAGCAGGATGTGGCTGTATTTTGCCAGAAACTTAAAACTTTTTGGGTTGGGACCTTGAAGGTCACCTCCCAGCAGCCCAGGTTGCTCAGGGAGGAGCAGAGCTCTCGCATTTGCCCAATGCACAGCAGCAGATGTCACCTGTGGAGGGCTGTGCAACGACTGCATCCCTTAATGCAGAGTGAGATGAGTCTGGGCTCAGTACCTGTGACTAAAACCAAGGGGGAAAGCACTGTTAGGTTGTCTGAAGGGACATGGAGCAGTATAGGTAGGATTTGGATGTTTACCTTTCTGAAGTGTTAGCAGTTTTCCATTTAGGAAGTAGAAAAAGAAACTTGGAGTGTTTCTATTGTCAGAAGAATCATAGAATTTAAGCCACACAGATGAAGAAAGCAATTAACAGCAGGGAAAAAGACAAAGGGCATTCACTTCTAGTGAATGTAAAAAAATTTAGTTTGCTCTGAGAATTTTTATAATAAAGAAGCTTAATTATGAGGCTTTGTAAGAAAGCATTTAGACTATTGTTTCTTCCTGAGGTCTGTCTTGTATTTCTTGGTTAATCATGAAGTTACTTTTCCCAAGGTCACAAAAAAATGCAGAAAATGTTAAAGCTTAGCACAAATGACTGAAATGTATTAATTGATGTCTCTTGGAAGAAAGGGCTTAGCAAAAACAAGAATAAGAAGAAATAAAAAATATACCATGTAATTACACTGCCTTAATATTTTGGTACAGGAAGGTAAAGGATACACTTTTCCCAGCAACAAAATTACAAAATTATTAAAAATTGATCACTGATGATCTGAGCCCTTTTTTTTTAATAGTATTTCTAATTAGCTTTGTCAGAAGTGCATTTTGGTAAATATTTCNAAATAAACTGCATATCATTAACCTTCTTAAGGTTTGGGGTTTTTTTGCAAATCACACAGATGGTGGCTATAATGATCTCACTTTTCAGTGCTCAGAGTGTGTGCAGGCTTGGTGAAGAGGAATGCACAGTGACATGAGAAATTTTTAAACCACTTGTGCCACACGTCTATGTGGCCTCAAGCAAACCATTTCATCACTCACCTGTTTTCCATTCTCCAGATGGAAATGCAAAAACATTTGTACCTCACAGGTGAGTTGTGCTGTAAAGTCATTCATTTATAAGATATACTCACATACACACGAGTGCTGTAAGAACAGTAATAAATACAAGAAATGTTGAAGCCAGAAAGAACTGAGGCTCAAAAGGCAGGGAAAACAAGAGGGCTCAACTCACTGCTGTGCCTCTGAAAATTCCTCCAGTTGGTTCTAGCTCAGATCTCAGAAGTCCCTGAGTCTATACAACCCCATACATTGCATTTAACGTTAAATTTGCCCAGGAGTTGAATCTTTGCCTTTATTTTCCCATGCTCAGACTTTAAATGCTGCCCAAAGCTTCTGTTTCTGATTGCACAGGGAGAATTATGCTTAAGTCACCTTGTGTTAAGCCTAGGTTCAGTATTTAGATATATTTCCCTCCTGCTCTTCCACTAATATCATGTGGTACCAGTATGTTCTGGGTAATCTCAAGAAGTTTACTGGCATACATGTTTATTTTCTCATTTCTGTTACATATCTGTTCAGTTTCCTGTTTTCTGAACTCTGGAAATTAATTTTAGCACAGTTGTATCACGTCTTGCATTCACAGAACTTGACTCATTTCTGGTGCCATCTGTTCCACACTTTGAATCTTTGCATTGTGCTGCCTATAATCTGATAGAAACAGCGACATTACTCCCAGTAGTGCTTCATATGTTCTTATGAGGCCCAGGGGCCTGCCAGGTAATGTTGGATTTCCTAACCTAGAAAATGCATGGCACTATACTGCTTTTTGAAATTCATATAGAGTTTTTTTTCTCTAACTTTGATATTGTGCATAGACTTAATAACAAGGTGTTAATTACAGCATCATTTTTGCTGACTTTGTAATTCAAAATTCAAAATAATGGCTTGCAAAGGGCATAGCTTAATATTTTTAGGAAAGGGCTTTCAATTCCAGATGGAGTTATATGCAGAATTTAAAAAATAAACTTGTTTATTGCAATGCTGTGTTCACTGTTTACAAAGCCTATCAAATATTCATAGGGTAATGGGTTCTCTTCCTGCTAATGTGGAATTTTCTCTTTTGCCCTTGCTGCAGAAGAGCAGTGCACCTTGCATCCCTTCCTGCTGTTATTTGTACCAATATCTGTGGGAGCAGTGCAGGGTTTTCCAATCCAGTGGGGCTTTATGGATGATGTTCCTTGGAAAAGAATTAATTTTATTTGTCTTTCCAAGTCACCTTTGCACATGGCAGAGCTGGGATTTCCTGAAGATGGCTGAACACCTGCCTGCCCATGAGAAGTGGGCAGTGAGTTCCTTGTTTTGCTTCGCTTTTGCTTTACTTCTTGTAGAATTGCAGAATCACTTTGCCTATAGTGATTGGAATTGTTTTATATCCAATTCAGTTTTCAGTGCAGAAACCTCAACGAATACTGACAATCTTCTTTTTAATATATGCTCTTTCCGAAGGAACAGCACATAACTGCATGATGTACATTTCTCAGCTTTATTCCAAATCCTCTAATAAAACAAGGAGCATGTAGAGTCCTACCCAGCTGCTCCAGGAACTCTTAGCCTGGAGGAGCTACGAGTTTTACACTAAACCAAATTCTGTCTAAAGGACATCCAGCCTCAGTCTTACTCTTAACAAAGAGAATGGGAAAATCCCATTTTGACCGTGCTCATCCTGCTGCTGGAATAACTGTTGGGAGCATGCAGCAAGGAGTCAATCCCTTTTCCTCTTGTAGACACCGCTAACCACTGCCTAGGGAAAGGATAAGTACTACATCCAGTAGTACTCTTATTTCCATTTCTTCTTCCATCCTCCTCTGGTGACCTCTGTTAATCCCTTTCATCCTCCAAAGCCAAAGGAAACCTACATCTAAAGTTGCTCTTATCCTTTAACTCTTCCAAAAATAAAATGCTGCAACAGCTTCTGAAAAATGTTTTTTATATATGTTTTAAGTGCCTGTGATATTTCTGAAATTATCTCAGATATCTGAGTGCTGTGTGAACTACTTATTTTTAATAGCAAAATATTGGCCTAGGATTGTGGGGTGTGTCTCAGAAAACACAGCAAAACAGAAATTCATTCTTTTACAAAAGGTTACCAAAGGCTTATGAGCCACGTGATTTCCTCTTAGCCTTGTAAAGTAGGGCATAACTGCAACTTGCTTTTGTAATGTGGCCTTGTCCTGGCTTTCTGCCTTTCTCATTTTTAGAAAAGACTGTATTTATATTTGTTTGGGGGCATTTTACATAATCAGGGAGTCATGGTTTACTAAAACGGATCTGAAGTTGTAAATATAACTCCAGGGTTTCAATGCAAGAGCTCGTTGTCTCACTGACTGTCAGATTTAACACTAAACACAAAATTCCTGTGATTCTTCTTGACTGCGTCAATCATTGTTAGTAACAAGTAAATAATCTTGTAGCACATTTATAATACTCATCTGAATGTGATTTTTTATGCCTTTTTTTTTTTAAGAAAAAGTTGCTGGAGTAACTGCAGTTTCCCTTTCACAGATGCTAATTAACCTTTGACTAACTTAAGCATTAGTAGGTGTGGGAATTTTTGATATGGTGAAAGTGATGGTGATTTTATTCTCATGAGTTTGCACACTGGAGGAGATTACTATGCTATCAGGCCAAAGAAAGAAGAAAGGGGAAATGACTTTATATAGTTTAAAATATTAACTTGCATTTGATAGCATGTCCTAAAGTTTAATTAGCTCTGCAATTTTTTCCTAGGTTGCCTAGCATTCTGCTGCTATGCAGTGGCTTAATCTCTGCTTCTGCAAAGTATTTAAGAAGAGAAAAATGTGGTTAAGGTATAACTTTACAACTTTACATTTATTTTTAGAGAGGTCTACACAGAGCTTTAGGCACCATAATATATAATTATTAACCTGACTGAAAAGCACCAGCATTGGTAAAATAATTAAAAGGAATCAGCTGGTAACTATCAACAGAAGATCTTTTCTTTCTATCCTTTTGCTCAAAGTACCTTTTAAGACTTCTCTGAATTGTGTCTCCAGAAGATGCTGTTCTGGAAGCAGGATGAAGCCAACGATACTCGCAGGAGTTACTTGTGTATTTAAAGTTGCTCAAATGCTTCTGTCTTAAATGTTTTGCCACACTATTACTGTAGCCTTGATTTCCCATCTGTACAACCTGCCTGAGGTACATGAGGTGGTTTTCATTTCCTTATTCTACTTTCTATGAGAAACTGCTGAAGGAAATGCCTCCTCTGAGCCTGAGTTGTACTGTTTAGAAGTTTGTTTTCTTTATAAATTGAAAGAAAAAAAAAAACTACAGATTTAAAACAGCTTGATGGGTTATTATGATAATGCAACATACTTTCTCTTAATTTTCAACACTTCAGACTTTTATATTAGCAAATAAGCAAGTATGTGATCATTACGGCACAATGCTCAGTGTTCTGCCTAGTGCAGTTTTAGGAGCTGAGATTTGCCTCCGATTACAATCTCAACTCCTTTTTCTATTCATTGTCACTATTAGTCACCCAATTAGTCACCTGATTATCTTAAATTAATGCTATCAATAGATATGTTTTCAGATTTGACTTTGAAACATTGTATTTCTGGCGATGCACTGCGATAATTATTCAAATGTCTTTGTTACGTGGAGGATGACTTGATGCAAAGTATCCTTCTTTTCCTTTTTTGCACTGAAAGGGAGGAAATCCAAGGGTTTCTGATTCTACCAGAATTATTCTGCACAATTGTCCTCAAAATAATTTGAGAGAATTAGAAACAGAACCTGATAGACTTGTCCTACCAGGTAGTGATTTAAACAATCTGTGTTCACTGTCTAATCAGGTTGGACATTAGGAGGACAGATATTTATGTGCTTTAAGAATGATTTCTGTGTCATACAGCTTGCAAGACTAGTCTAGTAAAAAACTTGGATACATATTTACAGACATTCATTGTGACTCATCAAGTAAATCATACTCATTTTCCAAATTAGTGCTGTATGCCTATCAAATATGTACTTTCCAGACAGCTGTGGTCCATTAAATATATCATTTTCTTCTTAAGAAAATTAAAATTCAAAGTTGAAATGAAACTTTGGGGAAAATTTTTAGCAAAATGAAATTGGAACATTTTCCAAGTGAGAAATTTTATTAGGGGGATATAAAATTAAAGGTTGTTTTGGCCTGAGCAAATGGGTGTAACAAGACAGATGTAAAGGTTTACCTCTTGCTGCCAAAGTGGTATAGGTTTCTAGATATTTTGTTTTCCCTTCACAGGTAACATAATTTTTATTTTGAAGGATGATGGGTGGGGAGGATCCTTATTTCAATCTTGAAACCCAAAATAGACTCTGCAGTTTAATATTTGACGTAATAGATATGGCAGATGCAACTAGTTGGAAGATTTTAAATGTTCTGTGAATTTTGCATATGACACACACTGATTTGAATCACCCATCTGTGCTTTCAATGACGTGCACTAATTGCTCAAGACAATAGAATATCAGACTATTATATAGGTGCAGTGCTCCACAGTGCACTCGCTTTAATGAGAGTTTATATTCGGTTCTCCCTGTCTGCATGAAATGAACTCTACAGAAAAATTAACATTGAGTTAACTAATTTTATAAAACTGTAGAATTGACTGTGGCAAGAAATGAAACATAACAGTGTTTCATGTGAGGGATGTGCACTCCTCACCACCCATGTCTGTCTGGTTCTCATTTCTGGAAACAGGTGGGGGGATTCAGCTCCAGATAAAGATATTGTCCAAACCCACAGTGAATCATGATTTCATATAAAAACACTTTTAATTTGTAAACAAGGCTAATTGCAAAGTTGGTTTATTTCTTTACATTGAAATGCAAATCAACTTTACTTTTTAACACTTTCTGACAATACAAAATGATTCAATTTCTTCTGTTAGGTGGGCCAGTTCATTCATGTTTTGTCCGTTTCTAGAAACCATGTAGAAGCAGACAAAACTCTCTGTCAATTCTACAAACCCTTTAACACTAAAAGACTTGCTGAATACTATTGATCTGTAATGCTGGCTGGTGTGTTTTCCAGGAAACCAGGTTTCACTGATAAAAGACAACTAAACACAGTTTATTATTTCTATTTGGGGAGATGATATCAGTAAAAGGTTCCTTTTCTTTTCCTTTCAAATATTCTGCCTGCATCTAGTTTTCCTCTAGCAGATACGCCCAAATTTTGCACAGAAAATCCCAGGGGAAAGAGAATTATTTTTTAACTCTCACTTTAGCAAAAAATGTAGAAGTCATCTATGCCCACATATGTTTCTAAAACTTTCTCCTACATTTAAATCACAATGTTAATATACACTCAGTGCATGTATATCTCTGAAGGCATGAGTTAAAAGCTCTCAGAAACAATTGAAGTTAATTGGATTGTTCCCATTTGTCTACATTAAATACCCTGCATTTACAGTTCAGTTAATAATCCCTTAGCTAAAGAGCTGGAATGAATCTGTCTAACACTGCCAAACATTATTGAATCCACAATACTAACAAACTAACTAATCGTACAGGAAAATGGTAAATTTTAAATTCTGCCTCCTACTATGGAAATTATTCATTACTGCTGTGGAAGTGAAAATGAGAACCAAGATTGCTTTTGCTTATGGAGCCAACAGGACAGACAATCTTTGCTGCCCCACAGGAGCAGGCCGTTCACTGTCTGCTGCAGGAATAATCTTCACTGCCCTCAGTGGTTTTGGTAGTTTGATAGTCTGAAGTACAGTCCTGGTGCCCGTAGTTTGCTTTATTTGCTGTGGGCGTTCATTGTGCTCAGCAGGATGGAGCTTGGATACTGTGGTGTTTTATTCACTAACTTTGGTTGACTTGGGAAAGGATCATAAGGATTGTTTGCTCAAATAGTCTCAAAAATATTCCTCATTGATTTTTTTTTTTTTTTTTACTTTGTAAACAGAAGATACCAGGGGCTATTCTTAAACGAACCAATATTAACAATTGTCACAAAAGAGTTAAAGTAGTTCTAAAGTAACTGCTGTGTGTGTAGTCATTGCAAAATGCCCTGTTTAATTTAGTTACTGATTTTGTTACAAAAAGGACCCATGCATGAAACCTTGGACCATCATTATTAGTAGTGCATACTGTTTGTTTAATTTATCAATATTTGTTAGGGAAAATAAAGTACATTTTACCCCACTAGTCAGTGTTAAAACCCCTGGTAACTGTGCCCATACTGTGTTCCTAAGCAAGCTGATTTCTGAGAAGGAAAATAAATAAAAATAGAAGTGAAAGTACCTTTTGTCCAATGCTGAGAAATGTTATGCCTTAATCTGCTCTGTGTTTTGTTGCTTTCCTCCAGAGATCATGGTTATTGTCAGCAGATAAAGAATTAGAAATGTCATATTGTCCCAAACCTGTCAACTCCCACCTAAGTTGCTGTTGTGAAAATGGAAGCAAGGGCTACCCTGACATTTTGCTCTTAAATTTGCTATGCTTTTTGTAAATAATGTATTGTAGTTTTAGACTTGACATTTTTTAGATCTGTTTTATTTTGATGATCATTTTCTATTCACCAGCTTCTGTGTTAAGACACTCAATTATTAAACAGGGAGCATGAAGGCAAAGTTTCTACTAGAAGGGTTTCGAGCCTTCTGTCCATATAGGAGTCGACAGTGGCTGTGTAAATATGTGGTCCCAAGTATCACTGCCTGTCTGGGAGCTCTGCTAGATCAGAAGTGATGTGCTGCTTTCCTTTCATGCTCCATTCAGTATAAGGTTTTTTTCTATTCTTTTGGGAATCCTTAATATAACATGCAGAGCAAGTCAACCGTACTTTCAAAACAGGTACCTTGCTAACACTGAAAACATGTCAAAATGAAAATGATTTCTCTTATGACAAGTATTTGATCCCACTAATCTTCAAGTGCTGGCTGTGCTGTTCTGGTTTTGTGACTGCTCCATTGCTGAGATGTTTTGAGATTTCCTGCCTAAAAGTATGCTTTTCTAAAAATACTGTGTGTAAATATGAGAAGATAAGTGAGGCCAGGCACTTTCCTTCTGACAGCCTTTTACATAAATGGTGTCCCCTCAGCTCTCCCATCGCCATTTCTCAGAGCTGTGCACTTTGATTCTGTCAAAAGGTGTGGTAATGAGAGCAGATATAATTGTTTGTAAAAGCTGGTGACCACAGTCTAAATTAAATGGTCTTAAAGGATGCTTTGAAAGCTTCAAATAGCAGAGAAGCATTTGATTTGAAGTATCTTTATTCTTTCTAAGATCCAGCTTAGTGGAAAGACTGTAGTTCTGAATGCCAGGTTATTGGTATCAGTATTAATTTCTTTAACGTTTTTCTATTTCAGTAATGCTCAGAGCTGCAAAAGTGTAAGAAGAAATCTCTGTGTTAAAAAGGCACATAGGAGAGCCTGCTTGTCTCCATGTGTACACACATATTTATGTAGCCATATATAACTAAAAAAAAATCATCCACCTCCACCTTTCAGGGAGAAACTGTGTTGGGTGAATGCTTTTCAAAGCATTTAAACATGACTGAATATGCAGATAGAGGCAAAGCATCAGAAGTGCTATTTCTGCCCTTGAGATCACAGGAGAGCAGCAAGGAACAGCCCTTAGGTACCAGTGTCAGCATTGGATGGGGAAGCTCTGGCCGATGCTGGAGACAAGGCTTGACATTTGATAACAGGAGGGTGCAGTCCTGCCCAGTTGAACCTGCTGGGAATGACTCAGAATGCAAGACCTCCACCTCGGCTTCTCGCTGTAGAATCAGATTTTCTTTACGCTATTCAAAATGTGGCAAGAAATGCAGTGATTCAGATGTGGCACAAGGGCATTGGAAAGGTGATCGATGAGAGCTTTGCCTCTAAACTCTCAGGCCCTCTGTGTGCTGAGTGTTTGTGAGGACAGGGTTGGATTGCTGCCCGCCGTTCAGGGCAAAACCTTGTCCTCCCCTTTGCCAATTTTCTGAAGAAGTTCAGCTCTGTGAGGTAGCTAGTGTCGAGTTTTACCGATAGTGACTCACTCAGAAAATTGGGAAAATGAGACTTGCATACCATTCATGATGTCTGTGGTTGCAGGAGTGTGGGTTTCTAGATGGGAAAATACTGCACAGGTTGCCGTGAATTGCATAGAGCTCCAAGCATGTGCCTTGAAACCAGATGACATGAGGTGCTTTGGGAAGAGGGGTGGGAGAACTTATTTCATTCCAAACTCTATATGAAAATATTATGCACAATTAACTTCATTTTCTCTGCAATGTTCAATTACATGGTTACATGAAAGCCAATTTTGCTCTGCTATTTGGGCTGTGAAACTGGGCCTTGAGAGAGCTGGACTGTATGCTCAGCTGTGCCATAAACAAACCCATATAGCTGCTGTAACACCAGCCCCTGCAGTTAGCAGAATTAGTCAGGAAGAAGGTTTTTTCAGCAGCCATGGTTGTCCCTAGCAAAGGAAATTACTTGTGCAGGATTCCCAAAGAGATCTTACCTGTCAAGACTGCTGTTGTGGGACCTTTTCTTTCCAGAGAGAGGGATTCAGGGGCAAAATTAAAGAGTTTATTTATCCAGTTGTTGTTTTGGGCTGAGGGCAGAAGGCAACAATGAAATAAAAAGTGAAATAATATTTATTGTACTTATTTTTGTATATAAGTCAAGAGGTAGCAGAGAATGCTTTTTCATAAAGTATCTTATTGCTGAAGATGACCCATCCTACTTGTCTGAATCAAAATAACACAAATACCCCAAAAAAGCAGCAAAAAAATAGGACAAACTTTACCAGTTCACCTGAATTTATGGTGTTTTTTTCAGCTGTGTCTTTGTTCATCCTTTTATAAAGGATGCTCTCACTCCATCCTTACTTGCACTGTTATTACAACAATGCTAGAGAGATCTTCAAGGGAAAGTGAAGATTAATGTTGACAGGTTAATGGTATTTGTAAATCTTCCTTTGGGAATTGAAAGTGTGGATCTTAAAATTACAAATCTTTAGTTCTATCGCATGAGCTAAATATGATCAATTTTTATAGGCTTGTGGTCTAAAACAAGTTCATATCTTCTTTAAAATTAGGAAGCAATTTGATTATGAGAGCTGTGGAAAAGGAATGCAGAGTTTTATTTGTATGCACACAGACAAAAAAGCAATGCATTTATAAAAAGAAAATTTAATTTCATTGCAGAGCTTTGGTAGTATGTTCAAGAGATTGAAATTCTATTTGTTGATTAGATTTCTCTGCAGAATAACTGAGGGAAGTTAGAAATTTGGGATGCTCATGTCTGTTTATCTTTTACTCCTGAGTTGACCTCCTGGCCCAGATGCAAATAGAGCAGTTCTGTTAATGGTAGTGAATCTATCTTAATATTATTGGGTTTAGCCTGTTGACTTCAGAGAACTTACTCAGAGGCTTAAAGTTAAGCGTGTCCATAAGTCTTCATTAGGATCTGGATTGTGGTCGTTACCTGTAGAGAGAGAATTGATCCATGATCTCAAAGCTCAGGTGGTGGCCCAGCCACGTAATGCTGCATTCAATTCCTTACAGCAGTGTGTCACCCTGGAATATCAGTGTCTGTGAAACAACACGAACTAGTAGTGCAAATAAAATGGTAAAAGCTGCGTGAACTTGTGGTGTAAGCACGTGAGGTGGCACTGCAGTCGTAAATGCTGATGTTAATGTCAGTATAACAGCTTACAACTTCCATTTTTCAGGTCTTCTACCTGCCCATCCCTCACCTGCAGCACTCCAGCTGTAACATTCCTGGCTGAAGGCAAGGGCTTTGTTTCTCTGTGCCAGCCTTGGCCAGCAGACTCTTGGTCCATTTGAAACATTCTTTTTCTCATGCATGGTTCTCATGGGTGGGACACCCACTCCTTTATCCTGAGAGTCTCTTCCATTCCTTACTTCCATTGGAAAGAAAATAAGTGAATAAATGTCACTCCTCTTTCCCCTCTCTAGCATATCTTTTTCCATTGTCTAGAACCAAAGTCAGAGTATCTCAGAAGTTGGGATGTGTAGAATAATTCCCAGCTTGTTGGCTCTTCTCCAGGATAGTTTCTTCCTTGTCCTACATCCACCCTGTCCATGAGCTGTGTTCATCCCCAACCTATCAGGATCAGCAGGCGGCTCAGCCAGGATGTGTCCAGGGCTGGATTTGTCTCTGGTGTGGATGGGACCCTCTCACTCACCCACCTGCACTTACCCTGCCTGCTTTCCCAGGGACGCTGCATGGCTCCATAAAAGCCGTATCATGGAACCCCCAGCCCCTAGAAATGGAATTGGATTACAGAGTGACCTATTTCAAAGGGAATGGGATTTAACAAGGGCCTGTTCACGGGACATGTGAACATAAAGTGCCTGTGCCTCTGAGAATACACAGAATTTCAGGCTGTATCTAAAATGGGAAGCAAAAGAGTGAAACCCTCCCGACATTCCCAGATTCTAATCTTATTTAAATTCACACATATCTAGCATGCAGTAATGAAACTCCTTCAGATTTAAGGGAAATCAAGATCCAGCCAGTGTGATTAATCTTGTGAATAAAAAGGTTTGGGATTAGATATTCTTTCTGTGTGACACTTCAGCAATATGCTGTTATAAAAGGCACAGCAGGAGTTAGTCTTGAAGTGTCAGAATAGCTCCTTTAGTGACAAAGCATTTATACATGTAAATTTTAAAAGAAAGTTGGCAACCCTTTTGTGGGTTCAATTTGTACCTGTCACTCACTTGCAGATGCAAATTTGAGTTACTTGCAGCTCTAATTACAGAGCTTGATTGTCATCACAAATCAGGTAGTGAGATGTGAAACTACTGAGGTTTGTGCCATCATTTGTTGTTAAAACATGAATGCAAATGCTGCCATCAAAAAGCAAAGTCGGCCAGGGCTTTGCCCTGCTGATAAGTATGAATATTACAAATAAGTGCAATATGGAAATAAAAGGAGTTTAATGAGTGGGGGTGTGTGTGAATAACAAGGAAAGGAGTGAGTGTGTGGTGAAATCAGAACAGTAAAAAGGGAAAAGGCTGTTTTGTCTGTTGCAGCAAAGTATGACAGTAGAAAGAGAAATTTTTTTCAATTAAATATTTCTTAGGCCCAGCTGCCTTTTGTACCTTCCAAATTTATCTTCTCTAGGGAATCCTGGTTCTTTTATTTTTGTTGAGAGCTTTCTAATTTTCAAATGAAAGAAGATGATTTTCTGAAATTATTCATCAGATAACTATTGTGCTGTAACTTTCCATTTTGTCATTACATTTATATATATGCATATATAGAGTTATATTTGAATCTCAACATACCAGGATTTGATTTTTCTTCTGAGAAAATGTTGAGGTGTGAAGATTGTTAATTACAACCCTTCATTAATTTCCTTTAAATTAAAAACCGGAGATAGGTACAACATGTTATTGTGTCTCAGCTAACGTCTGCTAGACTGTGATAATTCAATGCAAGCTTTTTTTTAGTGGGAGAATCTGTTGCATAAAAATGATAGTAGAAAAAACAAAGAATTGATTATTTTATGTTTGGAACTGAGGATAGGGAGTAAAAAGTTGAGGCAATTTCACCTCACAGATTTTCAATGCTTAATTAAGAAATGGGCTAATGAAGAAGAAATAGTAAGTAATAGCTGCTTGGAGGCACTTAGATAAATATGTAGTATCGTATTCCACCGTGTTGCAGCCTGTTTGGTGAGTTTTTCTTCACATATCATTTCAGCAGTCAGCCTCAGTCTCATCTCTTCCCCTTTCCATCAAGCAGACACCTTACCTCAAAGAATAATTATTACTGTGCTGATTTGTGAATTGCTGGATCCATGGAACCTACTTAACCTAACGTAAAAGGTCCTTTTTTCCTCCCCCACTTTCCTCATTACCGAAGGAGAACATTTTGGCCTGGACAAGGGCTGTATACACGAGCACTGATTTATTAAGTTTAGAGGATTTGTGCTGTTGTTTTACAAAATGGTGTCAACTTGCAGCACGACTCTATTTGATGATGAATAGCTTTCCCAGGCCAAAGAGCTCACGACATCCAGAGCTTTTGGGCCTCCCACACTCCTGCGGTCCAAAAGGCCACGGATAATTTCTGCCGAATCAAGCCCATAAAGAGAGAATTTATAATCAGCTTTAATGTATTTGGGAGCTAAAGTACCTTAGTCCTTCATCAAAGGGAATGATAAAAACCAGAATTAATATGGCTGGATTTAATTATTTCTGAGTGCATAATTACTCTTTAGCTAACTGGACAGGAGGTGTGTTATTTCTCTTATTTTGAGCAAAGGAAAGGCATCTGCAAGCAAACAGTGGTCACTATCAACATCTAAAAATGCATCATGTTAGCTCCTGAGGACTGATTGCAAGACAAATAGAATAAATATTTGAATAATAATTTAAATAATGTAAGAACTATTTTTAAATTATATGAGTATAGGCTTCGCTAGGATTGCCTCCTGCACACAGCATTTCTTTTGTAGCAAGACTGTTCCTTGCCTTTAGGAAACATAAAATGCAGTAATCACTTTTTCCCCTTTTTAAAGTGACTTAGGGGTCTAATTTCCTATTAGCGTTAATGAGAGTTATGGATATGCACCAACATGAGACTAAATGAGACTAAACCTTAGAGAGCCTTTTGATAAGTAAATCATCTTTGCATCAGCATTTTAGAGGCTTTAGTATCCTCTTTTTCCCCCATTAGTTATGGTACCTGAGTACTTTGTTGATATTTAATATTTATTACATAAACTTTAGCTAGAATTGAGGCTGGCACAGTAAGGCAGTGTTATCTGTTTGAAGGCTTGTGTCTTAAACATAGTAAAATCCTCTTTTTGAACTGGATGCCCGTTTTGGAAAGTGAAATGCTCAAAAAGTAAGATTAATTGGGCCTTCACAAAAGGTGAAGGGAAGGTTACAGCAGAACAACAGTGAAAAGTAACTGGGGACAAAAGACTTCTGGCAATCATAATTCTGTAAAATATTCTTTTTTGTTTCATTGGCTCATAGTCCATTATGTCTTAGTACCAATATTCTTAAAATTAGTTTCCGTTAACTGAAGAGAATATTAAAATGATGGAAGATCCTTAAAAATCATATATTGAATAAACAGTCAGTGCTGAAGAAATAAACCTAGTTGAGGGATATGTTAAATTTACAAAATCATAAACTATCTGTAGAATATTAATTGAAAGCTGCAGAAAATATCGGAAAATTATACACCGACTAAGTAATTTTATTTCTGATTTATTTTTACTTAAAAAGGCTATTGCTGCTACATTTTGCAGGTTCTTGCCATAAGATTTTATTCTGTTTATCTGCTTGTGATTTCAGCATGTTTTCCTGTGTGAGGACTCAAAACATCAATCTTTCTTTATGATCATACAGACACAGCGAGGCTGCTAGTCAGAGTAATCAGTTATCCGGAGAATCAGAAGCAAAAGCCATTTCTTACTGATTTTAGAATGAGAGTTATTGCTGAAAGGGGTGCAATTCTAATCCAGGGCTCCTCTAAATACTCCCTGCATGACATCAGAAAGTGTCTGTACATGAAACAGGCAGCACAGATCATAGCGAGCTCTGCTTCCTCTCGGGGTACTCCAGGCTGAACCCTCCATGTTGCCCTCTTAGACAATGGGTCTTGAGCTGATACTTCTGTTAGGGATTGCCCAGCAATTAAAAACTATTAATTAAGCTTCACAGCACGCCTGTACATTTAGATAAATTATAAGGAGTTTCATGCCTGCTACATGAGGACCAAACTCTGCTTTGGTTTCTTAGAGCATTTCAATTCCAGGAAGCAGAAAATCCGTCTGAGGATGTAACGAATGTTGTCCGTTATATTTGCAGACTGGAGCGAACTTGTGGGAGCAATAATATCTCTTTTTTAGCCACTGTGAGTGGTGCCTGGTGGCTCTGCCACGTGTCTCCACAGGGATGAGTCCCCCTGCTTGGGGGATGTGGCGAGCAGAGCCCTCGCGTTGTGAAACAGATCTATAGCTATATTAAAAAGCATGTTTAATTTATGACACCTTAAAAATAGGTCAGCCCCTTTGCAAAAAGGAATTGTCAAGCACTGGAACAGGCTGCCCAGGGAAGTGGTTGAGTCACCATCCCTGGAGGGATGTAAAAGATGTGTGAGTGTGGCTCCTGGGGACATGGCTTAGTGGTCGACTTGGCAGTGCTGGGTTAATGGCTGGACTAGATCTTGAGGGTCTTTTCCAACCTAAACAAGTCTATGATTATAAGGAAGGTGGTCTAATTTCTTTTAAAATGTTTTTAGAGAACCTCAGAACTGTATAAATGTGAAAATTATCCAGGTTATTTTTAAAGCTAGCCCCATTTATGGTTCACCATATTATAAAATCAGAAATATTATGAGATCAGACATTTACGTTGAGATGGTTGATGCACTTTGTAATTGAAGTTGAGATCTGGAACCATGATCTACACAAAATACCTCCCAAAGGCCAGCTATTAAAAAAAAATGTAACGTGCATTGTCTTGGTTTCATCTAGAAAATGCCCAAGTCTATGCAAGTTATTTGGAGAAATGTGCATTGTTTGCCTTTCCAGATGCTACTTTGTTCCTTTCTGGTGACTTTTAAAATTTAAAATATGAGAAGCCACTAAGAATGTGTGTATATATAGAAATATATATATTCTCGCCTGTGTCTGGATATCCATTCTTAAGTGCACAGCTCTTATAATTCTTAAATTCAATCTTCTGTTCTCTGTGCTGAAAACCCATAGTGAAATTATTGTCATTCTTTGCATAGAGTTTTCATTTTTCTAATTCTATTCTTTTAGCAGTAAAGTTGTTATGGTGTGAAAATCCTGGGCAGAGAGACATTTGAATGTGTGTGTGTTTGGATCAGGGAACTTTATCCAGACACCAAATATTGCAGAGATTATAGCCAGGGCTTGTAGCAGGAAAAACTTGCATCACCAAGGCTTTCTACTAAACAGAGTG
The DNA here is from genome assembly GCA_013400915.1 of Pardalotus punctatus. Classification (NCBI taxonomy): domain Eukaryota; kingdom Metazoa; phylum Chordata; class Aves; order Passeriformes; family Pardalotidae; genus Pardalotus; species Pardalotus punctatus. The sequence goes on from VZTX01023804.1 coordinate 767,931, forward strand.
ATTGCTGCAGGTGTGGCTATAAAATGCTTGTGGGGTTTTTTTAATGATGTATAATTCTAGTGTTCTGTATTTAGAATGAGTTAAAAACTATACTCCTGACTGATGCAGGAATTAAGGTATTGAGCTTTGGTTTTCAATAATACGGTCCAGTTCCTCCATTCACAGTTAAAGTCTCATGGTACTTCATGGTTTTTTTTCTGTTTCTTAAATCCATGCACCTGGTAAAAACATTCTATGATTTTTTTTAGAAATGCATCACTTAAATACGTGGTATTTTGCCTATAAATGACAAGTTTAATGCTGAGTTACTAATATCCTGTAAAATAACAGAGACAGAGAGCTTTTTAAATACAAATGTTTTAATACTCCACAGTGCTTAGATTTAATGCATGTCTCTTGCCTACATCTACTGCAAATATCAACACACACTGTTCATCTCTTTTTTGTTGTTGTTTTTGTCTATTGCTATTTTATGCATGAGGAAGTTCTTGTTTTCTACACTGTGCTTGGCTGGCTTTTTCTTCTTTTTTTTGTTACTTAGTCCTGTGTTCGTACTGATTGCTTTTTCGCATGCAAATTACAGAATGTCATGGAAATGAGAGAGCTCTGAAAAAAAAAGGAAAGATAATGCTGAGTTCCAACTGTCTTTTGTTTGTGCGTAAGTGTGTATAATATATGACATGGAAATATTTTCAGAATGGCCTTTGACTTTCCTTCTGGTGTATACTTTTATTACTCAGTAAAGGAGTGGGCATTTTTCCCATTGCAAAATACAATGAATTTATTAATACTTGTAAATATTACAGGTGTTGGGCAGAAAAGAATCATCCTTTTATGGAGATTTTAAGGAATTATGAACCTGGATGTCTTGCCCAAGCTAAAATTTCAATTCAATGCAACTTTTCTTGCATGAAACCTTGGCCCCATTGAAATCAATTGAAGTCATTGTCTTCAGTTGGTCTGGGATTTCAATTGTTTCTGGTTTACAAATGGAATTTCATGTTTCTTTACAAATATCTCAGCAGGTAGTCAAAGGTTTCAAGGGTATCTACAGTTCTGTTTAAAAGAGAATGTGGTGAATGTGTCAAAAAAACAAAAAAAAAAGTTAAACCTGTGCTTATCTTTATAAAGCATGAGCTTGAATGGTTGAATTTAGAAATGTGAATTAGCATTTGACAGAAAAGATTGTTTTAACCAACTGTCAAGGCCTTTATTAACCACCTTATTGCACCAAATGCAAGAGGTAATTTGGCAGTTCTTGTCTCCACTATTCCTAATAACAGCAACAGGAAAAAACAATTAAATACAATGAATAAATACAATTTATGGCGGGGTATGCTTTTAGTAAACAAGCTTTGATTCTTCATTTAAAAACAATAAAGCACTGGACACTCTCTGATTGTTGTGCTAGATGTTTCTAACAGCCATACCCCCTAGGGAAGGTTTTGCTGTAATGTTTGAAAAACTTAATGAAAAATGGGTTGGTATAAACTAAGATTTCCCTCCCTGCAAATGTTTTTCTTGAAACTTCCATGGGATTTTAATATTCACTGTTTTTTTCCTCAGTCTTGTATATTCTTGAATTGTCTTTTTTCCTCCATTTTCTCCGTTCTTAATCCTAGGTCCCCTTACAAAGAAACAGACAGATGATTTAGGTGATAATGACGGTGCTGAAGATGAAGGTATTTTTTGCCGCCAAACTGATTTGCATGACAAGGATCCCTGAAAATCTTTTTTCTCCCCTCTTTTTTTGACTTCTTGTCTTCTTTTGAAGAGTTTTTTTGTTTTTTTAATTCCCATTTTTGATGTGTTTTGTCTTCTTGCTTGTTGTTATACATATATATTTTTAATTTTTTAAAAGAAAGAATGTTGTTAAGTTCTACGTTTTGATACAAAACAGTAACAATATTTAAAAAGGAGGGTTTTTGTTTTCTTGAAATGGACTTTTGATATGTTGCATCCCACCTTTTGACTGAATTTTGTCCATACTATTTAAACTAACACTCTTTTAAAGTTTCTCTGTACACCTTTTTGCATGTTTTCTAACCCTATGTATTTCACCAAGTACAAAGATGTTTCTTTTTTTTTTTTTTCACTGACTGATCTCAATTTGATAAACATATAAAATGTTGTGTTTATAAAAGGAAAAATACAGAAAATTCTTTAAAAGTGTCTCTTAAGCAACTGAATTTCCCCAAGTGCCAACCCTTCTGCATTTATACTGCCATGAAAAAATATAAATAAGCGCAAGGTTACCCCACCTCCCTCTGGAAGGGAGGCAGCATTGCCTGTTGGTGAGGCTCTAAACTAAAACCAAAAGAACGTGATTTCTTCTGTTTTCTGCAAGCATACAGAGCTGCTGATCTGCTTGAGCTGACCCTTAGAAAACCCTATTTCCAAGTAAAATCAAAAGTTTGAAATGTCAAACATATTATTCAGTTCGTAAATTACGTCTGTTGATCATGAAGCTATGCAGATTTGATATTTTTTCAGGGCTATGAAAATGGTAACAAGGGGCTCTTTTCCTGTGCAGTCTCATCCCTTCAAGTAGATGTGCTCCAGAATTCTGAATCTTAAACACATACTTTGTATGTTTTATGGTCAATGAGTAAAGCAAATTACCATATAGGACTGGTAGAGTTGCTGCTTCCTTCTCTGTTAATATTTGGGGTGGCAGGAGGAAGTTGGCCAGATATTAAGATGAAAATTAAGTTGTAAACTGAAAGGTCCTAATTAGGAAGTTTTCATCACCCAGAACATCAATTATTTAACTTAAACAGAAACATGCAGTCTTACCACAAAAGATGAAGGAGGCAAATATGAGCATTTAACTTCTTACCCAATAATTGAATGCAGATTTTATGACAATTTTATGTCTGATTTATGATCCTCTTCTGGATCTGTATGTTAAGCATATGAATGAAAGCCCAGTTGGCCCAAAATTTGCAAGATTTGATGATTCTGATAAATTGAAAATCTCCTTTGAAAGCTCTCGTGTAGTGGTTTAACCCAGCAGGCAGCTAAACAGCACAGAGCCAGTCACTCACTCCTCCCCAGCTGGGTGGGAGAGAGAACTGGGGAAAGAAATGTAAAAGTAAAATTAGTAATTGAGATAAAGACGGTTTAATATGAGAGAAATAGAATGAAATAATAGCGTGAGAATAGTGATAAAAAAACCGAGAATATGCCGAACGTGTGGCGCACAGAGGAATTCTCACGGCCCCTGCTCGATGCCCAGCAGGTCCCGAGCAGTGACCCCCGGCCAGCTTCCCTCATGCTGAGCATGATGCCATAGGGTATGGAATATCTGGAATATCCCTTTGGCCTGTTGGGCTCAGCTGTCCTGGCTCTGTCCCCTCCTAACCTCTTATGCCCCCCAGCCCTCTTGCTGGTGGGGTGAGGAGATGAAAAGTCTTTGACTTAGTGTGAGCTCTGCTCGGCAGCAACTGAAAAATCGCTGTTATCAACACTGTTCTCATCCTAAGAGCAAAAATTAACTCTATCCCAGCTGAAATCAGGGCACTCATTATTCAGAGCTAATTATGGCAATTCAGGTCTTCCTGGCTTTGTGAAGTTAGGACATTTTTACATGAGTCCATGACAGAATACTGCAAGGGACATTGTTGTGAATTCTCAAAGATCTGTGACAGTGAATTAGCCATTGCAAAAGTTATTCTGTCTTGTTTTAACAATGTGTTTTGAAAAAACCATTTGAAATTTGGGCTATTCACCCAGTGGGCCTTAATAGCTCTCCTAAATTGCTGTATAATTGCCAAGACAGATGCTAATAACATCAGGTTTGTTGAGTCCTTCTCTGCTTAGACAGACTTAAAAGAGACTCCTCAGTTTGCTGAAATTCAGCAGAGAGTGGTTGCTGTCAGAAAATGCTTTAGTAGGTAGGATCAGATGAGAGGAGGGATCTCAGTCTTCTGAGAACAAGTGTCCATGTCAGAGAAAAACTGTCTCCCACTTTGACAATCGTAGGAGAGAGGAGAAGGGCTCTAAGAACACAGCAGTCAAACTAGAGGGGAAGAAGCACATTTACAACACTAATAAATCTCTGTAATTTATAGGACTGGGATTAATTTTCTCTGGCATACAAGTGACAGTTTTGTTCTCCTTTCCATGCCAATAGAAGAGTGCAGGCAGTAATTAGACTTTTACTGCTTCCGAGAGGCACAGAGAGACAGGGAAAATTTAAATTTTTATGATCACTAGACACTCAAGACTGCTGGGATGTCTGCTGGGTTGATAGAAACCCTGTCTGCTGAGACTCTGCATTTCCCAGTGGAGGAGTAGGATCAGATGTCCTGCATTTTTGTGAACCTGCTTTTCTGTATTGAAACTCTAGCACTTGTTGCATGGGCAGAGCTGAAGAGCTCACAAACTTATCATTTGTATTTGAGTATGAATAGCAGGAAGGAGAGAGGCAAAGCAAAAGGTCACATTGGCTGTCTAGTTTTCTAGTAACCTCTCCATCTAAACCTTCACTTTTTGTAGCATTGTAGATTTTAGGCAGTGTAAAATTCTACAAATGAATTACTGAGGGAAAAATAAAATGAATGCTAAACTGAATGAATGATGAAATTGGAATATTAGGGAGATGGGGCTATGCACAGCGCAAGACAGCTGTGTCATACAGCCATAAAATACATATTATATAAACAATGCCCAGTGACTTCTAAAGTGCTCAGGATGGTCTCTGCATTAAAAGCATCCAGAGATCTCATGTCCATTTATTGTACTATACCTTTCTGAAGAAAGCTCTTCCATAGCAAGAAGAAAGGTCTTGTTTTAAATGCCTGAAGAGCATTTTGTGTTGTGCCACTCAAATGTCTGAGTTTGATTAGAAAATTTCATTTTAAAACACTGTTCAATAATCCTACTCCTCCTCCCATCAGCTGCTGCATGTCACAGTATTGTGGTCCAAACCTTGCCAGCACAAGCACTGGAATCAGTAATCAAACTTGGATCTCTGGTATGTGCTGCAACCAGTAGACCAGGCTTAATTAGATCATTTTTCATTTTTGTTTTCAAAAGACCCAAAGGCAGTAGTGCACATTACCAGCTAATGATCTGCAAATTTGCAGTTTAAAAAATGAAGGTGTTTTCAAATTCCATGAGTGTGAAATGTGTGAAAAGTCAGAAATATAAATGCCTTTTTTCCCCAGTCTGGACCATTCTTGTTTCTGTTTAACCCTTTCAGGCCTACACTTCTACTGCTTACCTGTTTTCAGTAAGTATTGAGAGACTGGAGCAGGCACCAAATCCAAGAGTGGCAAAAGTGCTTGTGAGCAGTGAGCACTGGGAACTTTCCCTTTTTATAGCAGTGGTGGATTTTCCTATTTGCTGACTTGCAGGTATGCAATATCTAGTGTAGATGCAAGATTCAACTTCAAATTGCTCAGCAGTTGCACAAAATGTGCCTTCTCCAGTCTGGAAACAAGGCTTAGTTTTAAAAAGTAAAATATTTTAATCTTAGTGTCTTGTCTTAGTCTTAATTTTGGTAAGGTAATCCTTTAATTTGGCTCTAGCGAAAATCAGTGACTCATGCACCCTTAGTTCCTATCCACTAAAATCCTAAGCGTGACTTAAAATATGGCAACACAAATCATTAACCAGCCAATGTACTCTGGGATCAGAGCAGGACTTCTAAGTTGTTGTATGAAATATCCATGAAGGATTGCTCACAAATGAATTCTCAACCACTGCTCTATCATACACACCTTGCCTGGTGCATCAATCTGTCAATCTTAAACCCTTATTTAGTCCCCAGTGCTATTTGAGCATCTCTCAGATTTTAATGTATTCAGCCTCACAGCATCCCTCTGCGATACAGGAATGCTGCTATTCCATTTTTAGAAAGAAAGGATACAGATGCTAAGTTTGAGGAATGCAGACACCATGTCTGTTGCTGAAAGTACATGTCTCAGAAGCGGGGTCTGCACTGTGGTTGATAGATGCTTCTGCTCTTCCCTCCTCCCTTCCAATTTCTCCTGTGGAAAAGGAGACAGATTAGGAACAGATGTTGCTGTTTGCTCACAGGCTGTAACTGTGATAATTCTGATAATTTAGTCTGGTGCTCTGTCTTGTATGGGCTATTGGACATCATTGACTGAAAGAAATTCTTGGTCCAAAGCATGTTTTAAATCAAAAAAGTCAAAAATCCACTCGAATTTTAAGTTGCTAATGATGCTGAATTCATCTGCAAAACCCTCTTATGCTTAACAGAGTGTAGAACCACTGGCACCACGGAGCACGTTTCAGAATCGAGGATCTCCAAAAGCCAGTACCACTCCATGAGTGTTAAAACAGACTGGGTTGCCAAACTTAGCATTTCATGTGCCTTCAGATTTCTTACATGGTAAGAAAGAGGGGGAGCAACACTCCTTCTGTCTGGCACTGGCTGTGTGTTTTTGGATTTGGGATATCAGCAAACAGCAGAACACATTTGTCTACCCTGCACAGCAGCCACACTCTCCAGCCTAAATTGTAGGGTTTGAGGAGTGCCCGGCTGCGGTGGCACAGATCTCACCACTTCAGGTGAGCTTGTTGACTGATGCATGTAGCCAAATCCAGGATTCCTGTTCCTCCTGTCACCTGTTCGTGTTAGGTCCATGATTTCCACTCCAAAGTACAGCTTCCAATGTCACTTGCACATTGAATTGTGCTGATTATATTTTCCCTTTACACACAGACACTCAGTTCAAATTGTGTCAAATTTTTGTGGTGATGTTATTAATACTTGAAAAGATGCATAATAAAATTCTGACAGACCTTTAATTTAAGTACCTCTTTAGGGCTTCATTTTACTTTCAGCACTGCCAAGTGTTGCTTGTACAGTGAAGAGTCTGTCAGCTTTTGCATTTCTAACCGTCATCCTTTAATAATTTAAAATTACTGCCTACCTGGCTATTGAGGTCCTACTCTAATGGGAATCTGCTCCAGATGTTTACTTGTAAAAGCTTTGGCCTTTTTTATGTTCGGATATACATTCATATAGTCCTCCATCAGGTTCTCAAATAATTTTCAGGTAAAGGTAGTTAAGAGTTTGAGAGTGCACAAAATGATCCCCTGGTTTGACAGATAGGAAAACAAAGAGAATTCTATTTTTCTGAAGCCTGACGGATGCAGGCTGTATTTTAAAATAGAAAACATATCTGAAGCTCCTAACAGAAGCTCAATAATTACTTTGATAGTCTCAGGACATCTAGTTTTATATCCCGTTTTAAAAACATGGCATTAATGGATGTTTACGTATTAGCAGTAAGTGCACTAGTTTATTAAATGCAGTGCATCTATAAGGCATCTTATGGATTTGAACTAAAAGGTCAAATGCTGTTAAAAGGCTTTAAAATGATTAAGAGTAGCACTGATTGGTATCATGCTCTAATTAAATATTTTTGACAAAAGCTTATGGAAGAGTTACCCGCATATCCATATATAATTCCACCTTGGGCACACACAAGTTTTGCACTAACCAGTCTAAAAGTTTTCCACTGCTCTTGTGCTGTTTCATGGTCAAACCCCAAGATTTACTTAACAATCTGCTTCAAGCTGTCACAATTTTTTATGTCATCTAGAAAAGCAATGCTTGTGACATTGGTGCTAAACTAATTATCTTTTTGTGTGAAGTTGTCTCCAGGTAGGCTTTCTTCCTTTCCCATTTTGGTTGTTGCCTGCAAATTATACTTGTTAAGTCACGTGGCCAATTCACAGCAGCTTGGAATGACTGAAGCTATAATTATGTTTTGTTATATGTGACAATTGTGACTGATATTCACAGTCAGACCCTGTTCCCTGTTGTGTGATGTAACAAACATAGAATAAAAGATAGCCCTATTCCTAAATTGTCTGTAACATAATTAAGATGAGACATAAAAAGTAGATGCAACAAACTCTAGAAAGGTACAGAAGAGATAATAGAAATAATTATAAGAAAGTTAATGTATGTGTAACATAAATAAGGTTATTCTCTGCTGTACAATAAGGTCTACTTAGATGTTTTATGAACTGGCATTTTAAAGCCAAACAAATAACAGCGTTCAAAAATGATCTGCTGTGTGACTGAAACCAGAACTGAGTTGAATTTGAGAAGGATTTTTAACAGTGCTCTCCTTGCATATGTCTTTGAAAAGATGAATGTGTCTGTTTTTAATTAAAGGAACACTTAATAAAAAGCAAGAAAAAGTGCAGAACACAACTAAATTAACACAGTCTGTAAATCTACACTTGGCAGAAATGCCACATTTACACCCCAAGTCTTCAGGTTCAGAATGAGCTACAAACACAAATAACTATTAATCTGCAGCCATGAATAATTATTAGTCTGCATAAGAAATTGTAACTACAGTTTCCTGAGCCCACTCCAGCACACGCACAAAAAGGACTGATACCAGCCTGTAGGAAAAAATGAAAGATATATCATTTTGGTCAGGTTTTGAGAAGTATCTGAGTACCAAAAGTATCAATTATTTACTTCATTGAGTTGGACACTTAACTTCAATAATCACTTTTGAAAAGTGCATCTTTCTGTCGCTTTTGTACCAATACAGATTTTTCTCCTCACGGTTTTATCTTAATTCTTCCTCTGGTTTAGTTTTAAAACATGAGAGTTTTCATGGAGGAGCATTTTAAGGTAGGAATCAATTCTTGATTACAGTCTGATTTTTTTGCTCTCTTCCTTTGATCTTATCATTTAATAACCTCCTCTGCTAATAACATATGTACTTAGACAACACTCTCCCAGCTGAATATTTGCACCATTCCGATATTCCTGGATGTAGGCTGCAATTGGTAAGAAACCTCTGACCAAAATCTTTCTTCTGGCCATGAAGAGCTCCATAGCTTTTGTATAATCCATAGCCCAAAGTCCCAGCAGGCTCAGCCGAGCGCTGCATAACCTGACTGCTGTCTCCAGCCCTGGATTCCTGCCCAAAACACACGGAGCCACCATTTGTCTTTTGTAGGAGGGATTCCTCTTAAGACTGATGACTTTGGCAAAGCAGCATGAGGAAAATTCATTCTGCATTTCATTTGCTCTGACATGGCACAGAGGCAGAGCCGAAAACTGGCCTTTCTTTATCTGATCTGTAATCTTTACAAGGATATTAGTAGTGGAAAATAGCAGTCTTTTAGAGAGAGAAATTACTCAAAGAATAACTTCCTTATATATGAGATTTTATTCATGAATATGTGCTTCCTTTCTCAGATAAAGGACATCCATTCTTTACTAAATATCCCAATATTATTTTCCAGATATACAGGCCAGTGCTACCAACATTTCATTGCTGTTCACGGTTGGTGCTCTGTAATTCTATGTAATTTTAATTAAAGAGGAATTCTGAGACAGTCTCCCCCTGTGTAACCATCAAGCATACAATTAACTGTGTACAATTTCTGCTGGGAACAGTCACACAGTGATTTCAGATTAATAATTTATTATTGCTTCCATATTTGTACCAAAAAAAAAAAAAAAGAGGCAGCATAGATTAAGAACAAAGCATCTACTGAAAATAGTATATGAATTTGAAAAGACCTTTTCCTCAGTGTAGATTTTAAACCTGAGAAGCTCAGAACTCCATCCTATGGACAAGGAAGATAAATAATTTCTGTACATTTACTCTCTGAAAGCTGCATGTTGGAAAGCCCTCACTAAACGCTCAAATAAGAAGAGCAATACAAGCAATTTCATGCACAACCTTTCATCACCTTTTTGGCCTTGAATAAATGATTGTTTGAGTACTTCCAATATTGAATATCCAATTTCTGATCTTGACTGTTCTGGCATTTTCTTCAAATTAGAATCAATATCAGAATCATAGTAGCAGTTGGCTTTTTATGAACAGACACATCTGTGCTGATGTTTTTCAGCAAATTCCGAAAGCAGGGCTTTTAGTGTGGCTGCCCTCACCTACTCCTTACAGTGCTCCAGAAACAATTCAAACAGTTCTGCAGAGAGCTCACTTGAAAGCTTTTTAACCAAGAATCTCCCAAATCAAAGGAATAAACAATAGATCTCAGGTTTCCTCAAACTCTGAAGGGAGCAATCAGGGAAGTCACTTGAATACTGTCATAATGATAAAAAAAATATCTTTTGAATCAGAATATTCAGTACAGTTCCTCACTGGGAAATTCTTCTATGCTCTCTTGCTATTGTCTTTCTTGATTTTGAGGGACTATTCTGTCATTGTTATGATTTAGGTGCTGGAAGAGACTCAGGCACCCAGTAGACGAGAGCAAAATGCAATTTAATCAAATGTTAAGAGATTAAATTTACACCTAACCTGATTTATTTCCTGTCCAACAGAAAACCCCTGACTTTTAAAAAAAAGTCAGCCCATACTAACTACTTTGAATTGGTACTCAGGAGCAAGTTTCCTCATGAGGAGTAGAATTCTCCCTATATTCTAAATTTTTTTCTGAGTAGAAATAGGACTGTTTGGGGGTGGAGGGAAACCTAAATCAAAACTCAAAACAGTATGACAATATCTAATTTTGTTGTCGTAGAGAATGGCAGAGCTTCTAAGATTTTAAAATTGTTCCTTACATTTGGTGTCACATTTGAGAACTTTAAAATTTGTTTGAATACAGGGTGGGGATTTATCAGTATTGTTCCAGGTACCTGTTTTTTCAAATATTCAGTCCTTTTCATAATTTAGGGTTTTGAGAAGCACCCATGCACCTTAACCTTCAGGCTACCCAAGTTATAAATAATCTTAATTCTAGGTCTAAGTGGTAAAAAAATTCCAAGTACTTTTTGAGAACTCAAACTTCAGACCCATGCACAGACAGCTGTTTATACACCCTTTTTACAGATTAGTGGACTGGAAGGAATCAGCAATTTATGTATGAGCAGAACCCTTGTTTATCTTAATGTGTTGAATTTCCCTTAGCTAAGTAAACAGAAAGATGGACTGAGCTTCCAGAAGGGTTCAGCCGAAATGAGCCCACTCTTATTTTAGTAGGCATTATGTGGAAGACGCCCAGTTCAGCAGCATCAGAATCAGAGCAATGTCTCACTGCATTTGAGCAAACGTGTTACCATTTTCAATTCCTTTCTGCTTTGCAGAGTGTTTCAAAAACAGGAGTTTCAGTTACAAGCAAGCCACAAAGAAACACGCCCACCTGCCCATTTCCTTATGTAAAAGATGTTGCTTGAGAAACACTTCGAGAAAAAATAACCTCACTTTAAAAAAAAAAAATTTTTAAAAAAAAATTGCATGTATCTTCTTTGGTGCTTTCTTGAGATAAAAATGTGTCTTAATATTTTTTCCAGACATTCGGGACAGTGGGGGACCTAAGCCTGTGATGGTGTATATTCACGGAGGGTCCTACATGGAAGGCACTGGAAATTTATATGATGGCAGTGTTCTAGCAAGTTATGGGAATGTGATAGTCATCACAGTCAACTATCGCCTTGGGGTACTTGGTAAGAAGCTTTCAGCTTTCTGCTAATCCCTGCTATCTGCAATGCAATTCATATTATGTGTGAGAATGTGCTTAAAAAAAAAAAAAGGCAGAAGAGCAACAACAAGTATTTTAAAATATTCTTTGTCAAATATAAGGTTTGTATTCTGGGGATGAGATATAAAGACATTGCTGGTATTTTCTGGAAGAGCCTGCTGTCATGCTACATAAAACAGGTATTCCCATTGCTGAGCTGTCCAGACAGAAGAGGTTCTTTCTTAAATTTTTTTTTTTTTTCAAATTACACTGATGCTTTAATTCATAGACAGGTAAATTAATTTTAATAAAACTTCTAAGCTATAGACAGTAGGGTTTTCTATTGGAATGAAAGAGACTAACTTTTGAGTACCATGATTTTTTCATGCTTTGAAAAAGTGAAGGATGTTATGAAAACATCTTTTTACCTTTTTTAAACTTCATTGTGGTTTTGAGAAGTGTTTTGGGTGTCGTTCAAATACCTCCAGTGTTTCTTTTGTAGAGAATGAATTAGAGAACAAAAGAGTTATGTTTGATTTTTCCCATACATTCAATGGAATGTGCTCATGCTGTTGGTAGAGGTGTGTGACCTCCCTCTGGTACCTTGAATTTATGGAACAAAAATTACTCAGCTATTTGTTCAGTGTAGTCACATGCATGATAAAGTCCACCAGCTCTTGAGACAATATGATTGTTGGGGTTTGGTTTTTTTTCTCCATATTTTACCAAAATATTGCATGCTAAGACTCCTGAAAGCAGGAGTTGGATACTGGGGTATTCTGGAGATCAGTACAGTAAATTCAGAATACTTACATAGGTGTAAGGGTATTTATTCCCTGTGACATCAGAATGGCTGTGACAGACCAAGTGTCATTCACAGCAGAGACTTTGTTCTGAAGACCACTCAGTTTTATTTTCAAATGTCTGCTACTCTGCCTTACTGCTGGGTTTTCATTTTTTGTTTGTGGTTGCTCTGTTTCTTGGTGTTTTGTATTTGGTTAGCACAGTCCCCAGATATTTGCTTGTCTGGGTAATTGTCTTCCAACAGTTTCATTTTTGCTGAAAAATTTGACATCCTAATTTCAGGGGGAGGGAATGGATTTTGACTTAAGATTTTGAAACTTAGTATACTGTGATTGTGTTTTATAAGGGATTGAATCATTTCCAGAAAGGTCATAACTATTATTGTCTGGATTTTTCTCCTTGGTACTGGAGGTTTCATTTGTGATGTGCCACTTTAAGTAAGGAAGTTCTGCTATTTTGTATGGTTTTTTCCCTCCTGTTTTCTAATTTCTATGGTGACTTGAAGTCCTGGACACATATTAGTGCAGCAGTTAATGATCTGTTACCTGTGCTTCTAATCAGCATTTCAGTTTGACACCAGTGCCTGTCTTTGATGTCCCAAACAACATTTCTCTGTATGATATGCCAGTATAAAAGGAAGTATCTATTATCTGAAAAGGCTGTTTATTTTTGTATATTAGTCTGATTCCTACGTCATTAGTAATTGCAGTGTTTAGAATGGCTAGTTGCTTGGAAGATGAAAATTAACACACCTTTGTTGATGATAATGGTTTTTCCACTCGTAAATTAACACTGATCCCTGAGGTAATCCAGAGCTGACATCTCACTCAGCTTAAGAGGATTTCATTTGTGTTCATGCCTTTGTGATTCTTTGGGCTTTGTGGTCTTTACTGAACCTCAAGGGTCAAAGAGATAATTTTATTTTAAGTGGGACCTATTACACTAAAATTCACAGCAGAATCCAATGTTCAGTATGAATACTTCATCTTACTTTCAAGCTAAATAAAATCACCCTGTGTCAGGTTTGCAGGGTTTTCTTAATTAAACCAACGCTGTTTATGTAGAAGTCATACATACCTATTTTATTTGGTGCAATGCCTATCAGTCATGTACTAAATAAATAACAATGATGTGTCATTAAACAGGTAGTGGAGAAACACAGCAGCAAGCAGAAAAGAAAGTTTGAGCAGTTTAAATTTTTCCTGCCTTTCTTTGTTTTCTACAGAGACCATCAAAGTAGGACTTTGCATAATTATAGTAGATACCAGCTTTTAAGTTTGATTTGAAACTCTTGTTCCTCCTTGTTCCAGCACAATGTTGCCCTTTGCAGTCACATTAAGTAAGATATGGTTTAACAAAAACATTGGCGGCAAATTCTCAGCTTCCCTTACCTGATCACACCCCGTAAGGGGAGAGGTCCGGCTCCACTGACTGTGCCTCACTTCATCACTGGAAAATACCTGTCTTTACAGGCAGAAGGAATATTTAAGGAAATATTTATCACATGAGAAGGTGCAGGGACAAAAGAAGGTCCATCCTCTCCCTTTCACGTGACCTCTATTGGTCTGGTTTCTTGTATCCGTCTTTTGTGGATATATGTGTTCATAGATGATCTCTGGGAGTCCTTGGAGCTCTAACATTGTTTCACCAAGATTCACACTGTGACTTTTCTAAAATAAATAAATTGATTAATCATTATCATTCGATAAACATTTAGAGCTGCAATAGCAACATTTTCTTCCAGACCAATTGTGATGGGACTGGGGATGTATTTCGATATTAGGTTCCTCACAGTACTACTATTAAATCCACAGCAGACAGCTTTTGATGCAGTTGAGATTATTTTCCTGTTTATTCCGAGTTGAAAGATTCTTTGTTTCATGGACAAATCTGCTTGAGAAGCTGCATTGTGTGGAGATGCACGATTTGCTTCTAAATAAAACATTAGAAAATGGTTAAAAGTGAAATCCATTTGTCAAAGAGGAAACAATAATAAAAATTAAAGAAGGATGGAGCAAGTGCATTTAAAATTAAAACAAAGACCAACATGGAACCAAAACAAAACAACAAAATAACCAAATAAACCAACAAAAAACCAAAGGCCTGGTAAATTCCCTGGCTCAATTTTGTCTTTGAAACAAGTCTGAGAATTAAAGTCTGTTAGAAACTGTCCTTAGATAAAGATGATGGAAAAGAGAACTGTTTGCCCTGGGAAATTGGGGACTGCTGAATAAGAAGCCTTTGGAAACAGACTGTTTATGTCTCCTTAAATTCTTTTTGAATGCAAGTCCTGTGCAAGCAAATTCACCAAGAAGGAATAGGAATACTGCAGAAGCAGTCTAATAGCCTTGAAGGACAGTGCAGATATATTTTTATGGCTTCTTTTTGGGAAGGGACAGAAATGAAGACAAATTTGGATTTTAAACTCAGCAGACTTAAGATGTCAGATGTTTACTCAATATATATCCACCTGGTAAAAAGCAGGAGCATTTAATTTAATTTTCATTAAGAAAATGAAAAAGAATTATAAAAGGAGTCTATTCAACATTCAGAAAAGATCATGATAGACAGATTTAATACTGCCAGTGCTGTTTTCTGTGTTCTTTCTTATGAAAGGTTTATTTAGAGGAGGGGAATGCTTTGGGTCACCATTGGCTACTACTGCTTTTAATTTCAAGGGAGACAAAGGGGAGACCTGGTTTATGTTAACTGGGAATTTGTTTCTTCATTGTATTAATTTATACTCTTTGCTCTTGAAGAAACCACAGGACTTTAATAGAACTTTAATTTAAAAAAAAAATAAATTATTGACGCTCACAAACTGAATATGGGGAAGGAATAATGACTCAGAGGAAAATCTAGGTTGAGCACTGCTTTAAATTTCTGATTTTTTTCCTCTTTAAGAGGCAGTGATTGTCCCTACAGAAACAGTAAATTGTCATTCCAAGGGTCTGGGTCAAAAAGTGCTAATAAATAAAAGGAAAAACGGTCTGTAATTTGTATTTTCTGTTAGGCATTCTGAATAACATCTGCATTGGGTAGGCAAACATTCTAAATTTATAGACCAAAATTCATGTCAAAATGGAAGCACCCCCATGAGTGAGATTGCCTGTGTTGTGTCTTCTTTAATTACATGAAACTTTCCCTTTTGAGAAGGCTATAGGAACCATTGCTGTCATTAATATAGCTGGAGAATATTGACTGGGATTATTGAACAGAAAACGCTTATCCAGGTGTTCCACCACTTCAATTTATTTATTTATTTATATTTTTTTTTGCCAGTTGGTACTGTTAATGCTGCAAGTAAAGTCACTGCAGCAGACTGAAAGCTCTGATAACATTATTCAGTACATTATTTCTCAAATGACTGCACTGAAATCAATGGGGCTCCTCTGTGCAGGGCATCCCCTTGTGACAGAGCCTGGTTGTCTGTAATTTGAAGTGATGCGACGAGGAACAAGGATCCTGGAAAAGTATTTGCTCCGCTTGCAGAGACCTGTGTCTGAGAAGAGCTGTTCTTAGAAGTCTGTTGTGTTTTCCAGCCCAAAATTCCATTTTTCAGTGGTGTGTTGTGTGAGCCAGCTGTGCTGGGCTGCAGCATTCACACCAAATAAAACACAGAATGGTGACAGGAAACAGAACAAAGCAAAAAATCCCGTTACAAAAACCCTTTCTTAACTTTGTTAGTGACTGTTGGAGCTTTATGGATAATGCAGTGACAGAGGATGAGTCTTATAAAGCTGTAAAATGTTTTGTCGCTGGGTTTGGATACATTAGGAAAATACCTTAGGTTTGAACATCCGTTTGCTGCTCTGCAGAATGATGCCAACCTGCGATCTCTTCTTGGCCAGGGAGGTGCCTGGAATATGAGGACACAGCCCTGCAGTCTGTGCCAAGCCCACAATTCCTGCCCTCATCCATCCTGCTCTCAGCAAATAGTTGCACATTCCCAACAGGCCAAAAAAAATAAAGCCCAACCTTTCATTTATGAGTGAGTTTATGTGCATCAGTGCTGTGGTAATTCCACAATGTAGCCCAGTGAACCTTTTCATGGGATGAAGAATTATCAGTCGACCATTTACAGGTCACAGAGATGAGAATATATTGTAGTGAAAACTACTTCAGAACAACTTGGAAGTACCTGCCTATTTCAGGAGTCTTAATTCCATTTGGATTGATTGGAAGGTATTGTCTTGTTTTGTCTTTAATACTTTTCTCTTTTTAAATAGAATAACATAGCGTAATTTATCCCATTGTTTTCAAGTTAGATCTATTTTTTTCACTGTTAAAATAATTTATCAAACTGATTTATCCTAAGTTTGGTAATTATTTACTCTATATTGTTTCCACCACATAGTTTGGAAGGGGTTTTTTTACTGCCTTGCTCTTCTCTTTATTTTGACAGCATGGTAATACTACTGAAAATATTAAACAGAGGATATCTTTAAAATATGATTCCAAATAATGTATAAAATTTAGATATAATACTTTCAAAAATAGTTTCATATCGGATTAAAAAGCTTTAGTCAACTTCACAAAGACACTATGGTGAACTAGTGTTCTCATTCATTTAACTATTTTTGCAAAAATAACTTATGTTCTTATTCTGCAACCTGGAGAGTTGGCTCTCCTGAAAAGAAGCCTTTTCACTTCAGTAAAAGTAAGCATCTCATGGCATAGTGGCTATCCAGTGAAAGTAACAGTGCAATAAGAAGGTTTATGTTAGTTAGATATCAAAGGAGATAAAAAATGTACAAAGACTCTTCTTCCTACCTTGCTTAAGACTGTGGGGTTTTCTTTTATAGTTCACAATTTAATATCCAGTAAAAAAGGGAAAATGTTTGATCATTAGCTTTGGTGACAAGCACATCCATTATCTTTTTATGAAACCTTAAAGGTACTGTCAGGAGATGGCATTTTACTCCAGCTTTGCTGCTCCTCTAAAGGGTCTCTGATGAACCTTTTCTCTATTATCCATTTCCTAACATGTTTGAGTAAAAGTGATAGATGAGCAGAAGATTATATATTATCGCCTAATTAAAAGTACATTACATTGAAAGTAAAGATGGAAAATTAATAGCAAAACACATCAAAATGTGCAGTTAAAAATCATTCAAAGTTTCTGAAATGGAAGAACATGCAGAGAATGTTAATCTATAAATACTTTCAGGGACCCCTGGCAGCTTCATAACAGTTTTCCTTCAGATATAAATGAAATTTTAATATTTTAGGATTATAGAGTAGAGGAGGTGTCCAGAAGGCCTGATCTGATCCCACCTTGGCCTGGGGCATCACAGAGCCTTGGTGTGAAGCCCTCCAAAGGAATTTGATTCTAGATAAATAGAAGCAGTTAAGATAGGAAGAGTACTGCAGTTATCTATTCCCCCTGGTGCTGTACTTCACAAGGTCTGATTTACACACACTTAGAATTCTAAAAATGTATTAGACAATTCTTATTTAATCTAGCAGGTAACCTCAGGGCGGCCCAGTTTGCAGGAGGCCCAAGCACGGCTCATCTAGATCGGCAGTGTCCTAATTTCATAGGTCCATTAGTGCAATTAACATTCCAATGTCAGACCTACTGTAATTAATGATATTTTAGTGTTTTGTTTATTTTTTTGTGAGCTAGTTCCAGCCAAAGAGCGGAGGGGTATGCGGTGGAGCAGAGAAAGGAAGATTTCCACCCTTGAGTCTGTACCCCCAAAATGACAAAATGGGCTTGTGGTGAGCAAGGGGTTATTGACCAGAAATGTTTAAAGGGTCAACTGCAGAGCACAGCAGGCAGGATATTTGTGAAATGGGAACCCTGAATATATAGTGCACTCTTAAAATGATCCATTTCTTTTCTATTTGTGCTTTTTCTAGCACAGCCAATTGACATTATCAGCCTGCTCAGATAGATGCATACACACACCAGCTTCTCTATTTTTTAGGGCACAAAGGCCTCATTTTATTTGCCATTGAATGGGTTTCTATCTTGGTACAGGTACATTTTAAATAACATGTTTATTCTGATGTTTTTCACTAGGCTTCTTTTTTGGTAAACAGAAAAATAACAAATAACAAACTTTAAAACTATTCATTTTGGCATTAGAGCAGTTTGTGTCATTTCTGTCAAGAAAAATTGCTTTTTGGTACGATAAATTTCCTTCATCAATATTTAATCATATAATAAAAGTATCCCAGTTTTTCTAAATAGCAGATTTATCTCTGAGAGCATAATAAACCTCAGCATGATAATATTTGCAAAATAGGAGAGAAAAAGCGCTCACTGAAGACAAGTTATAAATACCTTACTGCCTCAGAAAGGAAAAAATCAACATCTCTGACCCTATTATCCTACATGAGGTTATTTGTAATTTTTATCATCCAGCTATGTGCAGCTGCCTTCATTTTGCTCTAAGTAATATCTGACCAAATTACTTTTGCACCATCCCCGATCCCCACAACACCTTTAATCTACTGTATTGTTCATGTTTCAGCTGTACAATAGTACCTGTATTTTACATTATTCACTGCCCTAAGCCTTTGGTTTTCCTGTGATGGGAGACTTCTTGAGGAGCCAGATCTGGCCCAAATTCCGAAGCAAACAGAATTTAGGCTGCTCGGCCTTTGCCAGAATGCCAGACATCCCAGGAAAGGATCTGTCTGCCTGTAAGCCATGAGATGGGGATAAATTAGGATTTTTATGCAATTTGTATCTCACTGCAGAGCATTCCCACACAGAAATAATCCTCTGAGTTCCCAATATTCTATTTTTCAACCCCAACAGAAAGGCGTTAAGGAGTACTCTGCAGCTCAGCATCCCAGGCAGGCAGGACCCAACTTTGGTGGGTTGGGAGCTCTGCACTCCTGAGTTTTATGCAGCTGTAATTCATGCCCAGAAGAAAAGGTGAATGAAAATTCTTTCAGCATTTATGATAGAAGTAGCAGGACAAATAGATAGAATATTTCTAAATTCCCAGTTCGCGGCATTTAATTACATATATTAAAACAGTTTCCTGAAGCTTAAATTAAGCACTTCTGTATACTGTGGGGCTTTGGAAGCAGTAGATAACTTGACAGGGATTTCCATTGCAAATATTGCTCTCATTTTTCACACATTTCAATTGCATAAAATTCCTCATTTTATGGGTTTTTTCGTGTGCAAATTAGTTTACATATATGGGTACTAGCTTAAATATTATTCTGATACTTCCTTGATGTAGTACCTCATGATATTTTTGAATCAGTTGAACAAGATCTGTATATTAAGGTTGCAACAGCACTTTTTAATGGTTAAAAAGAGTAATGTGAACAATAGATCTAGAGGAACAAAACTCTCTTGGCAGCAGTACTGGCAAGAGAGAGTCCTAAATTTTTTCTTCTATTTAATGTGTGATCCGTGTGTAAATGCCTGCCTTAGCCAACCTAGAAAATACTGCAGTAAAAAGGTTCAATTTGCATTACCTTCTAATGGAGAATATATAGAAGACTGCATTGTTTGATATGCGGATGCCTTATATCCCAAGATGTACCGGCACATAAATATTATTTTGGCAAAAACCGCATTTGAATACATTATTGCATGAAAAAAATGCTACATGAAAGTCTATGAAAGGCCAGAGGAGAGAGTGGATATTGGTTAATATCCCTTGTTAAGCAAAGTATGAAAATTGCCTCCCAGCAAATATAAATACTAGATACAAATGTATTTGTAAAAGTATTTTGAATATATCTTGTGTTGTATATGTTGCAAGCTAAAAATATTTTTGAGAAAAGAAAGATTACTTATACACTTTAATTAAGAACTTGAAATATGTCCTCCATGTTTCAGTGGGTTTATTGCTTGAGAAATAAATCTTACTAGCATTCTTCATTGTTCTGCAGTAATTTTTCATTATTTTTTTCAAGCTCCTAGTGAAATAGAATGAAAGAGAGTTGAGCAGTCTTTATCTGGGAGACTCACTACACATTCAAGAATTCTATGGATTTTAAAAATAATTTTTGCTGTATTTTTTTTGGTCAGCTCTTGAATGCTTGTTTTTCTGAAATCTCCCTTATTCGTTATAATTTGTTCATTTTCTCAAGGCTTTCCACCAGGATTTTGGTTGAGGGATCTGAAATTGCCATGGTATGCTGACAAATTTGTTTACTATTTATTTTATTATTGAAGAATGAAGTTCAGAAGCACAAAAATATTAAAATAAAGGAGGCAGAGCACCATATAGATCAAAATAATTTCAAAAAGATAAGGCAAACATATCCCTAAGCTGTTTTGCTTACTTAGGTTCTAATATCCCATGAGTTGGGTAGGCATTTATTTGTATCATCTCACTGATTCCAACAGAAAACACACGAGTAAATGAATTTTTTCCCAAAATATTTGTTCCCATCTCTACTTGTCAGTATAATTTATTGTCAGTTAATTGATTTTCTTCTATGGCTGAAATTTTCTCTTCAGCTCCAGGTGAATGCCATGTCTCCACTGGAGATGGGTTTGTGTTTCCTCTGTGAGGCTTTGCCCAGGCAGTGACACACAATGGGGTGCCCTTCACTGAGCCCCAGTGTTCTGTGGGGCCAAAGGCCATGTGCTTCCAGCTACCCATGAGCCATATTAATGACCTGTAAAAGGCACTCCTGAGCACCCTGGTGGTGTTATAATTGCTCACTTTGTTATTACGTGCCTCTTGAAAAATGGTCCCTAAACATTTTCCTTTTGCCTTTATATAGTTCTTAACGAGGATGGCTAAATTATGGCGGACTGAAAGGGAAATGTCCACATTAAAAGGAATATTACCTTTCTTTTCACTATTTTTTTCTGATCATTTACTTCTCCTATAGGGAAAGACTGAGAGAATTGGGTCTGTTCTGTAGAAAAGAGAAGGCTCCGGAGCGACCTAATTGTGGCCTCCCAGTACCTGAAGAAGCTACAAGGAAAATGGAGAGGAACTTTATCCAGGGGCCTGGAGTGAGAGAACAAGGGGGAATGGCTTCAAACTGAGAGCAGGTTTATATCAGATATCAGGAAAAAATTCTTCCCTGTGAGGGAGGTGAGGCCCTGGCACAGGGTGCCCAGAGAAGCTGTGGCTGCCCCATCCCTGGAAGTGTCCAAGGCCAGGTTGGACAGGGCTTGGAGCCACCTGGGATAGTGGGAAGTGTCCCTGCCCATGGCAGGGGGTTGGAACTGGGTGGTCTTTAAGGTTCCTTCCAACCCAAGCCATTCTGTGATTCTGTGATTTAAAATTTTCTCTTTTAACCCCTCAATGGGCTTGCACATCCTGTGTGTTCAAAGCTTAAAGCCCCTTTCATGGTTGAGTTTCTCCTGTTGTTGTAACTGCTGGCTGTTTGGACACACATTGTTTGGATTTTAGTTATCAGTAGGTTGTTGGATTTCTATTAAAGATAACTTAAAATGGAAATGTGCTCAATATTTCATATATTTTCTTTCTAGTAGCAAAAAATTCACTTGACAACTACCTTGCTAGCCTAGAGCTTTCCTAATGTGGGTTCCCGCTAGCTGAAGATGTGCTTTAAAAAAGTTATTGGTAAATACAAGGTATTAGCTGCATTTTCCAGCAACCACAAAATTCAACATCTGTGGTGGGGCCTGAATTTCATCTTTGCAATTTTCTCTAAGATACATGTTACTGAAGTAATGATCACAATTTGAAATTTAAGGTTCTATTCTTAAATGGCTTTAAAACAATGCACACATTTCCTTTTCTTTCCCCCTTATAAGTGCATAATGTTGCTTTTCTATCCTTTGAAAGTTCTATATAGTTGTTGGCTGGTTTCTTTTTATAAATATTTCATAAGTAGTGTTTTGATCTCTCGTTCAAATTCAGTCATGGCAGCAGATGTTCTTGTTGATAGGTTGCTTTTGAAAGTACTGTGTACAAACAAATTTACAAACAGGAGTATATTCAGTAGGTGTAGTGGAACTGATAATATTGAAAAAGTATTATGAAGAATAAATTCTCAGTTTTAACCTTTTTTTCTTTTTTTTCTTGAGATATACAAAATGGGAAAAAAAAATCATTGCTTGGCTATAGTATATCAAAGATGCTGCTGAGGGTTAGTAAAAAGTCTGGATAATTTTTAAACAAGGAAAAATTGCAAGCAGCTCCAGTCCCAGGCTTTCACAGAGCAGGTCCTCTTGCAAAGTGGTGGCGAGCAGCTGTCATGAGGAAAGATCAGCTTTCCTAGAACCTGATCTATTTTCACTAGGACCAACACAAATAGGAAATATTATGTGTGTGTTTGGTACCGCCAATGTTTTGCATCTGTAGAAGAACTGCCTCATGCAGTGCCTCTGAAAGAGGTGCAGGTTTTGTTTCTGCTGCCTTGAGCACCAAAGAAAGCTGGGTCCATGTGTTTGTTTCTGTCTCTTCCTCCCATTCTTGTGAGCTCCTCCGTGGCTCTCCACTCCTGAAGTCTTCAGTGTTCCTAAATGAGTTTTGGATATTGCACTCAGTATGTGAGTCTTGCTCTGTTTTTATATGATTCCCTTACAATATTCCAACAAAATAACTTTGAAAAATGACCCCAAGAGGGTTTATTTCTCATTAATGACTGAATGCTGGCAGTTGGATGATGGAAATAGATAAATTCCTTTGTGTGACTGTACAGATGTGAGCTTTTGTCGTGAGACTGTGCTTTTCATTTACACAAACACTTAGTCAGTCTTTGGCTGCTAAAACTTTTTAGTCCTTTAAAACCTGGTTCCATTACATTCTCTGTAGTTTCTCAGTGTTTCCTCCCAGGAGATCTGTATTATTTAGGTAAAGATAATCAATCTCACTGAAAGAAACAAAATTACTTGTGATCAATGTGTTCTCATAGTTACCTGTTGTTAAAATCATCCTGCAAAGTTGCAGGATCCAGCAGAAACATATTCAGAATGTGGCTCTTCTCCCTGCCAAGGAAGCAATATGCAAAAAGCCAAAGGAAATTAAAACAAACATACGAGAAGGGGTCTGGTTTTCTCTAGCTTCAGTGTGAGTTTATAGAGAATGAGGAATATTTTGAAAAGCAAACTCAAGACTCTTGGTTTCATCTATGAAAAGGACAAGTGGCAATGGGCACCAGAGAGGAAAGTCCAGGAATAAGAACCTTGTTTATTCTCAGGGTGTTCAGATGCTGGATCAGGCTGCCCTGAGAGGCTGGGGAGGCTCCAGCTCATGGAGATCCCCAAACCCAACCCAAACACAGACCTGAGTTTCCTGGTCCAGCAGGGGAGCTGGTGAACTGAAGTCTCCAGAGGTCCCAGCTCCCCTAAGGCTGTGATTCCGTGATCTTATGGCAGAGCAGTGGGTCCCACGTACTACGAGGGGGCAGATGAATTATTCTCTAGGCATCTACCTGGTCTTTTAACTCCTGATTTTCTTTGTAGACCTTCTCTCTGCATAGTCCGGGCTCTCATGAAAATGAATTAGCCCATTATATTTGTCTTAGGCAAAAAATCTACTTTTCTGCAAAGCAATAACCTCATCACTACTTTTTTTTTGGACATGAGTAGCTGTATCATCTACTCACATGTGCTGTGGTTTCAGCCTGTGGCTCATGGGCACAGGAGGGATTACTTATTCTCCCATCCCAGTGGAGTGAACTGGCTCTGTTTTGACAGCCTGGCAGTGAGAGATAATGATCTGTCTCCTGAAAACTTAACTGTGGCTTCTGTCCAGAGCAGAGATGCAGAACCTTTTTCACACCTAAGCCTTTCAAGGTCTTTTGGTAAACCCTGCATTTACTGTAGCATTACTCAGAAATTGAACTGGGGGTGCAGGTGAGTGAGAAACAAATGGTCACGTTAGATCAAGTGAAATAATATGCTGTAGCTTTCTCAGATGGAATTTGGGTTTTTGGGAGTGGAGCTCCTGATTTTAAGGAACCCTAAAGATCGCCTGCAAGTTATAGGGGAATGGAAAACTACTTTTCTCTCCTTTCTTTCTGGTTTTTCCTCTTAGAAAAGGATCCAGTGTAAGCTGGATGTTGGCTTGTTTTAGTTTGGTGCTGTTTGTTTAGGTTCAGCTTCCAACCACTGGCATCCTGGATTTTTTCCTTAGTTTTTGTCATGCCAGGGTGTTTCCTCTGTGCTGTTACTCATCTCACTGTTCGTTTTCCAGACAATTTGGCAGTTCCTGAGGACATATTTTTTCACATCTCTTGACACATATAGAAAAATCACATGTTGATAAAGACCAATTTCTTAACTAAAAACTGCCTATGCTACGGATGAATAGCATCACTTAGGGTACATTAGTGAAATTCTAAAACCTTACTTTTTGGAAGCTGATCATACACTAAAAGCAGCAAAAAAGAAAGAAAAAATTAAATTGCCAATTACAGCTAATAGCTTTCTGCAGTTGACATGAATAAAGCAGATTGAAGGTACTTTTAAAAGCAGCTTCTCAGTAAATCCAAGTAGTGAAATGTTTTGGAATGAAGCAGTTGCAAAAAGCAGGTTAAATGTCCTGTGCTTAACAACTTGCAGAACCTAGAAATCTATTTTAGAACATCTTTGGGGATTTGTCTGTAAGAATACAACTGATAAATGTGTTTGTTTTCCCTTGAGAGTGTTTACCTATATCTGATATTATTTGTTGCATGTCCTTAAAAAAAAATCCTCCCCCCAAAAATTTTACTTCTAAAGGACTACAAAAAAAAAAAGATAACCCAATGCTAGTGATAAACCTTATTTCATTAAGTGTTTTCAATATTATCAACTCTTTAACATCAATATTTCGATGGTGAATCAAACAAGTTGAAGTACTTTTTCTGAAAGATGAAAATATATTTTGTATATTAAATAATTCATTTTTCAGAAGGAATATTATAGTAATTTTAAAGATGGAAGGATTTCAAGAAGAGCAAAGAGCTTGTTATACTGTGATAAGTAAAGAAGTAAAGATGACTCACTGAAACAGGGCTTTCTGAACATTTTTTATATATATATTTCTGAGCACTGTGTAAAGCACAGATGAAAGGTTAAAGAGTAATAAACAAAGCTGGAATGTGATTTTGATGGGTAAGCTGCACTTTGATCTTCAGCCTATAAAACACTGCTACCTGGGTCAGAGCTAACACTCAGCAGGACAAACAATCACTTGTTTGCTGCACTATAAAATGCACAATTCCTTTTTCTGTGCCATGCTAGCAAACATCTGTGGCACTAAAGGAAAGAAAGAGAGAATGTAGGTGTTTTAGCCATTTGTGTAATTTAAAGCAACTTGAAATATGTGTTAAAGTTTTCGTTGAAGTTCTCTGATCTTTAACAAATAGCGCTATAGGAATAGATTTGCAGCAAATACTGAGCAACTTTAAAAACCTCGAAAATACTAATAATATATGAAATTACTTAAAACCAGGAATGAGATTGTATGTTATGGGATATCTTAAAAAAGAACAAAACCAGTTCTGCTTTTATTTGAGTTACACAAGATTACATTTGCTACTGCACCAACCTGCTCTGTCTTAGGATTCCATAGAAACATGGAATATCCTGAGTTGGAAGGGACCCACAAGGGTCATCAAAGTCCAGCTCCTGGTCCGGATTTCCATTTTCTTCTGCTCATTCATTCCTTCAGGAAGATTCCTACTTCTTTTTAAGTTTCTTGGTGTCATTGGTGTTTTCCAAGCACAATTAACTGTGCTCTCAGATCTGAACTGTGCCGTTCCCATCCCTGGGAGTGGTCAAAAAGAGGAGGAGATGAAGCACTTGGAGACGTGGTTGGGTGGTGAACAGGGCAGGGTTAATGGTTGGACTTGACCACCCTGGAGGTCTTTTCCAACCTTAGTGATTCCGTGATTCGCACATTGTTCCATAGTTTCACATCAGCCTGGAGAAGAGGACAGTCTCACATGAAAGGAAAGCAATCTCAGGAGCAGGATAGACAGAAAGAGCACAGTAGGAAATCTAGGCCCTTTGAAAAACCATGGGTTTGGTGTTTCCTTTCTTTTGGTGCTAAAATAGTTTTTGTGGGTTTAAAACCTCTATGATTTCTGTTGGTCCTGATTAAATATGAGTCGTTCTGCTGATTGCAGTTAGGTTGCTTACATGGATAAAATTAATGTGGAATAGATTTTTATTGAGTCTGACTCTTGGAGAATACAGCAAAGAAAATAGTGATGACTTACTCTTCAGGAACTGGAAAAATAAATATTTTCCCCTTGGAATCTCAGTGCAGCAAAAAGTGTGATTTCCACTTGACCAATATTTGGTTTATGTATCAATTGTAAAATAAATATTAGTAATTCTAAAGAAACATCATTCTTGATTATCTTAATAAAACCATTTTAGCTTTTTAATAGATCAAAACAGTAAAAATTATCTGTTTTAAAAAAAACAAAATCTAACTATTGAAAACAACTTTTTTCCAATGAGAACTACGTGCATACTGACTTTTTTATGTATAAGAGAGTCACACTGTTATTGCATACTGTGAATAAGGTTATCACAAATGCAGAGATTGTGCTTAAAAGTGTGACCATATCTTTTAATTATGTCCTTGATTCTAGCAAATTTCAGGCAATAAAAAACTCATTAATTTTAATTGTGTTGGATCAAGCCCCATATTTATAATGTGATGTAATTGTCCACTGCATTCCTGACATCTGGCAATAAAATTCTTGATCATAAAGAAAGCACTAGATTATATTTATTGGTGCAGGATTAGCCGTAAGGCAATGGTTAGTCAGGAACAAAAAGCTATTTAGAGAATTCCTTCATCAATGATTAGCAAATTAAGTCAGAATAGGCATTTATTTATATTTATTTAAAAGTTACATTGCTCCTGTCACAATGATATCAACGTAAAGTAGATACAAGCTGTTGTTCCTGACAGAACAACTCCATATCAATCTGTTGGAGGTTGAAGGATCTCCATATTTATTCCTTTTTTTTCCCCTCTCCAGAGAGTTCCACCGCTGAAAATTTGGCTAGCGGCAAAAAACTGACATGCCGTAAGTTTGAGCTGGCATGTTGTATCACAATGCTGTGATATGTCTTTCTGGCTTGGTTTATCTGGGGAGAAAAAAGAATTTTTAGTGTCCTCTACAATTGTTTCCCAGCAGAAGAGACCATACTGGAAATACCCAGATTGCTAAAACTACTCTGGATTACACAAATGCTGCTGCATGCTATTTATCTGTTTGTAAATTATACCTGACTAATTAATTAATTACTTTCTCTTTGATTCATTACAGAGAGATTGATGGGGCTTATGACTCCGAGACTTTTAATACTGTAGCTATGTACAGCCCAAATATTTGGTTTCTGGGATGCAACAGGGAGATTAAGATAATTTATCTCATCCCACACTTCCATCTCGATGGCATTTGTTTTGTCTCTCAGCCAGGGACCGCTGGCCTGGCTGCTGCCTGCGCACAGCCGAGTGCAGCCCAGGAGGGGAACGATTATTGCTCACTTCTCTCTTGTTCTACACCGAAGAGCAGGCAGCGCTGGCGTTCCCTCCCCTCGATCCCCAGCCTGCACGAGGCGCTTTGCACCGGTGAGTGCAACTCAACTTTCAGTAACCCTGAAAGCTCTGGCAGCAGCACGCACCCTCAGAGACTCCGTTCCAGGCTTTGGTCAAGGAGCTCGAGTGCTCTGCTGAATTGTGTGACACACAGGGAAGTTAATAAAGGACCTGTGTCAATCTGAAAGCCACAGTTTGCTGTATCCTTACCTCTTGAATAGTGAAAGGAGAGAGAGACCAAAAATCTGGTGTCATGATCCATTTGGATTTCAGGAATCTATGTTCAATCTCTTGCTCTTCACATAAAACCTAAATCAAATATCATGGCTAGTCATGTTTTTTCCCCCCTCTGCTGAATAACTCATTCAGTCTTTAAAAAGTAACTAATGATGGTTGAAAAAAATGACTTTATGGGACTAACCTTTTTCAGACTCTAAATATGCATCTGATTTGTATTAACAGAAAATGGGAAAAGTAAATATGTAATTAAGTAGTTTTTCCAGGGAGTCCTGTTGCTGTATGGCTTTTGGTAATATTTTCATAAACTGCCTATGCTGATATTCCTATTTCTGTTTCAGAGAACAATTGAATTGTAGTGCATAAAGCTATCTGAAATTTTATCAGTAAAGTCAGTGGCCAAAGTGATATGTGTCATTACATGAGTGATGGAGCAGAGGAAATAGCACAGTAATATTGGAATTATCCTCCTAATTCGCTTAGATTCATTGTTATTTCTGAGGTATTCGGTTCCTAGGGCTTGGTGGAGAGACAAACAGAGGTGAATGTACCTGGGCTGTGTATACACAGCCCTGCATGGCAGATGTGGTTGATGCCACTGTTTTTGGTTGGAAAGTGCGGCGTTTCTTTCAATATCTCTTTTTCTTCCTCTCATCTCAACCATTTTTAGCTCTCCTTTTTGATCACAGGAGAAGATCTGTATCTGAGAAGAAAGGCTCTTCCACCCCCACCAGCATCAGTTCAGTAAATCTAGGTGTCATCTGCCTAACAGCATAATGAGCAGTAATAACTCATAATGACCATAATGAGCACTAACAGCTGAACATGTCAAATATACTGGAAAAAAGAATAGTTCCCTACGGGACTCCAGCCTCCTCAAAGTGGAGGTACAAAGTGCTCCTGCAGGTAGCTGTGAGCTACTGAACTGCAGTGCAACCAAAGAATCATTTCCAGAGGAAAGACAGCTTTTGTTGACATTTTTTGACATTGTATTCATGATAAAGTTAGATTTCTCAGAGGATTTTGAAACAAAATAGGTGTTTAAGTTTCTAACCAAACCTGAAGGACAAGTTCTTTTCATCAGGGCAAAACCAAAGCTCAAATCTCACACTGGCCACCGGGCAGCACACAAATTTGGCTTCTGGTAAAGATGGAACCAAATTTTGTGAGAGCATTTGGGGCATCCAAGGTAAGATGTGACCCAAAATATTATTGGTTTACTCTGTGTCTGTAGCACAAGCAGGCCTTGGGACTAACTGCAATCAAATAAACTGTAGGCCGTTCCCACTGCAGTGTTTGCAAATACAGGTATCCCGAATTAATTTACTGGATTTATCTTACACAAAACTTTGTTGATTTTGTAATTCTCATCGTTTAGGCCTCTGGGAATATTCTGACTTTTTTTTTCCTTGATTTTGCTGATGCATCATAGGAAAATATTTCCACATTTACCTGGAAAATTAAACTGTTCCAGGTAGCATTGTGCTTCCCTTGATACTGGCTGATGCTCTATGCAGGAAATAGTAACAGTAGCACTATTTTCTTATAAAATTATCTTTTACACCTCTATAAATATTCAGTCGTATTTTGATCCATTCTATTCTAATCTTTATGTGTGAAAATTTATATATGAAACTATGAAAATAAAATGAAGCACCTGGTTTTCAATCCCATGATAAACAGTGAGAGAAACTGTAGGAAACAATGGGATGTGTTATCAAGTGTATCCTCAAGCAGATTTTGAACGTCAAAGATGTTACTGAAGTAAGGCTGTTGCCTAAAATTGATGTAATTTTCTTTAGCTGAAGTACTCATCAAGTTTTTGAGTGCATGCATATTTTTCTCAGTAAGTGGTCCAGTTTGTTTCACCTCAGTTAATTGCAGTCATGTGGATACGTTTGCCACATCAAGGCCTGAAAGTCTAAGAGTATCAATATTTATCAAACAAGGAAACATAGGAAATATAAGGAAATTGAAAAAAAAAATTTGCTTTGCTAATCAGCAAGAAAAGTGAGCCCAGATGTCATAATCTTCTAAACAGCAGCATCACCGTGATGTGATACTAAATACAGTCAGCTAAATACACCCTGAGCATAGCAACTGACTGCGCTGGGTTTGGAAAACATCTTTCATGAAACCTGTGTAGGTGGAGACTTTTTCAAGGAATGCCTGTCTATTGTTTCTGTAATGGGAAAAATTATGGCTGATCTCATAACCTTTTTTTTGTTTAGGTGGTATGTAAAGGAAGAAATCAGAAACTTCTCTAAATGCAAAGACGGAAAGCTCTCTGAATGCTGAGAATTATTTTCTATGCAGTAATCACTGTATGTGCAATGTCATCCTTATATAGATCAGTCACAAAAAAGATGCTGTAAAGAAGAGTGGGACTCCTCTGTGCTGACCACAGAAAATGTCTCTGTCCTTGAACAGAGGGTTTTATATGTTACATATTTGTGCATTGCATTCAGGCACACGTATATGTTACAGTTATTATGTAGCAACAATTGTTGTGTACTTGATGTGTCACATCATTTTATGAAAGACGTTTAATCTTCACAATATCCTTGTAAAATATATATGACACTTCCATTTTAAATATCGTCTGGTTCCAGCTCCTCTGTCATGGGCAGGGACACCTTCCACGGGCCCAGGTTACTGAGAGCCCCATCCAGCCTCATTTTGATCATTTCCAGCGATGGGACTCCACAGCTTCTCTGGGCAACCTGTGCCGGGGTCTCACCACCCTCCCAGCAATGAATTTCTTCATAAAAATTCATCTAAACCAGCTCTCCTCCAGCTTCAGGCCATTGCCCCTTGTTCTGCCCACTCCATGCCCTTGTCCAAGTCCCTCTCCGGCTCTCCTGGAGCCCCTTTAGGCGCTGGAAGGGGCTCTAAGGTCTCCCTGGAGCCTTCTCCTCCACGCTGAGCAACCCCAGCTCGGTCTGCCTTCACAGGAGAGGAGCTGCAGCCCTGGCATCAGCTGAGTGGCTCTCCCCTGGCTTCATTCCAACAGCTCAATCCCAGTTAATGATCAAACCCTCTGCAAACACTGGCCCAAAAAAGCCATCTGCCAGGCATTCCACTAGCCCAGATATCTCATGTGCTGCTTTTGCAAATCCCTCAGCTGATGAGAAGATAAAAAATAATTTTCAGGAAATAGGGACTATTTAAGAAAAAATAATTTTAGTCTTTCAGTCACTCAGAGAGGGAGGTCTTTTAGAATTGTATTTAATTTATAATTAAACTTATTATTTTTAAAAGAGGTATAGGTTCATCCATAATATAAATAAGGTACTTTAGGTGAAATAATCTATATTTAGAGGATCCAAATGTTTGGTGTGACTTTTTTTTTGTTTTACCTCTTCACAAGTAGCCATCTGCTTCAGAGCAGTTTTTCACACACTCTTGATTCTGACCAGGAAAGGATTTCTTATAATAGTGTCCTATTTCTGAAGCATATATGGACTAGGAATGCATGAAAGTGAAAAGGATGAATGGATCCTGGTGGATGGATGAAGTGGATTCCTAGCTGAAACCAAGTTTTGTTCTGGGCCTTTAAATGATTACTTGAAATATGAATAATCTATCCTAAAATAGCTAGTGACCAGTCTCTGAAATATGTTATTTACATGTCATTGGCGATGGACAAGTGTCAACAGGAAAAAAAACCCCAGCAATCTGTTTTTTGATTTTTACCCAGAACTCTTAGGTTAGTAATACCCAGTTCAGACCTCTTGTCATCTCTAGGTCATGATTAGAATATATAAATCTGAAATGTAAAATACTTAAGGGAGAAACCAGACTTCCAGTTGTTATTAAATTGTGCAATATGAGTGTCCTGGCAACACCAAATCTAGTGGTGTAACTTGGCCTATGAAACAACCACAAAAAAGTCTTGCTGAAACATCTATAAAATCCTTTCCAAAGATGTTTCTTGCTTGCCTGGATGGAAGACTTCCAATTCTGGGCCAGATTCTGCTTATAAAAAGAAATGACATAAAAAAGTGATATAAAATGCTGAATGGAGTCAGTTTCAAAGCAGAATGCTCTGTAATCCAGGTGATGCAGAAATCAAATGCAAACCAGAGTGAGCCAGGCCTTAAAAACAAGGGTGAGCCGCAGCCTATGAGAAAAGCAAAGGTGATACACAATTGGCCATATTAACATATTATCCTTGGTCTTAACTTTTGCAGATACTTTTTGACTTCCTCTCCTATTATTTTTATTCATCTTTTGAGTAAAAAAAAGAGTAAATTAGGGATTCCATTGAAGACAGATTTTTGCAGGAGAAATTTTGGGCTGACCCTGTTCATCGTGAGGCAAAAACATAATTTGTGTTTGTAAGTCGTTTTTCCAAACTGGCAGGATTTGGGGGGAAGGAGTGTTGGTTTTGGGTTTGTGTTTGTTTTGTGTTGGTTTTGCCTCTGGCTTTTCTTGTGTCCCATGACAGTGCTCAGCTACGCAGGCTAAAAGGATAACTTTCCTCCTGACTCACAAAAATGCTTGAGTAAATTCCTCTTTTTAGGTTTTCTGACGGTACAGAATATACCAAGTGGCTATTTTTTTTTCTTGGGATTTTTTGGGGGTTTTATTTATTTGCAGTGCTTTTTGGGTGGTTTTTTTGTCTGCTTTTCTTTGTTGTTGTTGTTTGGATTTTTTCTTGAGGGGAAATTCCTAATAGACTTTGTTTTTTTCACTTCCCTTCTTCATTTGTTCCTCTTTGATATCGGTTTTCAGTAATTAGTATAAGAACAGCGTATGAAGAATGGTAGAAAGAATCTTAATGCCATTTCTTGGTTATAATTAAGAAAAAAGTAGGAATCTATTTCCTCATGTATGTCATTTGTAACAGCTTGGGCAATTTTCTGGTGTACTTCTGACTGATCACCCCTGGGGATATGAACTCTGCACATGCCCTAGTCAGACTCCAAAATTCTTTTTTGAGGTTTTGACTCTGTCTTGCCACTTACCCTCTCTCTTGAGCCGTATTAAGGGTCTCCAGCAGTGAAACCTTGACTGAAGTGTTGTTACCACTGAAATATAATTGTGCATGACAGGGAGTTACTACCACCTACTGCTGCTCACATGGCTGAGCTGACAGGAAGAAAGTTTTCTGGCAAGTGGCATCTGCCAATTTGAATCATGACATTTTGGGTGCTGGCCACTGGAGTCACCTTGAAAAGCCTGGCAGCTGATAGGAGGGCAGACCTTGGACTCCTTGACATTATGAGAATTTACAAAGAGACAAATCTGCTTGAGTCAGGACATTATGAGCAGGGCCTGGTTTTTTGTGGGGTTTCTCTGGCTTTTATAGGAACCAGGCAATTCTTGGATAACTGTTGACCGAATGAATTGGGCTCCTACTTTCCATTGCAATTGAATGGAAATTTATTACCTTACTCCTTTGTTGTTTCTCTAAAAATCACTTTAATAACAGTGCTTTTGCAGTTTTCCAAGAGAAAAAAATAACATTTTTTTAATGGTCCCTCCTGATCTTGAAAAGATGAGCCTTCATAAGCCATTGCAGGCGTCTGACTTGGAACTCTGCCCTACCAAGAGTGAGCTGGTACAAATGCTTCATGCCCCGACTGCTTATTCATTCTTTCCCCATCTTTCCTCACAAAACCCCTCAAATCTTTCATATCCAGACCTGTCAAACTCAATGATCTGATCATAAGCCTCACTTTCTTGACGTGTAGGATCATCTAATTGTACATTCATCCCCCTCTCCCAGCCTGAGAATGTGTTCCCACACCCAGTTTTCAGAGAGATCTATCTCTGTTTTACCTGAAGAAGGTACAAAAATTTTCTCGCAGCAGATTGGGCTTTTTCAAGATGTTGTGCAGCTCTTCACCCTTTTTCTGATCAGAAAGTTTTACTGCACTTATTGTCTCAGATTACTATGTGTTATGAAAGGCCTGCAGCAAAAATGGACTTTCACAGTTAGATATATATAGTTAGGAAAGATCACAGAAATTGTGCTAAAAATCAAAAAGGTATTATTCACTTCCTTAAAGCATATCAAGGAATCATGGACACCCATTTCCCCCCTATAGATTAGTACTGCTGCCTCACAAACTCCCAAAATCAAACCCTAGATGTTCAATCATGGTTTGTGAATAGATTAATCTAAGTTGATTTTTTTTGTCAAAAGAATATGCTGCCCCAAAATTACATCTAAAAGGCATTATTTCTGAAAGAAATGGGATGTAACTAGCACTTGAGGATGGGGTAAAAATGAAATATAAATTTGTGTGGCGGTGACTTGTAAACAAGGTGATTTCATTGTTTTCTATGCATATGTCCTTATTATAAAATTATGCATTACAAGAGCACACTAAAGTTTGATGAACTTTTGAGTAGCCAAGGCTGTCTTCCTTTTTTTCCATCTGCTCATCCTTAAAGCAATGACCATGAAACATCTCCAGCAAGGAGTCTTGAATACAAGACATAGAATATAGTTGTTTTTTTTTTAAATCTGAAATCTTTTTCTTCACTTCCTTCAGAATGATTTCTATGGATGATACAGGCACAAGATACTCACAATGGAGGCACTAAACCACTCCATATCAAACACTAAAGGAGGAACTTCCTTTGTAGTGCAGGTGAAGGGAATAAGAGTTGGTTTCTTTTTGTTTCCCATCCACTTCTTGTAAAAAAAAAGATTGTGACATAGTTTCTTCTTCTGTAGAATAGAAAATTGCTGCTTGAAATATTTTTTATAAATCTGCCATTATTCATTAATATTTATAAAGTGGTTTGAGATCCCCAGGGAGCTGTATCCTGTAAGTGAGTTTTGACTCCCTCTGCAACCAAAAAAAAAATTAATAATTATTGGTGCTATTTTTTAATTTGCTTGATCACCTGAAATGAAATACCATATACTATTTTCCGTTTAAAACATACAGTTTTCATCTTTGCATTCTGAAAGCTGTCTAAAGCAACAGTGCTTACAATTTGTCTTTTCAGGGTGCATCCACAAATTCAAAAAGTGAAAAAATTATGTATTTTTTCTTCTGGGATCTCTATTACACCAAATAACAATTTTCTTGGATTTAACCATTATAGCTGTTACAAAAACTTAGCCACTGTTATTACAGAAATTTGTTTTTGCAAATACTGCCATTTAGACAGGTATTCCACTTTCCTTTGTTCTTTCTTGCTGTTTTTTAAAATAGACCATGATTTTTATCATGGGTTATCCTACTGTAAACACACAACTTTAATTTCCAAGGGCATCTTCTGTCCTGAGTCCTGTGGTAATCCTCAACCCACACACTGTTGGTTTTCATTTCCTTTTAAATGTCAATTTTAAACCCTTAAGCATTGAGTCCAAATTAATATTTTATATGGGCTCCTTATTCATCATATGGAGTAAATTGTCTAGAATAGGTCATTTATGTAGTGCTGGACATTTCTCTACAACAATAGCTCTGAAAAAAAATAAATCTCTCCTCTTGCTTGGTTTCTACTCTAAAAGTAATTTAGAAATGGTTAAGATTAAGAAAGGCCCTTTGACAAAATTCTGGCTGGCACTTTGGGGACAGACAAGTGCAATCTGTAAAATACTAATTGTTAGAGATTACATTGACTTCATGGTTTTTCTCTATCAATTTCAATACACTGCAGACAAAAGGTTTTGAGTTACTAACCCCGCAGAATGGTTATTTATTCCAAGACTGGTTCCTGATCAAGAAATCACAGTAAAAATTTTCATGAAGCATCTTCTCTCATGGAAACAAGCTGATTTTGAGTGACTTTGTTTAAAGGGACAATAATATCGACAAAAAAAAAAAAAGAAAATAAATCAACAACCAAATGTTTGTCCATCCATTCTGTTTTGGTATGAACACTTGGGCAGTTGGAAATAGAAAAATCACTAAAGCAGTGTACACAATTGGGTGAATGCCACAGGTCATGCATTCACACACCAGGATCTGGGCAGGGTAATTAAGAGATTTGGAAGGTTTTATTCTGATTAATATTGATATCAACACTTCACAATTAAAGGAAGATTGACCCTACTAAAACACAAATATTGCATGAATATTTATTGCCTTTTAATCTTGCTTTCTAGAGAAAACAAAGGTTTCCTCAGTGTCCTTTAAAGATTTTTCTGTGCTTTTAGTTGTGAATCTACATTAAAAAAAAAATAAATCTTTGCCTCTCAGTTGTGGAAATACAAGCATTAGTTACGAAGTTTATGACTGGATGTGGCACTTGGTGCTTTGGTTTATTTGACATGGTGGTGTTTGGTCAACAGTTGGACTTGATGGTCTTTGAGGTCTTTTCCAACTTAATTGATTCTGTGAAATTTCTTGCAGTTCTTTGGTCTGACAGCTAATAGATGCACACATTGGCAATTTGCTTAGTGGATTATAATTTACTGTCACTTTTTAGATTTAGAATGCGATCTTCTGTTGTATTTAATCTATTTGCCTTATGGATGAGAAATTTCTTCCCTTAAGGGCAATCCCTTACTATCATAAAATACTTTTACTCAAACTGCCACATGAAAAGTACACCCAAAGCTGTAAGAATTTAAAAATTCTAGAATTTGAGCATTTGTTTATTGTCATTCTTGGAAAAATACACTTTTTAAACTCACCACATTTTACTCCAAATACCAAATGGGCTCGCTAACTGTTTTGACTCTTCAAATCTCCCTTCTCGTGATATATAAAACACCAGAAATTATTTCTTTTACTTGTCAGAATAATAATACTGGGAAATACAGTGGAGCTTGTTTCTTTTAAGTTCCAGGAAATTGTTCTGGCAGGGAAGAGTTTGCAACATTCACATCACACGAGGGTCTGCTGATTTTGCGTGTTCAGCTTGAAAATAAAATGGAGGTTCTTGGAGATGTTACCTTGCCATTCTCTCAGCTGAAGTCAACAGAGTGGCAAGTGGCTAAAACTTGGTCTTGCAACACATGGATATTTCACGCTGGTAGCTTTGCTGCTGTAAGAAAAAAAAAAGTTTAAAATAGAAAACAGAGTTTTTCCTAGCTAAAAACTAAAAATCTAAGAAAGTTCTGCAAGAGCTTGCAAATGCAGCAGAGAGAGCTATGGGGAAGTGGTTTGTATGGAAAAAAGACTTTTTTTCTGCTTGCATGCAGAGCGTGGTACAGGCAACACACCTTATCTGGACCTGCCCACTGGGAAGTAAAAAAACCTTATTTCATGACAGTGTTTTACAATGAACCACCTTGCTCTCACAAGATGAGTGGCCAGTTTGCCCTCACATTCGTTCATGACATCACCAGCTTTAAAATGGCAGGAGCCTGCGTGTGGTTTACTTCCAACAGGATGCTCTGAGCTACAGAAAGAAATGTTCCATTTCTTCACAAAGAAGGAATTTCGAAAACAAATGGAAAAGAAGTCATATTCTCACTTTGTGTTTGACTTGGACTCAGGCTTGAATAGGAAGGGGTGTGAAAACTGTATATTAGAGAAGATAAAATCATTTGAAGAAATGTCATCAGGGACTTCAATGTAAAAGAAAAATCTATGCCACAATCCCCTGTTTCTTTCCTAGAGATGCTTTCTGTGATGTGAAATGGGAAGCAGAGCTGTCCCCAAAGGTCATGGAAAGCAAAAGAAGGTATTTTCTTAATGAAGAGGGCAGTGCTTTTCTTAAATTTTTCTTCACTGGCCTGATTTCTTCCTGCTTTTATGTGAACCAGTTCTGAGTACCAGACAGTAAAAGACGCATCTCAAAAAGATTTTATTTGATATGAAATATTTGCCTCTTCAACAACAAAGTCCTGCAAATGCTAAATATTTTGGCAAAATCGTATTTAATTCAACATTATACAACATAGAAAAATCATTCTAAAAGTGGAAAGCATGAAATATATAAGCTTCCCTTGGCTAAAACAAAAAAAGCAGCTCCTTGTCCCTCAACAGGGGATATGTGCTGTCTCAGAGAATTTGTTTCCAGTAACTGTGGACATATTGCAGAATAAGAGAACAGGAACAAAAACCAATTTGTTCTGTACTCTGATCTCATTTTTCACATTCATATATATATATATATTAACAATATCTATTTCAGCTTTTAACGCACATAATGATGAATTTCAACAATATAACACTTAATGCAACATATTGGTGCATCTGTGGAAGCTTAGTCTAAATGTTATTTTTTATGAGTAGCACTATATTCAATGTCTCAAAATCTATAGCAGCCAGACTCATAAATAGCCAAAGGGGAACAGTAAGAAGTGGATGCAAACTGATGTTTTGGCCTCTTCTAAGAACATGAGCTGAGCTTTATCAGCACGTTTAAACAAGCCAAAGCCTTGTTTTGATAAGCATTATTATATTTTCATAAATTTGTCTGATTTAATTATGCTAACATGATGAAATCATGTAACCATTGTAACTGAATCAGTGCTGGAAATCAGCTGCTACTACAGCTAGGACCTAAGACACAAGACACTGAAAAATCTAAACTGGGGACAAATTCTGACTTTTAGTCCAATGTGATTGAGGTCCACTTTTACATAGAACGTTCTCAGAATCAAAGAGCTCTTTGAGTCTAAATACCTTTCCTTGGCCTTACTGCTGGCACATTAATGTCTCATCACAGCACTTTGAGGGGCAGGACATTCTACAAAAGCTTCACGCAGCTTCTCCCTGACTACACAAAAATCTGGCAGATGGTGCAACCAAAGTTGCACCTCATGACCACTTCCAACAGACACATCTCCCACCTAACACCCCCGGAAAGTCCTCAGGTGACTTTGAGCCGTGCTGTTGAGGCTCTGCAAACTCACTGCTGTGAAGCTCATTAATCTAAATGAAGGAGTTACTTTGAGCATGGCAGTGGGAGAGGAGGAATTGCTTGTAGTCTTTGCTTGTTTTATTTCATTCTCATCCCTCCTATTATCTCGTCTTGTAACCTTGGTTAAGTCCATTAACCTCTTTATGGCTCGGTGTCATTTCCCATGTGTTGTCCTTTTAGTCTGAGCCATTAAGAGCAGAGTGTACGCCCAGCACAGAGCTTGGGGGCCCTTAACGCTGCTGCAGGAGAAATTGCGAATAATTGAGGTAACCCATCAACACCCAATAAGCCAGCGCAGAGCTACCCAACGATCCATGCCGTTTAATTTTCAATCTAGTTAATGTTTTAATTATTTTACTCCCCCTCTTCTGCTTAGTGTTGTCACTGGGTATGTGGGGATATTCAGCTTTGTTTCTGCATCAAGCCACCGACTGCTCCGGTGAGGTTTGAACACAGGGCGGAGGTGGGCTGGGACTTGGTGGGAACAAGGTGACATTGCCAGGGTGAGGAATATTCCCTAGAGAAAGGCTTCACATTTCTGACAGTTGAACTGTGACAGTTTTTCCTTGGTGGGTACTTGGCACCAAGCCTTTCAAAGAGATTAAAAATAATCATGGCTCTATTGGGTCCCCAGATTCTACTATGGAGCATGGCGCCATTTGAAACAGGAAATGTGATCTTTCTTCTTACAAATGTCCCTGCTCCATTCTGTCTTAACTGGTTGTTTCCATCTCCTCTAACAATCCCTCAGAATAAAAAAATTTCTTGTACTTCACAATTTTTATCAGATTTTTCATGGAATAAAGGGGTTCTTTTCATGCTTTTCTGAATTAAGACATGCATTTTAATTAAGATTGAGAATTAGTGCTTTCTTAGTCTTTTTAGTTCTCGTTTTCCATTTTTTAACCTTTTATGCTACTATTTCTTGATATTAATATTCATAACACAAAGTTTTATTTTAATTACTCCCTCCTTTCACTAGCTCATCTCTATATGCATGCCTTTAAATGTGTAAATAAAAATCATTATAGAAAATACAAAGCAAATATATTAAGAAGTTAATTGTCAGATTTGTTTTTATTTCTGTATGTTCTTTATTAGGTGCCTTTTTGTTCTAATATTTCCTGATGGGTTTGTTCTCGCTTTGCTGGGGTATGTGCTGTTTCCTTTAAATAGTTCATCTTTTTATTGTTAGTGAGGAAACTGCCCATATCTTACAGCACTGGATAAGGATAAACTCTACCTTGTTCACCTTGTTCAAACTGAGAGATTTGTCTCACTTTGCCAGTATCCTAACATGATCTTTCTGATTTTATTAATAGTTCATAAAGCCCAAATTTATTTGCAGAGGAAGGCCCAGATATCTTCCTGGGGTCATTTCATAGGCAGAGGTCCAGAATAAGCCTTTAAATCCAGTCTTATCATCTCTTTTGCTGAGGTTTTTATTTCTACAAAACTTTGTAAGTCACTACTTGAGATTTCCAGTGTTTATGTGCATGTTTGCACTTTGCAGTGTAAATTAGTACCTCCCCAGTCAAAGAAATCTCTTGCAATGATGGATTGCAGGAGCAATTTGAGAATATAGCTTCAAAGGCTTTGTGTGCTTTCTCTGTTGAATGAGAACACGTTCCTGCCTGCATCTCCCTGCTTAGAAACACTTAAGTAAATTGTAGTTAATTAATTTAATGTAGACTAATATCATATCCAGATTAATTGATTTGTTATAATTTAAATTGATTATTTCTCCCCATTTACAGCCTGGAAGATTTGGTGGAAAAGATCTAGCAACTTTTGAAGGGTTAAGAGTATTTTACTTTTCAAATCCCTTGTTCTCATACCCGAGACATTCATATTTTGAAGGACAGGCTCACTGGTACAGTCCATGCACCCACAGTTAGACAGAGAATGAGGCCACAGAGTAAGTACAGAAAATTGAAGTTCATTTCTGTCTCGTTCACTTCACTCTTACCACAAATATATCTCATGTAATGACCTCACCCAGAAGCAAGAGTTTTAAAACTTTTTAGAATTTCTGACCTTTGGGTTTTTGTTTTTTTTTTTCTCCTAAGATAGGCTTGGATGCCAGTATAAAATATTTATGGCAATTGCCAGTATGAAATCTAAAGCAAGAGCAAAAGAAAAAAGAAAAAGTATGGGCCATTGCTAGTTCTCAAAAATTGAGAACTCTTCCAAACAGAAACACAACTGTTCATCTTTACATCGTATTGCAAATATGTAGAATTGCAGCTCAGATCCATTCCTAAAGACTAAAGGGACATTACATCCTATTTTTGTCCTCTAAAATGTACCCAGGGCCCTCAAGTCCCCCGAGGAACCCTAACGGTGCTCCCGAACGCTCAGGGTGAGCTGTTGTGGCTGCAGGGCATCACCAAGGCAGCTCCTTGTCCCCCTGACAGCCCTGCAGCTTGCTCCCAGGACTTTGGTCTTTTACTGCAGCATGTGTTAAATTTTAGCAAACAAATAGAAGGTCTTCAAGCTGCTTACTGTTTAAATATTTCATCGTTTTTCCCCCTCATAAATATAGATGTGGTCTAAGCGTGGAGAAAATAGAAAAATCAGCAGGTGTAATATTCTGCCCAAGTCAGTGGAACTGCTTTATGACACCTGAGCTTCCTTTGTAACCTTTATTACGTTATGGTACTCTACAGCATACCATTAAAGCCAATTGTGGTCTCTGGTTGCAGGCTCATCCTGCTTTTTCACACAGATTTTTTTTAACTTTCTTCACTAAATTGAAATATAACAAAGAGCTTTTAGGAAGTTATACTACTAATAAAGTGCGTGGTGTTTTCATGAAAAAATTCTCTACTCTCCTGCCAGCAGATTATGGCTTGAATGGAAAAACAGGAGAAAACCTGATGGAGAGCCCTGACTGGGCTTTTAAGACCTTCCACTCATGAGTGAGGACTCTGTCCCGGTGTGGGTGGTGCTCGGTGCTCATCCTGGTGTGCCAGCTTTTTATTCCTTTGGATTAAAAGGATTGCCAT
Source organism: Pardalotus punctatus (assembly GCA_013400915.1). Lineage (NCBI taxonomy): Eukaryota > Metazoa > Chordata > Aves > Passeriformes > Pardalotidae > Pardalotus > Pardalotus punctatus. Next base: position 809,671 of record VZTX01023804.1, read on the forward strand.
AACCAAGTGCAACTGGAGTGTTAATGATGCTTGGTGGTTCCTTTTTTAATTACAGTTTCAAGGAGGCAACCAGCTTGCAACGAATGTAAAATATTTATTACACCAAGTTTTGAATCATTCCACTTTATTAATAAAAATCTCATGTGGTACCCTAGCTGTATAATATGTCAATACTTTAGAAGGCAAACTTAATTTCTCTAAAAGTTGTCAAGAGAAGTTAAATACAAATGCTGCTCTGTATCTCTCTCTGCACTAACATGAGCACAATTTTAACTTTTTACTGGTCGCCTTGAATTTTCTCAGTATCCAGAATACATTGAATATATTTTGATAATATATTTAACATGTATGGCCCAGTGAGGTTCTGGGGCAATGGTTTTAGACCTGCCCTAGGGAAGCTGTCCTATTGAATTTCTGTTATTTATGCTGAAATGGATATTTTTTCATCATGCTCCTATATGACAATGACGAGTCGATTCAAAATGTGGAAAAAAAATACTTGAGTTATTCTGTATTTTCATCTTTATTGGGAACTGCTCTAAATATTTAGATCAATTTTAAGAATCTTTTTCTCCCTTACATACTTCATAATTTTCTCCCATCTTAATCAAATGCGCCAGCCCTTGATTTTATATTCTTTCATTTCTATTGCTAGTTTCCTTGAGACAGTACTTATATTTTATATCTACTGCTATTTATCCCTTTTCCCCACATTTGCTGTAATAATATCCTTTTACATTGCCTAAATAGCTGCATTCAGTTTTGCATTTAAACACATTGTTTTGGTTTTGTCATCAGTTTTTAGAAAGTTGAGTTTTGCCATTCTTGGTGTCTTATTTTGGGCATTGAAGAAAATGCTCTTAAGCAGTTCCCAATTATAATTTACAATTTTCCATTTGAATTGAGCATCTACTAAGATATTCTCTTTATTTTTTCCCTGCTTACCTCTTTTTCCTAAGTGATTCATAATATTTTTAATCTTTATGGAATTAGTCATTTTAACGAGAAAGGCCAGAAGAATCGCCCATAAACAGGAGCAGTAATCTTTTCTAGAATGGTCTGAATGTAGTTCAGGTTGAGAAAGAAAAAGGAAATGAAGCAAGGAGATGGGAACCATTCCAATCAGATGTGCTTTCCTCAGAATTCTAACCTGCCACTAGAGCCCTAATACATATTTTTGAGCTAGGAGACTTCTCCTGTAATTTCCAAAGTTCCACTTGATTTCCAGCAGAGGGGGATTTCCAGAACCTGACCTTTCAGAAGTAACTCTCCATGATTTTACAATTGCCTCTTCGCGTGTCACAGTTGGGTGTTGATTATCCCTCCATCCCATCCCTTGGGGTTTTGATGCTGCCTAGCAGATGACAACAGGGGCATTATCTTTTGTTCAGCTGTATTATGAGCATTCCAGACCTCCTGTTTCTATTATTTAGGGTCTATTAGTCAAATAGAACCTTTTTTAAAAAGGTTCTTCCATGGAAAAATGTGATCACATGGTGTTATGGGAGCTTCTGACTGTCTCCTTCTCTGGGCTCTTTCCAAATAGATTTGGCATTGAAGTGGCAGCCTCCAAACAATTGGTTTTCTATAATTTGGGCTCACATTAGCTAGGAACACAGTTGCCCAAGGAGGAATCTAGAAATGTCTATTTTATGGGATGCCAAAGAATCCTCATGGAGGAGCTTTTATAAATGGTGACCTGTGAGAAAACTTTCAGCCTAGCTGAAGTTATCCTAGATAACATCAGTCATTCACAGGAAGATCTCTAAAGAGCCCAAGCTTCATTCGTTATTACAATCACAGAATTACTTGACACAGAATATTATTATGCCTCCCTGTTGTCCCACAGCCCTCTCTGAAGACTTATTTTAACATCACTTTTGCAATTATGTTCTTCCCACTGAGTTTTGGTGGTGTCAGCCAGGTTACAGTTGTGCTCCTGAAGAGGCAATTCCAATGGTGCTTCTTCATTTTTTAAGGCATCTCACAGGGAGATTGTCTTTCCACATTCCAGTGTCCTGGATATTCCTGGATATATTCTCTTCTCGATATCTCATTTAGACCAAAATTAATGTGGGTTTGTTTTTTTTTTTAATGTTCTAGAGAAGCTTCTGGCTGCAGTGAACCCCCGAACTTTCCCTTGAGTATCTGTCCTTGCAGGTCCCACTGACTGCTCTGTTGCTGCTGTCTGGGAGTCCCGGTTTAGGATGTTTTGAGGATGTGCTGGTGCTGTGCATGTGTTCTATATATTTCCACCTCTTCCGTGGAGAGGATGTGAAAGGTTAATTGGCTTCAACTCCTTCTCAGGAGCCATGGTGATAAGTAAAATATTTTGACTTTGCTGTTTGGTTTTTTGGTTTTTGAGTTTTTGGGTTTTTTGGGTTTTTTTTCTTTTACTGCCACAGGTCTTATTTAGGTTGAAATTAGGAGGTTTTGGGAGCTTTAGGGGTGCTTTTGGGAAAGCATCATGTAAATTCCTTTAGAGTTAAATTGAGTGGGAGTCATGCTGGGCTGGCACAGAAACCAGGACAAGTATAACTGTGTTAGTACAGCTCTGTCTGGGTTAAGTAGCTTTGCTGAACAGCAGGGCAGAGGAGGCTGATCAGAGGACTGTGCTAATTCAGTTAAATCCTTTTCCATTTTGGAATGTCACATTTAGAGCTCCTGTATTTCTGTGTATTGCTGTATTTTGTCATGCAAACATACCCTGATAAATCTTTCAATTCTAAGGTCAGTGACCCATTCATGGATGAAACCACATTTTTTTCCCCAGCTAAAGCATCCAGATAGCATTGTGCAGAATGAAATACAAAGTGATGAACCCAGGCCCAAGGGCACCACTTTTAGCTGATGTCTATTATGTATGTATATGTGTGAAGGTACGTATAATGCAATGACAGGCTTTTAGAGGCTTCTAATCTACATTTTTCTTACCCCAGAAATATATGAATAGGAGCCGGACTTCATTTTCTGAATCCAAAAAGCACGTATCTTTATCCTGTGCTTTTAAGCATCCTTTCATTTGTGCTCATTTGCAGTCTGCTACAATTTTTTGAGAGTTGTGTGCATACATTTCAGAGCAGAATGGTGGCTTTTATTTTTGCCTGGGCTATTTTCTCCTCCATATTCCAGAGCAACTGCTCCTGTGGCAGGCGGGCACAGATATCTCTGTGGATCTAGATAATCCATGGTTATGAGAGCTATTCAAAATGTTTCTCAATTTTTTTTCTATTTTGATATTATCTCCTGTGCAATCCTTTTTTGTATGCTTGGGAAAGTGTTGAAGCCTTTATGTTTCAACCTCAATATTAGAGATCTTCCAGCGAACAGTGTGTTCATTTTGAGGGAGGAATGGTTCTTACTGCAGCTTCTGTTCAAATCCCAAATGCAGGTGTATGATCGCAGAAAGGATTTGTGTTTGGTTCTCTGTATGTGTGTTTTTAATGTTTTAACAGGTGAAAATCAACTGTTAATTTTCTTTTTGCTTTCAATTTTCACATTCTGAATCCCACATAAGCAAAGGGATTTATTTTTCTTGATTGCTTAATTAAGTAGGATGTTCACTGTGGAAAGTGAAATATTCCAAATTCTTAATAGCTTAGCAAGCTTTTCAACAACTTGTGATTTGATGTGAATAGAGTCAAACTGAGGAAACTTACTTTCTTTAACAAAATTCAATTTGGAGGGCCTTTAAGAACTAATTAACTAAATTCATTGATATTGGTTTCACTGAAGCAGATGATGATAACAGTTGTGTGTCTTGCAGTCCTGCCACTCTTATTCCTGCAATGCCAGAGCTTGGGGGATTTTTTAATGACAGAGATCATAAAACCAAACAAGTCTCCTAAACGATTTACTTACTTTACAGCGTGCCGCTGCCAAGCTTGCACAAACTACAGCAAACTTGTCTGCTTTTGTTTCCCCCAGCTTCAGCAGCGCAGATGTAACTCTGAAAATGATACTGGGGGTGGTTTGGGAAGGACACAGCAGCTGTTACTGAGCGGTGCTTCTGCAGGAGAGATTCTTGAAGGTACATTTGGAAGATGAAATGCTAAAAACATAAATTATACTGGAACAATTCTGCAGACGGGGAGAGACAGATTTAATGACGAATACACAAGATAATGCTTTGAGAGTGTTAAAGGGAGGAAAGTGTTGAATGATTACTTTGTGGAGATCTGTTCAATGCATTCCTTGGGGATGGTGCAGGGAAGCACTTCCCTGAGGAAGGTGCTCGAGTTTGAATTAGAACTGACTGAAGCCACTATTCTTAAATGTATTTACAGATACATGTACACATGTAAATATAAAAACCAGCAAGCAATCTGTTGACAGTCAGAGGACTAAAGCAATACCATTTCCTCCTACATCTCTTCTTTTTATCTAATTTTATCCATAAGCTTGGTAAAAGTTTTTTTTTTTTCTTATGACATCTATATTTCCTGGATGTTTTGAATTGCTTTTGTTATTAGCTGTCTAAATTCCCTTCATTCTTTCCCTTTTCTTCTTTTATTCTTTCTTCCTATTATTTAGTCAACTCTACTTTTCTTCTCCATTGTCTCCCCCACGCCCCCCCATACTCTGCTTTTTGAGCTCTTGGCTACAAATACAAGATTCAAAGGGCAAATCTATTAAAAGAAATGGCAGTACCTTTATAGCTCTCTCAGAAAAGAAGAAAGAGATGTTTCCCCTCCTCCCACTCCAGTGATTTCACCTGGGAAGCTGACAGTTCATTTGCACAAATACACCTTCTACTTCCCCTGACTGATGGAGGCAGTGGTGTCAGAAAGATTTCAGGACGTTCCCCACTCAACATGAGAATTGCAGAAGCCCTTAATTCCTTCAAAAGAATGTCCATTAAATAAGCAAACAGACAAATAAACGCCTTTAGTTAGGAAGATTGCCTTTTCTGCTTGCTGCTCCTGCAGTTTGGCTTCATGTAGTGGACAGGAGCCTAGAGTAAATTTCCAGCTGAGGAAAGACTTGTCTTTAGTTTTTCCAAGATGCCCCCAGCAAAGGCATCTACCTTGCAGAAATAATTTTCTTCTGCTATGTTTTCCCTGTATTTACTGGTGGCCAGTGCTAAAGCCTTGGGCAACCTCTAGGTTTTTGGGGTTTTTTTTAACTTTTTGAACACCTCCCACACCTTCAGTTTTTTCTGTTGTTCCTGTTGGGCCTTTGTTGATGCATTGCCGCTGCAGCTGGGAAGTGACACCTGCTTTTTCCTGTGGGGTGAATTAAAAAAAAAAGCCAAAAAATAACTTCAATCAAAAATATTTGATTTCATGTTTAAAAAAAAAAAAATTTAAAAAATTAGCATCAACATGATCATAAAGGTGGAGCAGAAAAATAATTAATTATTGGGGCTTTCTCCACTGCAAACTCTGAACTTGTAATATGTTACCCTAAACTGACTGTGCTGTAAATCACTCATGTTGTAAACAGGATAATCTTGCCAGCACTGAAGTTTCAGTTCCATCCTGACTTTATGCTTTGCTGGGGTCTCCAAAAAGCCTCAGCATTGTCATTTTTGCATACTTTTGTACTCTCTTGTGGTGTGCCTACAAATCTATACAACCACGACACCATGAATATGGTTTGAATTGCTTTTACCAGAGCTGAATCCCACAGATTTTCCTTGGGCAGAGGCAATACTTACCCTAGGTGCTGTTTCTAGCCTTTTTACTCCGCAGTTGGTTTTAATTTTGAGCACAAGTTGCTGTATCAGTTCAGTAGAGTAGACTGAATGTTTCATGAGCCTCTGCACTGACACTGACAGTGTATTTTGCAATAAGGTTCTGCACTCGTTACATGCCAGTCTGGCTGCTCACTATTTTATAGCAATCATTTCTTAGAATTGGTAAATCTTCATGCAGAAAGAGGGGGAAAATAGTCAACATTCCGGTAATTGTTGTTTCTCGCTGCAGAAGTGGATTTACAAATGGTGCAACAATATTGAAGGTAAAATTATTTTTAGATGCACTGCTGTGAGTTCTAGCAGGCTCTGGCCTAAAATCTATCAACTAGAAGGTCGGGCAATGCTTTATGAATGTAATGGAGCTTCAGTTGTAAAAATCTGCTGCAGGAATCAGAGGCAGAGATGGAGGGATTCATCGAAAAGCTGCACTAAAAATGCAATCCAGCCTGCAGCTATTATTCTTAAAGAGGGAGACATAACCCAGGCCTGACATCCAGACTATTACACCTAGCAAAACTAGTTTATTTTTGAAGCAGTTTATTAATTAAGTCAGAAATAAAGGAGGGGGAAAGATGAAGATATCTTCTGCAGGAAATTAAAGTAGCAACATAAACAAGCTCTGAACAGTCTATTTATTTCCAATAAATGAAATTTAATTTGAAAGATAGAATGAGCTTCCAGTCCGTGATCCTTATAGCCCAGTATGTTTGGAAACAGAATTCATTTTAATTAGTCATAAAAAGTATTTGAAATCTTCCAGTGTGAAACCCCCCATAAATTTGGGACTCCATTCAGAAAACAAGGATGGCATTACTTTTTTAAAAGACTACGTTGAATATTTTTAGTACCATTAATTATAAAAACTTACATAAATCATATATCTCTAGCTCTTTAACATCCTCCTAGTATCTACAGCAGTTGTAAAACTACTCCCATTGTTGTTGCATCGTGGAAGTGTTAAATTTAAATCTTTCCAGCACCACTTCCAGGTTCTTTCCAGTTTTTCTATCACTTTCTGACACAGGAAAGTTCCTGGGCCGAATACAATAATCTAAGGTAAACCTCTAGGGAGAAGCAATATTAATTAACCGGTTACATCTACACATTACACAATTAAGTCCATGACTAATAGGAGACACTTTTTAAACCCTGGGGATGCTGTCAGCCACCAGGGGACATCGAAGAGTTTCTCAACCTGTGCTTTCATTCCCTGGAGCCCAGATTTACCTTATTTTTTTGTGTCAGCCTTCATTGACACAAAAATCAAACGTCCCAAAAATCGTTTCCAAGCTTTAGCCTTCCCATATGGCACAACATGGCATTACCAACGGCGCCACGGGAGAGCTCCAATGGCTCCTGACACACAACATCCCAATTAAGTGCCACAATGAAAGCAGCAATTTGGGCTTGTTTAATAACAGACTTCGCCCAAGCAAGTCTCTGCTTCAAAGGATCTTTTAATAGATGTGAAGTAAAGCCTGAAAGGAGGAAAAAGCAAAACAGAGCTATAGTTGCTTTGTTACAGATGGTTAAAGTGGAGAATTGTTGGCTTAAAAATGAAGCTTTCAGTATTTGAAGAGTCCCTCCACAGAGACCCCGAGGTGTTGCACAAACACATACATGAACCAGCACTGGTATGTGCACCTTGGTCTGATTCACATGCCTTGTTTCCTTTCAAAAACCATACTTAAAACAACAACAATGAAATGGTTTTTATTTGTAGCTCATTGTCCTGTACTGCATCACAGAACTCTTCAGATGCGGTGAGATTTTAATATGGGGCAGAGGGTAAAGCAAGCTGAAAGTAAAAACTTTTTGTGAAAAAATCAAGCACAGTTTCATTCTGAAATTAAAATTCTTGCTATCGTCTCACAACTAAGACCTACTTATTCTTCTGAATAGACAAGTCTACTGTGCACAGTAGTTCCCCTCTTAAAATCTGCATTTGCAATTAACTGCAGAATTGACATAAGGTGGAAGCAGGACTAATTTTTTTTACTAAAGTACTTTTTGAGAGTGATTTTTTGTATGCACACACACGCTCCTAAGAGATAACTCTGCTCTTTCCATGAGATCATTCCTTAATTACTTTACACAGTGGAATAACAGATGCATAGCAACAATAGATCAAGAAAAGGCATTAAAGATATTCTGTATAAAATAGTTCCTTTCTAATGGGTGCTACTGGGGAGATCATGGAATGGGGCAGTGATAAGAGTGCATAATTTACAGGCCAGAACACAAGCCAGGAGATTTGTGTCTGTGCAATCACACAAGATGTGCCAACCTCCCTTAGCAGCCATCTTTCCTTTCTGACTTCAGCTGTGTGTACAAAACATATTCCACAATATACATTCACATTTCTAGAAACAGACATTCTTGGGGGGAGACTCCTTGGCTTCCACCTTCATTAGAGAGCTGAGGAATTCCTGGGCAACCAGCAGCATGAACAGCAAAGACAGAAAGAAATTTGTAGTAGCAGCATGGCGGTTACTGAAAGGATGTCTAAGTGTGGGAAAACACATTTTTATTTTCTCAATATAATGCTGATTTCAGGAGTGCAGTTGCTGGTGACATGAAAAAATGGTGCTTTCTTTTTCACCACAGTTCGTCTAAACAGCTAAAGACATAATTCCATATTTACTGAGCTCCACAGCATCCCAGGCTGCAGTGTTGGAGGCCAAAAAGCATCCCAGAAAAAGGGGTGATTGATCACTAGAGTTGCAGCAGGGATAGGATCAGCAGGGAGAGATAAAAGGGAGGACTGGGATGTGTTGAGAGGAGCACCTCTGGCTCTGTCCTTGCAAGGCTATTTGCTGGTGTTAAAAGCTACCTGAACATTATCTCTAAAATGCATCTCCCAAGAAAATGTAAATCTGGTGTGGGAACGTTGTGTGAGACAAGGCTCCTTTGCTGATTTTTTTGTAAGCTTGGGCTGCATGTGTTAAACAGTTAAAGAATTAGGTTTAATGCAGCTTAAATTGGGACCTGTAGCAGTTTCATCTTTAGCTGAAAATTAGTGGCACTTCTTGCCCTTGTGCTACAGTACAGAATGGTGGATCCTTTCTGCTTGGGCGTTTTAGAGTTTGGATTGTAATAAAACATCTTATAGGCAGTAATTGGTGGGTAAACTGGGGAAGGTCACACGATTTAGGAGATAACTATAACTTCTGGAAGCAGGAAAAACTTCCAACAAAGTGCATGCAGGCAGCCCAGAGTACCAACATGAAATACTGATATAAATGCTTATGCATAAGGCACTTTACAGTCCCAGCTGTTCTGAAGTGGGCTCAAGCTGCTGTGGTCAGCACAAGGGGAAATCCTGATTATCACCCTTCCCTATAAGTTAAATCACAGGTGCTCTGATGTTGGGCTGTGGTCTGGGAAGGGTTAGTCTTCTACCTTCTGAATTTCTGCCATTATAATTGCAGATTTGCTGTTCTGCCTGGCATAAAAGGTAAAAACTGTAAAGAGACTTTATAATGTTTCAGCTCTTTGTTTGGATTCTTTATGGGCTCTGTGGCACTAGAAAATGTTTTTCACTATTGTATTTCAGTGTTTAAAAAATCAGGATGGTATGTGAGAGAAACAAACACTGTTCAATAGTTTTATCCTTTCCTATTCTGAAATTAGCTGCATTGACTTAAGAGTGTGTCACTTTTTAAAAACTTCTGTATTTTAAAGAAGCGTTCAAAGGCTGACCTTTTATGAATGCCTACACTTAAAAGGACTTTTCTCTTTTAAAGTATTTGTGTGATGGAGTCGTAATGGAAATATTGATATAACAGCAATAATAAAAATTACATCAAAATACCAATACTGATACACATGTAGAAATGCTGTCCGTGTGCCTCACTGGTTAAAATTACTTTTGCAGCATGCCAGGGTCTGGCACAGAGCTCCCCCTGCTAATTGTTCTGATGGTACCAGGAGCTAAAGGATTTCCACCAACACACTGTGGATGTGCCTCTTTCTCCACCAGCAGTGCTCCTCTGTTGAGTTATCTGAGGAGGGAGGGAAAATCTCTCTCAACATAGGAATTTTCACTGAAAATACTAGAAAGAAAAGAGCTGTAATCATGGGTTTGCAATGGCAGCATACAGTTATGAAACCGTTGCAGTAAGTTTGGGGTAAGAGAAAGCAAAGGAAGAAAAATAACAAATAGACAGAGCTTTGCCAGGACAATCATGCTGGCTGTCAGTTAGATAAATTGTTTTTATGGTATATTTTTACTGGATTTTGTTTTGGGTTTTTTTGGGGGGTTTTTTTGTTTGGTTTTTTATTTTCTAATTTATTTTTAATTTAGCACCTGTTTTCTACTTAAATCTACTTACAAGAGCAATGAAGCTGATGAAGGGTCTGGAGCACAAGTCTAATCTGGAGCAGCAGAGGAAGCTGGGGGGCTCAGCTTGGAGAAGAGGATGCTCAGGGGAGATCTCACTCTCTATAACTCCCTGACAGGAAGTTGTCACCTGCTGGACCGGACTCTGCTCCAGGTGACAGGACAACAGGAAACAGCCTCTTGCACCAGGGGAGGTTTAGATGGGCTATCAGGAAAAATTTCTTCACCAAAAATGTTGTTAAGCGCAGGAACAGGCTCCTAGGGAAGTGGTGGGGTCACCATCCTTGGAGGTATTGTGTAAATGTGGCTCTGGGGGACTTGGTTTAGTTGTGGGACTCAATGACCTTAAACATCTTTGCCACCCAAATAATTTCATGATTCTACATATCTTTGGGTGTCCAGAATTGTTCCTCTGTTGACTTGAGGTTTTTAATCCACATTTTCTATTGTTCTCACTGGTGTTTACATTATTTATGTTTCCTTTGCTCAGGAAAGAAATCAGACAACACTGCTTAATAGAGTAAATACGTTACCACTCTGTAATACACTGGTAAATGTATAAAGTGTATCTCTGCACTATTATGGATGAGGAAGGCAGGATATGCAATAAAAATTTTACAGCAGGGAAGTTGTGTTTACTGACCTGTATAAGCTTCAGGGATTTCATCCTACAAGTGTAGCAATAGATTTGTTTTGTGGCGCGTGTACCACTCAAACTCGGAATCAATACCAGCGGGCTGGTGTGGCACTCTGGCATGTACTGGATCGAGCCATCCCAGGCAATCAGATTTACATCCATAAAAGTTCCTGTTCTGTGGCATAATGTCTGGTGGCAGTGAAAAATACAGGGGACTGCAGAGCCCTCTGAAATGGAGTGATCTCTCACATTTCGGCCAACTCCACGCGATGTTTGCAGCCAGAGCTCTTATTCCAAGTGCATGAATTGGAAATTGGAGAGCCCCAAGGCACTGAGCAGTACAGGAGCCACTGGTGGATTTGCATTTCCATCTCCATTACCAGGCAGCCAAGGGCTAGATTCTGTCAGACAGAGCAAGGTGTGAGTCATATTCCCACTAAATAGATTGCTCAAGGAGCAAATCATCTTTGAGAACTGGTGGTATAATTCTCAATTATGCCATTAAATGGCCACAGTAGTCCACAGCTGTAGCCTCGCTCCTTGGAATATCCAGTTTCAAAAAGAGACAGGAGGTAAGGGCTTTGTGTGCCTGCAGTGAAGCAGAGCAGGATTTGATCTGTAATCTCTGGGTGAATTCACTCACTGTCCCAGCAGAACAGGTGGAGTTATTTTTGCCTGTTTGAGGGTGAGAATCCCCACATCATCGCCATCTCCTCTCATAGCAAAGGCTACTGAGCTGAGCTTGCTTCTCTGGAGGGTTCAGGGAAGCTCCTTTTGCACAGGGATTCCTCCAGTCTCACAGAAATCTTTGCCCTGTTCACCTCAACCCTCATTTGGCACAGACAAAGTTGAATTTCCAGGCCTATGCGTTGCTTTGTTACTCATTTTCCATCTGTGCTAGAAAGCTCCCAATTTACCTAGAGAGCATAATGATGTCTGGCACAGGTCTGCACAGCTGTCTACAGCCACACCTGTCTCACCAACAATTAAACTGCCCTGTTGTGCTGGGATTTGGGGCTTCTTTCTGGGGCAACCACTTACCCGCCCTGGCAGAGCTAAAATGAGACTTGACTTTCCACTTCCTTTTTTACATTGTACTGGCTTGCATTTATGGAATAGAAACATCCAAGGAGGCTGAGAACGATGACTTATAAAGCACTAAGATGTTGGCAAGAAGTTTTATAGGAAAGTTTGTCAATTATATGAACTTAAACAACATAACAAACTGAGTGGAGTTGAACGCAACACAATTCCTGACATAAAAAGGAAATTGTGTGAAAAAAAATCTCGTGTCTTGCTCTCCCAGGATTCAAAATGGCCTTCACATCTGTTGTCTGCACGAGTTGTGTGTTGCTGGCCTTTGCAGCCAAGAAGAGGCTCTGCATCTGCTCCAAAGGCTGGATCCCTCCTGGAAACACTGACTGGAGAACTCACAAGAAATTGCTCCCACCAGTGTCTACCGGATTTGGACTTAAAACTGATGAACCATTTACTTCGGAGAAGATTAAACCGCTGGGTTCAGAGAACCTGCTATCTTCCTCGGAGCTTGCATAACTCAGCTGATAAGGAGAACTTGTTTTTTATCACAGAATTGTGTGTCTGCAAGGGGATAGCTGGTCTGACAAATTTTACCCTGGCCCCATGAAAGCAAGAGGAATTCCCAGGTGCTCTCCAGGACTATATGGGATGCTCCAAAGGTCTGATGAGGTGGTGGATGTATAAATCACATGGTAGACTGCAGGATCAAAGGGAATGAGGATTAATTAACATGCAAGTAGCAAGATGGGTGGAATAATTAGGTTAGTTTCTTTAACAGTGGAAACATCAGTCATCTGGGAAGCTTGTAACTGCTATAGCAAGGTTATCTCATGCTATCTCTGGATTAATGTACAGGTGTTTACCTAAAAAAAGCTTCAGACACAATGAAAAATGGAAAAGGCTTCACTTACAAAAACAAGCCCAAATTAAGATCAAATTCTGTGACTCACAGGAAAGTTATCTTAAATAACACAGCAGGAAGGCATTAGTCTACAAGAAATAATTGTTTGGGCCATTACAACCACCAACACTCTCTCCTGCCCCTGCCCAGCTTTAAATCGAGCAGTTTATCTTAATTATCAGCCAACACAGAACTGACCAGACCTAAACCAAATCCCCATTAACCTCTCCTGTAATGTCTTCCGAGGACCCACAGCTCCTCAGACCACACAAAACCTGCTTATAAGGCAAACAGCCCACCCCATTCTTTGATAACCTGTAATTCAGCATCTGGAGGAATTTATCTCCCCTCAGTGCTCAGAACCAGCAGGCTGTGGGGAAGCAGTAATGCCCAGAGAGCACTGAGATAATTTACTTAGTTGCATTTTTTTTGTATATTTGGTACTTAGACCACACCTTTTATTTTCTTTTTTTTTAATCATTGTCCATCCTGAACTTAAAGAACTCCAAAACACATGACACTTTTTTTCCCCTGCTCTTCTACAACAGAAAGTGTAACAACAGTGTTAATCTTTTGGGGACTTTTTAAATTTAAGCTGCCAAAGATAAAAATTAATGAGGTGTGAAGAGATGCAGTCTTTTGCATCTGTCTATCAACAACTTAAATATGGGAAAAGAAAATAATCTACTTGAATAGCATCTGATTGTGTGCTTTATTTTGATTCCTATCTTGGTTCTGAGAGGCACTTAGTGCATAGAAAAAGAGAGCACTTAATATCTGGCAACACCAGCCCATGTGTCGCAGTGTCTCTCGCAGAGCATTAATTTTCAAGGACAAAATCAAAAAGAAATGTTGCTATGAATGTTTCTTTGAAGGTTTCAGCAGAAAGCAGTGGGATCCAGGGACAGGTTCCATGGCCTGAGATGCAAGTGCTGGCAGCACGGGGACCTGACACTGGAGCTGCTGGCTCTGCTTTGTGCATCTCAGTTCGGTCTGCCTTGATTTGCTGGTTAAGGGTTAAACCTGAATCAGCCAACAGCTGTGTGTTGGTATGAACTGGAAAAGGTCTTTGTTCCTCCTGTTCCTCTCCCAATGGTGAAGTTCTGTAGGCCTAAAACTTTCATTTTAGAGATATTATTTTCCTTTGAATATTTATAGTTAAGATGCAGTAAAGAGCATTCCAGATTTTCATTCTCTCCCCTCTGGAGCTTTGTAATAGTCCGGAACAATGTTGGAGCTGCTGTTTTGGGGTTTCTTTTAAATTCTGTATTAGTACACGAAGCACATTATTCATCCTTACATTGCACCAAACCCCTCAATTTTAATTAACTTCTTTAAGGACTTCATTCTGTACCCACTGACATTAATTAAGAAGTTCCATTGGCTTTTAGCTATCAGTCACTGCATTTGCCTGGGGCTAGATTCACCCAGGGGAGGTGTTAGAGAATTACCCAGTGAAATATCTGAGGCCAGGAAGGTGAGCCCGAGCTTCCACCTGCCTTTCAAGGGCTCCGGGAGGATTCTTCATGGGCAGTACCTGGAGCCTGGTGGGGAGCAGAGTTTGTGAGTCAGGGCTGGAGACAGAACGCTTTGGCACAGGGGAACTGCAGGTGCTCTCTCCAGGGTGAATAACCGCTGGTTTTTGCTCACTGATTTATTTTTTTTTTTGGTGGAGGCGGTGGAAGTTCAGCTAAGTCTAAGTTCTGGCTCTGCGTCCATGTGTGTGGTGTCTTGTGCGATCTTTCTTGCCTCAGCGTTTAGGAAGGTGCAGCCTCTAGAGACTGCTGGCGTGGGAACGATGTTTTTGTGGAGGGCTGTGGTTGCTTTTGGAATATCCCTCCCTTTAACAGGGCAGTTTCTTGCCCTGTTAAGAAACTGAAAACCTCATGTGCATATTTGTGTAAATAAGTCACTTTTAAGAGATGAGCAAAGCAATGTGTTCTCTTAAGGAGCTTAATAAAGGGCATTTCAAATATACTCTAAATTTTGCCTGTAGAAAAAAAAAATAACTAAACCACTAAAAAACCACTATTTATCCTAGGCAGCAGCAACAGTTGTTTTATCTCTTTGTCCAGCTCTTTTCTGCCACATAACACATTGGGATAAAGCTCATACTTTCTATTATTTTTTTAATCACTTTTATTTCCTAACTGGGAAAGTACCCATTTTTGAACAGGCTCGTAACTTTCTTGGACTGAGACCATACAGAAGCAACAGCAGTTGCTTAAGTGCATGTAGATTGGATGTATTTTTTGTAAGTGTATTTAGAAAGTGGTGCTTATTTTGGAAGACACTGAGAACTTTATCTACTGCATATGGTGGATGTCACAGCTAGCTTTTTTTTAAAAGTTAAAATTATTTTGTGGTAATTTTTTATTTCCTTTTTTCAGTAACAGAGTAGCTGGTTTTTTAAAGCAAGGCCAGATAAATTGAGTAAAAGGGCAGAATAAAGTTGAAGTCTGTACTATTTTTGCCCAACAGTCATTAATCAAATGCATTTGGAAACAAATAGTGGCCTGATTTACTTATGCAGCATTATGCTGATGTAATTGCATCAAATTTTGAGGAGATTCTCTCATTTACACCAGTGTGAATAAAAAGGAAAAGCAGGCCTTGGACCTACCTAGCAAAATGCAGTTTGTTTGTCAGGAAGGCTGGATAAAATGTAGATATCACACAGGCACTGTGCCTCTAGCTGCTGTGCTTACCACCAGCAGCTCAAAGAGAATTATTTAATCCTTGTTTGCATAATAACTTCTGATAAATAATTCAAGAACGTATGGCCTAAAGTTTTTTTAAGGCAGTGCCTGAGGGAGAAACATGATTCTGTTCCAGTTTTAACAAGGAACCAGGAACCCCAGCAGAGTTGTTAGAGCCGTATCCAAGCTCCTCGGACATGTTTTGGTGTAAAAGGCGCAGTGAAATGCAGAAGAGGACTTCAAGATATTTCATGGGGAGTTGTCACAAGAGGAAGCACACCTCTGTGCAATTGTGTGTTTGCAGGGGGAGAAGCAGCAGCAGCAGCCTGGAAGGTGCCTCTTTACTAACAGCACTTAATGGTGCAATCCATTAAATCAAATGTCTAGAGAGTGGTGTTCTGTAAAAGGATTTTTTTTTAATTATTTTTTCTTTTTTTATGCCTTATCACAACAAGATGCTTAATACAGGCTTGCTGACATTAAGTGCTTCAAATTTGCTTCTCTCTTTTTCCCCCTCTCTCTGGTTATCTTTACAATGTTGAAGTGATCCTGATTAAGGAATGAAAATGTTATCATTATCTTTGGCTGCTCTTTGCCTTCATATTGTGTATTTGAGGGAAATTATTTATTTATAAGACCAAGCCAATTTAGTTAACAAACATAAGAACTTGAATTTATCTCTGTCAGATGGAGTCTGATACCCTTATTACTTGCATCTGTTTACTGCAGTGAGGTTTGCTCTGGGTTAATACATTGTTGAATGTGAATAAGGAAGTCAAATCTGGTCCTTACATCATTGATCTGGAAGGGAAGAAACCTAATTATTATTCCTGACAGCCCAGAGGATATCATGGTAATTTGAAAACTATTTGTTCACAGTCTGTCATGGTTTTTGACATCAATACCTACAGTGCCACATATAAACCTCATATCTACTAATTGCAATATCAACAAGTGCTTGTTTGCATTTAGTGCAAAATCTTGTTTGTTTTCAGCCAATTCTCTGGCCTGATCTTTTGTTTGATTTGTGTTGTAGGAATTTTATTTGACCATATTCTTGCATCAAGCCTGTTTTTGCTTCTTTATATAAAAGATACAAAAGTCACTAAAGATGAACATGACTTTCATAACAGAAAGGTCCATAAAAGTTTACCTGGAGCAATTTGCTTGAAGTTTTCAGCCCCTTAGCAAGTGCAACAGTGTGGTCATTTCCAGACTGTTGTACCCTGTAGGCAATTCTGATTTATATCTTGGTTATCTCAAAGCAGATTTTAGTAAAGATGGATGTGAATGAAACATCATAATGAGTAAATTATGACTTTTATACGGGTGATACATACATTTTGTAGAAATTCATGCTGGATGGACTTTTGATTGACTTTCTATCCCATTCTAATTTTAATATTATGCAGAAAAAGTGAGTTACCACTGAAATTGTATGGTTTGGTAGAAAGAGCAAGAATCTTGGGAATGTGCTATTTATCTGATGCAGATAAATACCCTGGATGTTTTGAGAGCTTTTAGTCTTTGTTAGGGTGCCTGATTTTCATGATCTTTGAATGGAAGTAAGCATTTTGGCAAGAAGTTAGTTGTTCTTGCAGAAGGCTCATAAATGAAAAAAAAAGTGCAAATCTGGCAGAAGGACAAAGTTAAATGTGACTGTAGTAATTGTTCAAATGTTTTGCCAGGCTCTTCAAGGCAGGCTGCTAAAATGCAAGTGGAGATGACAGCTGTGTATCTCCAGGTGAGGTTGATTCTGTTTGAAAATCTGGTTTTGTTCTATGTAGGCAATTTGGCTGTTTGAATTTCAACAAGAAGAAACCTTACTTGTGCCATGCTTTATGTTCAGCTTTTTCCTCTCTGTTTATCTGCAGAATTCCCATTGAGACTCTTTTGTTACAATGTTCCCTGGAAAATCCTTTGGTATCTCCTACTGTGCTTCTTTCAAATCTGAGGTGTAACAGTACCAGTTTAATCTCTCCATCTGTTGATGGCAGAAGATCAATGCTGTAAAATTGTATGTTAATAGAAACCTCTGCTGTGTTTTGTTTGGCATTTGCATTATTTCTCTCTTTCTGATTATGAAAAGGGAGTCTGCCATAGGATCTGGTTATACCTCTGGGTAATTTTACAGTCTTGTTCTTTCTGCAGCATCCCATGGCCTCGATCCATAAGATCATATACCTGTACCTCGTGTTAAGGGTTAGGGAAATACCACTGAGTTTGGCAGATAGCTCCTTTAAAAATTAGAGTGTACATAGTGAAAACATATTGGCTACTTAGATATTATTGTTATGTATAGAAAGCATGATTTATTCTGGAGAAATCCCGCCTTGGTTACTTGGAAACTAGACTGTATCTTAAAGAATTGGTATGTTAAGAACCAACGCTTTATGTCTATAACTAGATTGTAGCCATGGCATTCCCAGTACAATTTGTTCACAGTTTTGAGACCCACTTTTGTAGAGGTAACCCAATAACAGCAGAGCACAGGATATAGTTTAAAGAGAAATATAGGAGGGGCTGTCTTTGTTGGATTTGCTGTTTTGGTGTTTTGAGCCTTTTTTTCTGTTTATTTGTTTGTTTTTTTAATGTAGACCTTAACTTCAACATGTACTCCCAGGTTTAGCAGTATTAATAACCTGCAATTTCCTTGTCCATCACACACCTGTTGAGCTTATCTGAGGTCTCATGTTGGCTAATGTTTTAATGACTTCCACAGCTTTCATCTCCACATTCTCATTTGTGTTCATTTTACTCTGGGTTAACGACAGGCTAAGAATGGGCCCATAGCCAAATGCTCTCTGGCTCAAGTGGCATCTGGAACTCCTGTCTGATGTTTGTCATCCAAAGCCATGCTCATGTCCAAAAAAATTATCTCACATTAGGAAGGAAGAATGCATTTTAATATAAATTCCAAGAGCAATTAGGGGTAGTTGGCTTTAACTGTACTGTTACAGTTGAAGTATAAAGCCTTCTCTAATTCCGAAATAAATAACTGCAATGCACAGGTTATTGTGAAGCCCTATTGTGGCACACACTGTCAAGGGATCAATGCTGTCTGCAGGCTTTAACTGCTGAAATTGGATAACAGATTTCTCCTCTGTTTTAAGAAAAAGGCCTTCCCTGTATGATAGAAAATACTGGAGTAGCAAGTGTTAAACTATTGTGGTGAGCTTACAAATCAAACATTGATTGCAATTTGGAAGGCAGATTATTTTGTATTGTTTGCATCCATGGTATTTCTAGAACCAGCAAATGACAATGCCCAGTAGTTTTTCATTTCATGTGAAAATTCTTTACTCTCATTTCTGTGAACTTTCTACCCATGAGGTTGTGCAATGGAAATGCTGCCTCTTCCCTACAGAAACCCCGGGTGTAATGTGTATCTCGCCCTTCAGAAATGATGTTTGTATATATGTATATAGCTTGAGACAGCTGAGCTTGTCTAAATAAATAAACAAAGGCATGTTTTTAACATCTTCCGTAGAAATTCTGCATTACAGGCAGCTGCAACCTGTTCATAGCCCATAGGGATGGTTTTAGTCAGAGGAAACAAACACTCCTAAGCAAACACTATAAAGTGTATACGTTTGAAGCTCTAGTTGACGCCATGAAAGTTTTGTTATGTTATTCACACCTTTTACTACTCTAAAGAAAAAGAGAAATAAACTCAATTTAACAATAACATTAAAGAAATTGGGGAACCCTACAGAGTCTTATTTTATGATACGTTGCCTTTTTTTCTTCTCCCCACTTCCTGAGCTGATTTACTTAAATTGATCTTGTTTAAATTCGTCTTGGACTTAAGCTGATTATAGAAAAGAGCTTGTTGCTTGTTTGCTGGTTAGCTCCATAGGTTTGTGTGAAATGTTTAGGTCAATTATCTATTTTAGAATAAATGGACTTTCTGTTCTCTGAATGTAGGTATATTTTAAAATAAAATTAGATCAGCTCACCCCTGCTTTTACAAGCACAAAGATGATGTTAATAAAGGGAGGGGTTTAGACAATTTTAGTGTCTGTGTTTGTTGCAATGGAGCCTCATCTTTAAGTGCTCACTGCCAGCTGGGAGAAAGTTTTGGCATTTCTGGGCCTGGCAAACATGAGGTGGCCTTGCACTGCCACTGCCCTGCATCATCATTGTTCAGCTCAACCAGTGCCTGGAGAAGGAGAAAGCTCCGAGTGAACACTGTTTATCAGGCTGTGTACAGCTGTAATGAAGATCTTGTCTTATGATCACTTATGCAAGTGAGTAATTTTGTTCACACCAGTGAACTCCGTGACTTCAGGGAGGCTGCTCACAGTGGTTTGCCGGCTTGAGGCTGCCATGTATAAATTATGGCTGCTGGATGTTTTATAATTATGTATTTTTAATTAAATATTGCATATCAAAAATATAAATTGTATTTCTCTAGAGCTAAAGAATAATATGATACATAGCATTACTTGGATGAAGGGGCAGGGGTTGCAGGAAGAACTGTCTTCGTATTTTCTGAGTGACATCAATTTGTGTGGCTAACATTTTAGTAATAAAACCCAAAATGTAAATCTGTAACCTGCTGTGAAGGGAAGTCTACAGTTTCAATGAACACTGCAGGATTTGCTCATAAATATTCATTAAACAGAGCCTTGCTGAAAATGAAACTTAAGGTAATGGAATAGAAGTAGTTGAGAAACTCTTTTAGGTGTGTTTAAAAACAGGATAGGAAAGATACAGGGTAAGTAGCATAAAGTTTGACTTGCTTTTTGGTGTTGAAAGATGTTAAAAGCACTATGGAGTTAATGGCAGTGGAATGCCTTGTCCTGCTAGTGAAGGCACATTAGTTTTGATGGCAATACTGTAGAATTCCTGCCTCCTTGGACATGTGTTCAGTTACCCCCTTCCGTGCATTATTATGACAGGCTTTTTGCTTCTTTACATTAAGAATACAATATTTGTGGTTGTGTAGAGTACGTGATCATTGTGAAGGTCATCAGCCAGATGCTGCAAGGCTGTCCACACTCAAAACAGCAAGCTTTTGTTTACTTTTAAGACCCTCATAAAGGGTATAATTCTTGTATTTGTGTCTCAGGGTGTGCTGCATATTTAACTAGATAGCACTTCAGGAAGTTTTGACAGGATCCTGAGATCAGGATTCTGAGATCGCCATAGCTTCGAATTGTGAGTGCCAGCATTGTTTCCTTAAAACACGTAGGCTGTCAGATACTGCTGGGCTGCTGATCTCCAGAGACTGGTTTTCTTAGGGGTGGCTTCTGAAATAGGGAGAACTTTGCAGGATGCGACAAATTCAAATAAAAGATGAGAAAAGCAAATTTCTTCCCTGTGCCCTAGAATGAGGAGATTTTTCTTTCCACTTCTGCTTTCTCGCATCCAGCAGTTTTCAGTGGCTCCATGTGTTGGAGAACCTGTGCAAAATTTGGGTTCCCAGGTGAACAGACTCCTCTTTGTGCCCCAAGAGCTGACACTAGTTCAGCTCCCTGCTTGTCTTGGGAATTCCAGTGCCTTGAGTTATCGCTGCCTCAGGCTATTGGTGCCTCCTGTTTTCCTGCTGTATTTTGTGCTCCAGAAGGTCTCCAAGCTGAGAAATCTCCTATTCATTTGAGTGCAATAACCTGAAAGAAGATGGAAAGGGCAGTTTTTTAACACAATTTGACACTGAACTTTCTCGGAGCTGACTCTCCTAAACTGCAGGCAGTGCCTCTTGAGAAGCAGTCAGGATAGGTGTCAGAGCAGCTCCTCAGATAAACGTGGGTACTTGGAAAAGCCAGGGCTGACTGGGAATGAGAGGGTCTTCTGCTGCCAAATCAACCTCATGGATATTCTCACCCTGCCTGTGGAAGGATGGTGTGAGGGGGCTGAGTCTTGAAGAAAATATTTTTGGACAAATGTGTGGTGCCCCCTGGTCGAACTGAGCAATTTTACCCTTCGTGTCTCAAATGAAAAGCCGTCTGCTGAAAAAACAGGTGGAGTCAGTGTTTCCCCTGCCATCCCATAGAACTGGCATTGCTGCAGTGTTGCATTTAATCCTTTCCTGTTGCCTTCATGGCTCATTTAGTCTATGTTCAGACAAATGATGCACATTTTGTGTCATGCTGTCTGGAAATAGGAAAGAAAATGCTCATCTTCCTTATAGTTAAAACATACAGGATTTTGTATCTATTAAAGAATTACTGCTCATCTTTGACACAAACTATAAGTAAATAATATATATTTGCATACCATGTAACTCTTTAATTATTTAAGATGCTGCCTTAGCTAAAAACTCTAGGTAAATCTAATTAAATGTTGCAAGGCAAAGTGATTATTATTCTTTTTAAAGAAGAAAGAAAAAATAATTTAATAAAAAATTTAGCATGGACTATATTTCAGTAAAAGTTCTGTCACTGAATTTGCTCTGTTATTTTAAAAATAATTGCCAGAGAAGGCAATTATTTTGGGAAAAAAAGGCAGAAAACCCCTTATTTAAATCTCATTGTCTGTTTTGCTACCCAAGCCCAGCAAGACGAGGGCTGCAAATTGGGGGCAGACACAGCACATCCCCGATGGCAGATCTTGGTGGCTTTGCTGTTGCTCAGCCCAGGCAGAGCCCTCATGTCTGCAGGAGCTCTCACAAGCAGCATGGAAAGGGCAGGAGAAGACATCAGGTAGTGGGGGGGGTGTTCCTGGTAGGGATTATCAAAATATCTTTTTTGAGACCTGATGGCATCTGGCTTTGAAGTGTCACACACAGAGAGAGACTGTGCATTGATGTGTTATCCCTCTTATTCCACAACATTATCTACATAATAGAGCTCAACTTTAATTTTTGTAAACTTTCTCCAAGTTTTTTGTTCTGTCTCAGCCTCTTAGTGTTCTGTGTAATCCAACATTGCTGAATAGTCACCTGCAAACCATTTCAGAACAAGTTTCTCTTTCCTTGAGTGTTACACAGGCTGTGCCAAATTCTCTTTTTCTCTCTATATGTCTCCTGTAAAAAATACCAAATGAGGCGGGGGGAACTCATGAGGATCTATATCCTTGAGACACAAAGAATAACAGGTGCAGTATTTTGAATCCTTAATTATTAGTCTATGCTGTGCCAGACTGTTTCTACTGCCCTTTGGAATTTTGATGGTGTCATTTTGAAACAATCACAGATGTTGTAATTATGAGAATAAATTAATTCAGGCAGTAGTCTTCATCTTTTACCTGTCCCTCAAAAATAGTGTATTATTGATTTTTGAAATCTTCATTTGAGAATATTACTGAGTTTTTAAGTCCTCCTCAGTGATCTGTTGACCTGCAGAGCTGCCATTTCAGCTGGTTTGTTGGCTGTAGTATCCTAACGAAACTTTCTAAATTGCCATTCTCAGCTGAAGATGTATCACAAGATTGAACAAATGACCTTTGCAGTGTAATAACATCCTTTAGCCATGAGGAATTAGTGTGTTGCATCTATCACTCCTGCAGCCTTCAGGTGTGTGCCTGGCTCTGCAGTGCCATTCCTGTAATAATGTTACAGCCTGGAGAGAGGCACTTCTCCCTCCAGTGTAGCTAGCGTTGAAATTGGTACTCTTGTTTCAACATTATTATTACCACGGTGTGTTATGTAGGTGATCGAATAACAAAATGTACTTTTGAACTATTATTGACCTAATTTTCGCTTTTTTTTTTTTTTTTTCTCTCTTAGAGTTCATTCTTACCCTGGTTGTTACCCTGTGAATAATCTTTTGCTTAGGTTAAACAAGATAGCTAAAGGCTTGAGAACTTAGTCTGAGGCTTTGCACAAATGATTAAAACAGTCTATAAACTGCTGTACACAACAGGATATTTTGGTGCTCTAGAAACTTAACTCTCAACTGGAAAGAGAAATATGAACTCATTGCTTCAAAGAACAATTAGGTGTTTTTAATAATGCACTTGCGAAACTTTACGTGCTGTAGCTAATAAAATGGAATTTAGTTTACTAAGTACTTGCAAATGAAAGACAAGGCTTTTATCTGCAGCAATTTACAATGTATACAGTAAGGGAAAATGAAGATTCACAATGAGAACTTCAAAGCGTCTGATTTAGGCTTCTAATTTTCAAGTCAAGAGGATTTAGCGTTCACAAATGAAAACGTTAGTTTGTGTAGATCGATCTTGTAAGTTAATTAAGGTACACAACCCCAGGATGATATTGGCAAGCCTTGTGGTTGTCAGTTGTTCCTCACTAAAGGTGTGATCCTGGCAAGGAATATGGAAATGGATGTTGCCAGAAGTTGTTACTTATGCCTCACCTGGGAAAGCACCATTAAAATTGGAAGTAATTTTGAGGGGGAGTGACAGAATGTTACAAGGTCTGACCATTGGGAAGAGAAACTGGGAATGTTGCGTTGTTGTTTGCCATGAATGACCAGCTGAAAGACATTTGAAGGAGCTGATCCGTTCCGGGAGTCAGTTCAGATGGTGACGGCACATCCTCTGTCACTGAGGGCAGCACAAAAGGGTGAGATCACACTTTTGAAGACGGAGGCTGTTGCTGGGCTTTGTGAAGAGGAGCGGTAAAAATGTCCCAGAACACAAGGAGAGCTGCTCTCTCAGCACCTGCAGGGTGCCCATCTCAATGGCTGCAGGGTGAAAGCCACCCAACCATTCCCTTGCCCTCTGTTGTTTTCCCACTGCGCAGTTTATTCATATTCTTGAGTATCATCATTATCTTTGTAATAACCGTGCTTCTGCACTCTTGGGTGTGCTGCAGGAGTTGTTACAGCTCCAGCTAAGTAGGTTTCTAAAACTCACTCCCTCTTAGAGATCCCTGTTGGACCAACCACCTCCGTTACCATCCCCACAGCTGACTTGCTGGAGCCTCAATTTAAATCAAAACTTGTGAGGTGTTTTGGTGGGTTTACAACAAATTTTGTAGCTCACAACTTGTATATCTCAGGAGTTGTGCTCCTGCTTTTCTGAAAGGGAAAGGTTGGTTCTTTCACTTCACAGTGATTTTTTAAATTTTTTTTTCCTCAATAATTTATGTAATCTTTGAGCCTGAAGGAAGAGAGAGACTAAGAATAAAGTACACCTATGGATTCATCACAGAGAAGAAGCAGTCAAAAGCAGTCAGAAACATCAAAGAACAGTCTTATTTACATTTAAAGCTAATTTGAGGACAGTTAGACTGCTGGTGACATTCCTGGTGTGTTTACTTGAATCTGAAATGTAGATGTTCCTTAGTTTGAGAACACGCCATGTGTGTGACTGTGTGGGCACTGGCAGCATTGTGACTTGCATTCAGGCAAAAGGGAAAATGAACAAAGAAAGAGTGAGTCACCTTAAAAACGGGAGAGTGGCAGTGGAAAAATGTGGACAAGTATCTCTAACAACAGCCAAAAGTCAGGGAGGGTATGGCACTGGCAGTAACATTACACTTTTATTTCCTCAAGAGAATAAGAGCACTATTTAAAAGTTGGGCCATCTGTTGCAAGGGATTGGAAACTCTTTGGGCTAAAAGAAGGCTGAACTTAGTGCTCCATGGCTTCTCACAAAAGTGCAAAACATTTGTGTTTTGCTCAATATTGTTCCACTTGAGTTTTGTTTGGAAACTGGGTGTGGGAAGAAAAGACCTTGTGCATCTCACTGATTTTAGCAACGTTACTTTGTGTGTCTTTAGGAAAGCACCTGCCAAAACGATCAAACTCTGAATCAGAAATGTTTCCCAGAAGTCAGCCCTGTGTGGGACTGTCTGATGCTGCAATGTGGGAAGGCTGTGGGGGAACAACCTGACCAGAAGATGCTGCATTTGCAGCCGCCTTTCATTTCTGATGTTGCCGTTCACCGGTGTGAAAACTGGAGCTGTTGCAACTCCTAACTGTGTACCTCTTACAGCCATTCTCTGTGAAATTGTTCTGAAAAATAGAAAAATATACAGCACTAATAACTAGAAATCTTTCAGAAATCTGGGCAAAAACCCAGCAATGCAGGACTTCATTTTGATTATATCAAATTTATTTGCGGGGATGCAGCTCAGATGTAATGCCTAATATAAATCTAATGTTTGTGTTCAGAAGGAAATACTAATTAGCAAGGTGGGATAACACTCTGCACGTCTCCTCCTCCTTTTAGTATCAGGAGGATGAAATGAAGTAGCTCTTAATGTGTTCTCATCCAATTATATTTGGCTAAAATTATTCATTGATCACTAATCACTGGCAGTTGTTTACACAAAACAGCGCTCGTATGCAGCATATTGAGGATTATTGCTATAATAGGAGCTAATCAATGAAAACCACTTGTGACTCTCTTAATGAGGTGATAGTGAAAGGGTTTTTTTTTGTTTACTGCAGCAATAGATTTTTCAAACCAGACAGAGCACTTGGCATCCAGCAGGGAACTGGTTTTCAGCGTTAGATCGCAGGCACCATTTTTCTCTTTCTCTCTAATAATATTAAAGTTGAAAAACGATTATTCCGGTCCCCCTTTATTAAACAAGCTATTACAAAGCAAGTGAAGGATTTCTGCACCTTCAATTTTCCACCTAATAATAGTAAAGTATTTTCATTGTTGCCTTGACAATATTAATGCTATTTTTTTCCCCAATGCCTAAAGCAAGGAGTCTCACCATTTTCTTTGCCAGGTTGAAACAAATTGTGGCTTTAGACTTTTAATATTAAAGACAGGTTTCTTTACTGGTTTTCACAATGATTGGTTAATTCACAAGCTTGGTATTCACCATTAGATGAGATGTAGAAGTTACCTAAATCTTCACAGTAGTCTTTGGATTATTCTTGATAACACAAATATTCTGCACTGAGACATACCTTAATTCTAGAACTCCGAGGTACCTTAAAATAAACATATGTCAGATATTAGGCATTTAGGCAGAGTTGGTGTCATTTGCCTACATTTTTTTCTAGTTTGTCATGCCATGGTTCTGCCTTAAAGCTTGAGAAACACTCACTGGTATTTTTGGAGGTGCTGTGTTCTCAAAGATCTGCTGATTTATTAGAGAACAGTGAAATCAGCACCCCTAAAAATAGATGGGTAAAGTTTTGACTTCAGAGAGCGTTCATTGCTGCAATCAGAAATGGGATGCAGAAATAGCCCTCCCCAGGCATGTGCTCTGAATGTCAGGCTGCAGCTCGCTCTGTTCCACCTCCAAACAGTAAGAAATATGAGATGGAATGATCTTCACTGGAAATCCTTTAGTTAATTCTTTTTAATTATTTATGCTGAAAATATTCCAAGTGCAACAGGAAGCTAAAAGTTCTTATATTATGCAGATTCAATGAGACTTTGGGGACAGCCATTAATATTTGCATGCTCGATAGTTTGGTTTGCTGCTTCAATTATCTGAAGCTTGATCACTGTGTGTAATCATAATTTGTTCATAAAACTGCCCAGGCCTGTCAGCACAGTGCCTGAAATTAAGCTTCTGCTCGTTCAGAGCGTATGAAAAATTGAATGGCAGTTCATTTTCACAAAACATGACAAACATAAAAGAAATTATGAATTAATTTTAAACCCTGCTTAGCAGAGTCTTATCAATTTGATGGAACCCTTTGTCTTAGAGAAGTCTGGCATCAGGGCTGATATGCTTAATTAGTACCAAGCATCTCAAAATGTCTGTGACTGGCAGGTTAGATCATTTGGTGTCCTCCCCCAGCCTCCCTATGAATTGCAGTTTGAAATCGAGCAGTTTTCATTAGGGAAGCTGGCTAACATAACTTTCACATCTTTACATCAGATTAAACACATGACAATGCTTCATCTGCAACTGCAGTCCCAAAGACTGGCACAACCCACCAAATCAAAGATAAATAAAGACACATTTCCTGCTGTGGAGTCCCTTCAGATCCAAGATTAGTGTCTTGCTGTAGCAATATACTTTGATTTGAATGTGAACATAATGTTTTTATTTAGCACTTGAAAAAATAAATCATCTGACACCAGAAATCAAACAGGCTTCAAATAGGTTACTGGACATCTCCAATAAGCACTTTGAAGGCCATATAAATTCAAATATTCTGCTTCCTATCAGTAGGATTTGAAAACAGTATGTACCTTGTCCAGGTATTCTTCAAATAATTATCTTCCTGGATTATGCCGAGCTAGGGCTGTCCCTAGTGTGAAAATAAGGATTTGAGGCCCAAATATTTGGCTAAAAGACATTAACAGATATTATCTGTCTCCTAGAGAAAGGGGAGAAAAAGCAGAATAATACTTAGGGATGGTAGAAATAATTTTCTAGACTCTCCTTTTCTCTCATTGAAATGAAGCCTTGTAATTGATTACACCGAGTTCCTCAAGGTAATTCCTGGATTGTGGTGATGTAACAGGAGCATTACTAGATGTAGAGAATGGAAGAATAAGTTTAAAATCTTCAAATTTCTCCTATGCCTGCATATTTTAGCAACATCTAGAGAAAATGTTGGGTATCCAGACAATATTGCAGAAAGTCATGCTCATGGAAGACCTAATAGAGCTCAGATGAATTTGGACTGTAAGATCTTAAATCTAACCATGTGGAAGTCAAACTATACTTGACTTTTGGATATTGATCAGATAATCACAGTGGTTCTGACCCCTTGGTCTGTGATATGTTTTGAATCTTTCAAGAAAGACATTTCAATTCTTTGTTGATATTTTCTGGACTTTCAGCCAGGTTCAGCTACGCTTCATGTTCTTTGCTCCTACTGGCATTTAACTCCCCCTGGAGTTACTGGGATAATTTGCTGAGGAAGGAGGACAAGTTTAGACCTATTTCCTATATTTCTTTTTTATGTGCAAAAAGGAGAAAGAAAGAATGAAATTGCCCTCAAGTATCTGAAAGGAGAAATAAGGTAATCTTTTTTTCTCCTTCGCTCAACAAAATCTTTTTTTTTCCCTTCTTTTTTTTCCCCTTTTCATTTCTCTTTTCCAAGAGTCTCCTGGCACTGAGTCTCTCGGATTAAGTTCACATTGCACTGGTATAAATGGATATGGTTTATACACCTGCAGGAGCCAGGACTTTGAACAAACAGTGTGGTCACATTTAGGATTATGTTCAGGAGGTATCTCAAAATTTGTTCTACTCCCCTGAGCTTTCCCTAAGCCTTTCTGTGACTTTCATAATGTGTTTCTTTATGTGAACTTTGCATATTCCTCTTGCTCCTACTGTGGTCTTTACCTTCTTGTCAGGGCAATAACACACCTCAGATAAGGAACTTTTCTGCATTCCTGGTTGATCTTTTATCTTCCTTCATATCTGTTTTGACCATTCTGGGCTGTATCTTGTTTTCTTCTTACTCTTAAAGTGAAACTGTTGTAAACTGAGGAGCTCAACCTATTTCAAGCAGGCTAGATTCTTTCAGGAGAATATTTTTGTGCTGGTAGCTGTGAAACTATTGTAAACTGAGGAGCACAACCTATTTCAAGCAGGCTAGATTCTTTCAGGAGAATATTTTTGTGCTGGTAGCGGTGCTCTTCCCAGAGGAACCTTGGCTTAACTCTAAACTCAGTTGTCACTGCTAGTCTTCATTTCTCATCATTTCCAGAATTACTGTACTGTAAAAGTAATTTCTGAAATATCATTACAGATTAAGACAAAGCTTTTTCTTTTTATATCATATAGCTTAGAGAGCCTTGGTATGTCTAAGAGACATGTTTGTGTCAGGAGAAAAATGGTTTCTTTATTTACATTTCAGGTTTAATAGCCACTAAAAGCATTTGCTCATTATGCAGCTACCAGCCCATAGAGCCTTTCATACATATATTGTTGGTAATGAGAATACTGCTTTTTAAAAGTTTTTGTATAATGAAATTATAAGAAAGCAGCTAATGAGGCGCAACTTGGTGAATCTGTAGTAAGTGCAAGTTCTGTCCATGTGCTGCTCACTGGTGAAGAGTTGCTCCTTCCTCATCCCACGCCTTTGATTTCCAGCAGCAGTGCAGGGATGGGTCCTGAGTGTGTTCTCATACCCTGAATCTTTGAAAATTTGCTACTCTGCAAGTTTTAGGGCTTTTTTTTTTCCTTTCTGCTTTTTTTTTTACCTTTGTACATGAAAAGCTGCTAGGATCATATGTTAGTGCTAACTTTTTATTTCTCTCAGACCAGTGGAACAAAGTTGAAGTTTTCACAGATACCATTATGGAATATTTCTTGCATTGTGGAAAACTTCATACTTGCTCACACAACTTCCCCTGTCTGAACTTGGTGGAGATGGTTCCTTTCTTAGGCAGGAAAAGATTTGATTTGGCTGTATTTGTAGCTTTCCTTTATTCACCAGAAATACTTTGCTAAGAGTGGTTTGTTTTTTCTGCATCTCAGCAGTGTAAATGACACACTTCAGAGCTGTGGTGGGCACTCCAAAGTGGTCAGCCTGATGTTTATTACGATTTTTATATGATCTTGAGTGGCATGTGATTAAAGGGATGATGTTGATGTTTCACACTGCGGCTCTGTTAATGCACTTGTCATTTTTCAAGTGGTTCTTTGTGTCCCCAATACAGCAAACCTTTAATGAGGAGCCCTTTTCCCTCCACCTAGTGCTGTATGCAGTTCAACATTTTAAGGGAAAACAGAGAACTTGATGACAACTTAATATCCAGTCATGAAACCTGGGGTTGAAAACCAGTGCTGCCTTGAGTTTCTTTTCTGCCTTCTATCACTCTTGGACATCAGACAGAAGATGTGCTAATCTAAACCTTCTCTCAAATGATATATTTGATTTCCTGAGTTGTACACACCTAAGTGGACTAAAGTCATACTCCTAAAAATCTCTGCCAGCCTTGGCCTCAGTGGGAACGTTTTCTTCCAATCTCTAAATTGTCAATTTGTCCTGGGAGTGGAGCTTCTGTGCTAAACAACAGGGAGTAGTAGAGGGCAGGACAATTGTGCAGAGCTGGAGACTTGAAGCACCTGGCAAATATTTGGCTGTGCAGTTCTTCCCACAGGAATGTAATCAGCTCCCTTCTCCCACCATCTGGAAGACAGAGCATTTTTGCCAGCAGAGGAACTTGCTCCACAGTCCCCATCCTGCCTGCCTTCTGTTCTTTTCTCCACAAAGAGCATTTTCTCTCTTTCTGACTTCACAGGCTGATCCAGAATCCCACGTGAGAAAGTAAATGGAGATGGCAGTATTGTGGGATGGATATTTCTTAATTTTGTAAAAAGGAAAAAAAAAAAAAAGGAAAGAAATTATATTCTGGTCAAAGTTTCAAAGTTTTTCAAGTTTTAGTTGTGTTGAATGTGCTGACCTGTGGAAAATAATGTTCAGCATTGGCTTTGAAATGGATTTTTGCCCTTCCAAACTGGATTTGAACATCTTCCATGTGGTTTGGTAGAGTTTCATGGATACAGATGAAACAGAATGGGGTACAGTAGCTTGGGGTTTATTTTACTTTTTTTTCCCATCATCCCTTAGCCAGAATTTCCCTGCAGTGGACATTGTGGTTCCGTTCAAAGCCGTGCTTGCTCGAGTGTCAGAGATGTGGTTCATGTGTGTTAGACAGGTGTTAGTGAGTGGCACCAATGCATCTTTAATTCTGCTGAGCTGCTGTTGTGAGCGACCAGAAATGTGCCTTGTCTCTTAGCTCAGAGTTGATTAGAGCTGTTAGTCCCTCAGTATTAGTTTTGAGACTTCCTTGTTGCATATAGTTGGTGTTTTATTAAGTTTGGTTGGGTTTTTTAAAATTTAATTATAGATATGAAAGTAAATGATCATTTCTAGTTGTTATTGATGGAGTATTGTAAACACACTTGAAAGTTTTATCCTCTGCCCCTCAGGTGAAGTGGGTTTTTTTATGTAACCAGCAGATTCCAGTTATTGTTTTGATGCAGATGTGTTTCAAGGACACAAAAATGCACAACCCCAGGTTGTGTGCGTTGCAGGGCTGCAGGATCTGTTCGTGACTGCGAGACAGCTCCTCTCTTCTGCTTACACGACTGGAAACTGGAAAAGGTCACAAAGATCATCATAAAGATGTTGAACATGCTCACGGCTCAGCCTGCAGCCTGTCTGGAATGGCTGTTCTTGGTTGCTTTTCACCAAGTGAGTGTCAGGGATGAAGATGTGAACGGGAACCTCGGAGTTGATGTTACAGCAGTCCCTGAGAAGCCACGTCAGGAACAAACCCCTGCTACTGCCAGGGCCAGTTCAACAAGGTCTGAAGGATGTGATGCACTGTAGCAAATTAAGGGGGGAAAAATGAAGTTATTTAACAGCATTTAATTAAAATGTTCCCCGTAATAACAATGCATGCATCTTTAATGATTGTGAAAGCTGTTTCCGTTGCTTGTTCTTCATTTTGAGCACCAGTTCTCAGAGAGTTTTCATATATAGAACCGAGTATATGTGATAATCAACAACTGCTCAGATGCATGAAGGTGGTGTTAAAATATTAATATTGCAAAATCATATAGTCTTTTCTTAAAAATAATAAAGAAGGCATTTACTGCAGAGCAAAGCTCCGTTGAAGCAATGTGATTCCAACCTGTCCTTTTATCCACAAATAATGGATTTTTAAAAATGGAAGGACAACTTTGTGAATTATTAAGGGCAAGAAATACTCAAACTGCAAAGTATTATTTAAAGTAGTTAATCAGATGTCAATTCTGGGGATTTTTGTTTCTAGCTTTCACTCTTACATTGCTCTCAATGTGCCAGTTAGTTCTCAGGGAGGATTATTTCATTTTCAGAGTGTAGTGAAGAACTAAATCGCTTCTGATTGAACGTCTACCAAAGAAGTGCTGGGCATGTCACACACTTCTTATTTGTAGTATTTCCACTTCGTAGGGAGGACACATGTAGACGGAGCTCTGAGAGGAGACTGGAAATCAGTAAAAGAACAAGACCAGCAAGTGCTCAAATTGTCAAGTCTAAACCAGCTATATCTTGAAAGTGTAGCACCTGTGATCCCAAAATCAGCACAATCTGCCAGAGATGTTGCTGGTTTAAGGGGCCATTTGTCTTGTACAAAGAGAAAACAAAGGGCAACTGAAGGCAGTTAATTATTAATTTATTATTCTGGAGTTTGAGACCGACCAAGCACTTACCCAAGTCACAACATCCTGAAGTTCTTTCTCATCAGCTCTGAAGATAGGCTTGATTTATAAAACCTTTCTATGCAGGTTATTTTGGCCTGGTGTGTTATTTTTAAGCTCCCTTGCTGCAGTGATGTTGGAGTGTTGAAACTGGGATGTGTGTGAGCGCTCCGTGGGCAGCAAAGCTGAGACGAGTTTTACAATCGCCATCCTGAAAACCAAGCAGGCAACGTTCCTCTGAACCTGCTTCCCTCCCACGAGCCGCTCAGCACCTCATTTCAACCGCGCAGCACATCTCCGGCTCCATCTCTCCTCGCCAAACCAGAAAGGAAATTTACTGCAGGATCAGTGTGAGCCCAGCCAGTGGCTGCTGCTGTGCCCCAGCCGTGCCCACCCTCCTGCTGCAAAGCATCCCACACTGCTCAGCTGTGCCCATTGAATGCCATCCCGGAGCACTGGATTCAGAGGATCAGAAACAAAATATGGATTTTTTTTTTCTCTTTTAAAAATAAGTGTTTCAAAATATTTTGCTGGCAAAGTGATACTGGTTGAGCAATATGGATGCAAAGCCTTTAAAATGCTTACCTTTCTTTAAGGAAACCAATATTTTGAGGCACTGTCCTTGGGGAGTTAGCTTGGGCTTGTAAGCTATAATTCTTAATTATATAATAGAAATGGTAAATGCAAAAATAATAACTTTCATTAAGTTATAATTTTTAGTAACTAATGCACCAGGGATATATAACTTGGAGTTAAGTTTCCATCTTCTTCCTTAGTTTTGAAAGCTTTGACTGGTGTATTTCAGAATTTACAAGCTTGTCTTCATTAAAATAAGTGTCAGAAAATTTTGTAAGGAAGTTTCTGATGCAGAAATCTGAAGCAGACCAACAAGAGTGGGTGGTGGAAGTAACAGAAATTGGCACAGTGGATTTCAAAGACTGCACGGGAGGTTTACAAATAGGAGAGGTGATGGCCTTAATAATATTTTGCTTTACTGCATCAATTACGTGATTCACTGTGCCAGTGAAGATTGGGATCTAATAAATTCCATCTCTTCCTGTTGAAGCATATTAGCCATCCATTTGCTGAGGGGTTGTAATTTGCAGAGAGATGAAATGCTGTTTGACCCAAGTGCTTGTTGAATACAAACCAATGACAAATATATGTGCATAATCTAACTCAGTTTTCAAAACTCTTTTCAGAAAAAAACTTCAATGAAATCATTTGGTATCTCTTGTTTGATTCACAGGATATAAGAAATTTATATTCACATTCTAAAATCTACAACTAAGCAACTAAGATTTTCTTTTCTCGGCCTCTTGGATTCAGGTTGAGACAGGAAATACAAAGTGTTCACTTTAAAATGTGAATGCCATTTGAAATGTGAATGCCAAAGGCCACTGCTTGTCTTTTTAAAAATAAAATGAAATTGGTAAACTGAGCAGGAGGCTTTCAAAGAAGAGTGAAGTTCAGCAATTTGAATTTATTGTCACCTATTGTTATCCTAGAACCATTTCCATGATAAGGGACAAATTTTTATGGAAATATACTAAAGCACTGAAGTTCTATAGGAATTCATAGTTTCATGTTAAGAGCCAAATGTGAGTTTGAAGAATGGTTCAGAATGAACCTCTTTGGCACTTGTCTGGGAAATCCAGTTATTAGTGTGTCTGAGTGCTGGAATGGAAATATTAACAAAAACCTGATCTGAACACTCTAGCCTGAGCCATCCAATACAATGTATGCAAGGATGTTACAATTTTTTCATCTTTTTACTTGAGTAAAAGTTTTAATTATAAATCAGAGAAAAATATAAATATTGCTAAAATAACTTCCTGAATTCCATTCAGTCCCAGGAACGATCACCAAAGAATTTGATTAAAAGAGTCAGAGCTGTGCTAACGGCAGTTTTCTCCAGTGTGGTAAAGCCTTTATTAAAATTCCAATTAAAATTCACCAAGAGGAAGGCTGCTGTTTGTGCTCCTTGTCCCGAGAGCCACAGGCATCTGTGTCCAGTAGAAAGGTTTTTTAGCTTGTTAGTTGAACTCGCATGTTGTAGCATTAATGTATAGAAGTATAGAAGCAGGATTAGGGCTTGAGGGCTGTTGGGCAAATTGTTGGTTTCTGTAATGCTGTTTGGACTATGTGTATACAAAGGCAAGTTAATATATTTAACAGGAATTCATGTTCTTTGGTATGGGAAAGGATTAAAATAAGAGTACACCTTATATTTTGGCGACCGCTTTACATGTATTTGAATAATTTGTAAAGGATATTGTCACTTTGAATGACCCTATAAACATTAATGAAGCCCAGCTGTATTTTCTTGAGATTCATGCCAAGTTAATATTTGAGGAAGTTGAGTGTGAAGTACTGTCATGGAGAAGCAGTGTGGCTGTAATTTTTAAAGGTGTAAATATTGTAAAAGGTTTGTAGCCAGTGGATCCTGCTAACAAAGGTCTGTTTGAGGCTGGCTGGAGATGATTGTAGGAGAGGCTGCTCAGAGAAAAACTCTGATCCTAAGTAGTAATATCAGGCATTTGTTTCCAATCTAGTATCCTCAAAGCCAAAGGGATGAGAAATAGGATTGCAGCACTTTAGGATTTGCTCATCAGAATGTTTATATGATATTAAAGCTAAGGAATATTAAACTCATAACTCCTGGTTTGTATTTAATGAGGATACAACATTTGACACAGAAACTCAAATTGTTGTCTCGCTCAGGAAGATGTACCTGCTTAAGACAGGAATAAAATATGTTCTTCCCCATTGCAGCAGCATGGAGTGACAGGACAAGGGGGAATGGGTTCAAACTGAATGGGGCAAGTTTAGATCAGATATTAGGAAAAATTTCTTCCCTGTGAGGGTGGTGAGGCACTGCCACAGGTTGCCCAGAGAAACTGTGGATGCACCATCCCTGGAGGTGTTCAAGGACAAGCTGGAGCAACCTGGTCTAGGGAAAGGCGTCCCTGTCCATGGCAGGGATTGGGAACTGGACAATCTTTAATGTCCCTTCCAACCCAGGCCTTTCTGTGATTATATTTGTTTTCCCACAAATCTACTTGTCTGTAGCAGTTCTGATTGGCTCCCTATTTGCTGGTCCCAGGACTGAATGGGAATGTTAATAAAAGTTAATTTTCCAAAAGAAACCACTGTTACTTTGGCAACTACCGAACCTCCTGATGTCTGGCGTGGCTGGGATGTCACCGAGTCCCATCATTAGGAATGCAAGCCCAGGAAGCTGCTTTGGGTGGTGGCACTTAAAATTCTGAACAGGTTATGGGGTCTGAACTTTGACCCTGCTGCTTTTTGGTGACTGCTGGAGCATGCTCCGTGTGACCAGAGGTGCCGAGCTGTCCCTGCTGGCCACGATGTCCATCAGCTCCTGGAGGACACAGCCACCCCAATGCCACCAGCCCAGGGGATCCCACTCTGAGGAGAGGACATGGACACCCCGGTGGCATTCCTGGTCTTTGCTGTGACTAATTGCACCCATCCTGTGATGGCTTTCATGAGGTTGACAGCGGTTACTGAACATTATGCACAAAGCTTGCTGTAGGTGGCAGGGGTAGGATTTGCTGAACTCACAGGTTTGTAAAGTGTGGTGCTGAAACAGCTCAAGGCTCCATCAGTTCTAGTTCTGCCATTAAGCATCGCCCCAGTCTGCAAAATGAATATGGATGACATCTGAGAAGGTTATGCTAATTAGTCTGGTTGAAGTCATTCCATGGCTCCGATTGCGTAAATTAATATTTTTAACTCTCATCTTAATGGGAGGAACAATGGAAAGCAAGTCTAAAATCAGAGCATTGTAAAAAGCTGTTGCTACCCTGTAAATTGGCTCTAGATGTTGATGATGATGGTAATGAGGAAAGGATAACACGTTTTTCTAAGTATCTTTCTCAAAAGATATGCAGAGTATGTCTAATACATACATTTCAGGGTTTAGTTTCTATGCATTTGCTGTACTACTGTACAAGTAAAATAGATATAGTAATTATAAATATGGTACAAGTAATATAGTAATTTATAAATATATAATTTTTGTAATGATAGTAATTTATAAATATGGTACAAGAATTTGAATGTTATGAACTTTAAATTTTTTACTAAAACTATTGTATCTTTTCAGTGTTGAAATTAGGTCTTTTAGAGTGATAGGTGCAGACCGAATTAATTTCAAGTTTTCTTTTTCTGTTTCAGTGTAGGTGATCTGCTCAGCTGAGCTAGTCTATATCTGCATGTTTGAAACAACCATGGGTGTCTTTGCTTCTGAGATATTTATATACTCTGCTTTTTCTGCAGTATCATGTGGAAGACCTAGGTTAACTTTGCTTGCTCCACAGAGAAGCTATAATGCCTTTTTTATAATGCTATGTTCATGTATATTTGTTATTTTGGAGTTCCCAGTCATCTCCCCAGTTTCTGGGGTGAAAAATACCCCATAAGCCTTCCCCCCACCCCACTTAGGAAGCCACTTCAACACTGAAATTCCCAAGAATGTTGTTCAAGAAAGAAAAATCCTTTTATGTAATCTTCAAATTTTGGAGGGCACAGCATTGCTTAAAAGGAATTAAATGTAGAGATGGAACAGAGAGAACTAGGTTAAATTGAAATTTCTAATTATTTTGTTTAATGCCCCATGATTTCAATCATTGTAACACCAAGAGACCTAAATATGCATCAAAACCCCACTATCATAAAAACCTCAGGTCTAAGACAGCAGGTGTGCCAGGACATATTTGAATATCATTGGAGATGTGGCTGTAGCATATTTAGATATCTGCATTATTTATGAGTGATGAGACTAATGACGGAACAATTGAAGTTTCACTTAAGGTTGTGGGAAAAAAATAATTGCAATTTATGAATTATTTGGCCAATTTGTCCTACACCATCATCACTGAATTGCCACCTAAGGGAGCTCCTTTAAGGGTTCAGGTGTGTCTGCCTTAGCCCACGTGTCCTGGTAGATTCACAGAAAAGAGTTTTGAGGAGAATTGCACACATGCAATGCAAGGAGGCTCTCACTGTCTAAAACAAAGTGATAGCACCATGGGAACTTTGATTTTAGTGTTTTTAATCTCAGGTTTTTGGCATGGTTTCCCCCAGCTTAAAACATTGCTTTAAGGGCAGTGACTGTTTGTCTTTTCTGTGTTAATGTTTGTGAGGACAGATGTCTGCTGGGTTAACAGACAATCGCATAGTCTGACACAGAAATCTTTATCTCTATACAAGGCAATCTGGAAGGATTTTTCTTTTTTTTTTTTTTTTTTTTTAACAAAAAACAAAATTTTCCCAATTTTGTTTTGGATTTGGTAAGTGGCTTGCCTGCATTGAGTTTCTAATTAAGCTTGGTTTTATATTGAGAGATTATTTCCAGTAATGCATCTCAGGTAAACAAGTGACAGCAAACCACAGATAAATCCATCATGAATTCTGGTGTTATCAATCACTTTTTAGCTAATGCCAAAATCGCTAAGGACAAACATTTAACTCTTTTCAATGTGTTACTGTATGTCAGTTGTTGATAGAGAGGTTTTTTTAATGATCTTGGATGTGTCATGCTCCACTTAGAATTCTCTAGTGTTTCCATTGATAAATGCTGAGGCATAACTGTCATTTGCATGAACAGAAGCTGTAATTATAAATGTACTTATGGTCTGTGGTGAAGTCAGGAATGCAAAGAAGGCTGTTTGCTAATGCAGAAATATAAATAACGGTTACTAATATTCACTGTTTAGCATGGAAATTATATTTCAGATCATTTGAGATCCGTTTTGTTTTTCTAAAAAATAGTTTTAGGAGGCTGGATTTCTAATATTTATTTTGCAGTTGGTTGTCATATAAATAAGTTTGGCAAGAGTTGTGTATCCATTTATGAAATGAGAAAAAAGTGGGAGAATTAAGTTGGCTAATTTAAGATTTAAGGTTAATGAAGACCATTTGAGAAGCATCTGCATCTCCTTAGAGCTGTATCCTCAATCTTTTTTTAATTTATCATCTTTGGATGAACTCACAGTTTAGGAAAGATTCAGTTGCTCTCAAATCATGGCAGTTTTTGAGCTAATTGAAAGTTGCAGTTTGCTTTCCATGGGAAACTCCAAAATGAAAAAAAAAATTCCATGCTTGATTGTGAAATTTCTAATACTATCAAGATAAGACAATTTTCCAATGAAAAATATTTTCCTCGAGTTAAATTTGATGAAATGAACAAATAGTGGCACTATTTGTACATCGATTTTTATTTTTAGTATTATTCAAATTGCCTTGTTCTAGAACAACTGCGCTTTGGAAGGATGTGAGTTTGTCATTTCTGGATCAAAGCAGGCGCATTCAGAAGGCTCCTTTTAAAAAATCTTTGATTTCTTAGATGTTCATGCAGTAGATTAACAATAATGAAATAGTTTTTTAAGTGGGTTACATGTACGATCTATTTTATAGCCAGTATTTTAGATTCTGTAGGCTAAAGTTGGCACTGTGGATAAGTTATTATAATAAAAGCCAGAAGCTAAAAGGGCTTTTTTATTTTAATTAATTACTGTAAACAAAAGTAATGTAAAATTTATTTTTTAACGTATTTCAGTGAAAATTATGCACAGGTATTACTTAAAGTATGTTAAAAATTGCTTTTTAATGACAGTCCATGTTGTTTAAAATGGCTTCAAATGCAGAGTACAGCACTTGTTCATTTTTGCTGGGATTGTCTTATACAACCAAAGTTACAGGAGTTACTTGGCATGAATTTATTAACTATAAATTTATCTTTGCTGCCTAGATTCTATATTAAATATGCTATTCATAAACAGAGGAGATTGAGGGTCATTTTAATTAGGAATAAGGCACTGAATTACTGAAAAAAAAAAAAAAAAAGTACTGCCTGAATCCTATTTCCAGCTCCTTGCAAACTTTGCCTGAGAAGTTGTTGCTAAGGAACACCATGAAGTGTGCAGCTGCTCCAGAGCAGCTTCTCCTTTACCCTTCCTGACATCTTCAAAATGTAAAAGCAGATTCTGGGTTTTACCAATATTTTTAACAGGTGTCTGTGTGGTTATGGGATTTTTTTAAGGAATGGACTCAGAAATGCTGAATGTTGTACAGATGAATAAATCACAGCCCCTTTGGAAACACAGGGCTCGTGTTGTCACTTTTGTTTAAAAATCAGGTTTTGTGACTCAGATTGTTGGAACAATACCTCTGAACCAAAAAAATTACATTTCCAGTTTCCAAAATCCATTCTAATTGGTTTGATGCATGAGCTGGAAGAACAATTGATTGACACTAAGATCAGTAGGCAAAGATTGAGCTAATAGAATCGGATTAATGGGAACATATGGTAATTACAACTGTGAAAAAACAACTTAGAATTTATAATGTTGCCTTGGGGCACATAATCAGATGTGTTATCAATGAATAATTAGAGTTGATAAAAATCATCTGGTATGTATAGGATTGCTGTGCACAGTTACAGATGTGTGTTAAATGAAAGATTTATTGGAAGTTTCCTGCCTGAAATATGCGTGACATGTAAACACATTGTTTGTGATAACAAAAAAATCAAATCAATTCCTGCAGAATGCTTCATGGCAGAAGATCAAAGTTTATGTATGCTAGTCATTAATATTCCATAAAAGATTAATTTCATGCCCTTTATTGCATTATATTAATCGGTTTCCCTAATACGTGTGTTATTAATGAATATTCCTATAACAGCTGGCAAAATACGTATGTTAATAATGGAAGTTAAAAAGAAATAACTTTATGGCTATGAAAACCTCTGCATTTTGCAACAGATTAAAAAAAGTCGTACATGATGAAATAGAGATAAGAAATACCTGCCCCACATAAAATTTAAAATGCTGCTCCTGAGAGCAAATGGCTCTGAAGAGCCAATGTTTTGGGAAGTTCAGTTCTCTGTGCCTCCAATATCCCCATTCCTCCAGTATAAAGTAGAGGCTCACAGCCCATTCAGAAATAGAGAGGAAGATGCAGAATTGTGTGTGTGTGTGTGTGTGTGTGTGTACATACCTATATATCTCTCTCTATATATCTATATATATATCTGCATATACAACCACCTTTGCCATGGAATGGTGAGAGAGAAAATTGAGGGAAAAGGGAGGACATGACAATGACTACAGAGTTCTCATTTTAAGAGCAGATAAATTGCTGTTAGTTATTCTCCAAATATATTTAGAAAAATGGTTGTTTATTCATTTTCTTCTCAAGTTTCTGTGATTGGAGAACAAAATGAACTTGTCTTGTGTGTCCCCGCACAAAAAAACATGGAGTTGAGTGTTTGTGCAAGGGTTATCCACAAGAACGTGGGACTGGGGTCTTGTTTGAGCTTACCAGTAGTTTGCCATGTGTATAAACTCAGGTGTTGAACAAGATACTGCAGCTAAACTCTTGATAAATTCTTTTACTGAAGCGAATAATAAAGGCTTTAATGTCATTACTGTAATGCAGCTGGGACTGGAACTGGACTCCTGCAGCTTTCAGAAAGAGATGCAAATGATCCTAAGCCTACCTTCAGCATCATTTAGATTCCCATAATCTTAAGGAATATGATTCTTTAGCTTCCAAATATATCTTAGCCTTTAATTATATGCAAAATTCTGGGAATGTGAGACTCGGAATTCAGTTCTGCAAGCCTGGTGTATCTCGGTTGTTTTTAACTTCTTAGGACTCTTTATCCACACCATATCCTAAAGCTCGGATCTTCCTGTCCCAGGATCTGGGGATTCTCTGGCACAACAATGTCACTGTCTCATCACAGGACTGTCCTGTAGCAGTTAGTGAGGTTCGATTCGTCCTGAAGTGCTCAAGTAGAGATGCAGAATTCAAGGATCTCCAGGCAGAATCTGTGGACAGGTGCAATTCCTCCATGAAATCTCCGTGTTCAAATGCAAGGGAACTGTTATGGGGGATTAAAAAAAAAACCAAGCAAAAAAAAGAGGAAGAGGAAACTTAGAACTTAAAAACTCATGTTCATGAACTCATGTCCTTCTTGTAATTCAACACAGGAACAGTCTTGTTTTCATGTGAGGGTATGCACAATTCTGGTAGTGGATCTCATTTGGCAGAGGCAATCATGTTTTAGTACAAGGATCAACAAAATTAAAATAATAATGGGTTTTACTGAACAACTGTGCTATTTAGAGTTGTCCACTGCCTTGCATTAAAAGCATAGTTTCTTTTATTTTTAAGTGAAAGATCTCAAGGTGAAAAACACAAGTCCTTCATTTTTCATGCTCCCATCATATCTTCCTGCTGTAAATCTCATTCTTCTGTTCTGAGCCTGCATTGAAACGTGTCTGGAAAAAATATTCTTTGAGACATTTGACAACCCTTTTTTGTTTCTACCTGTTGTGATTTCCACACAACAAAAAAAAAAAGAAAATGAAAATTCTAAAAAGTAAAATTTTTGCTTGTATAGAAATTTGAATTCTGCTTTTACTGACAATTTTTGTGGCTTTCAAGATCGTGTGATGCCAGTGGTGATAATGCGGTTGTTTACTCCATTGGCTACTTGATTAATCCTCATTTTAATCATAGTTACAGCGATATTCACCTCTTCAAAATAATGTCATTATGATTTAAACCAGGAATTAGTAAACAACTCACAGCTGTTGTGCAAAATGTTTGTATAGTAATGCATATTCATGAATATTTCATAAAATAATGCTTATTAATCTGATTTTTGCAGAGAAACAACTAAATGATATTTTATAACTTGATGTTTGGCAAATAATGCAGTTTGTTTTTCAGGGCTGGTGTCAGTGATGTATGAATCTCCCTACATGTATTTTGTCACTGAATATCACAAAAAGCTGCTTTGCAGAATGTTTAAATATCATCGAGGCAAATGTTTTTTCTTGTGTGTGCTCAGGAGGTAAAGAACAAGGTCCCAGGCTGTAGAGCAGGACCCCAAGGGGTTCATTTCTCTTCCCAAACTGAGCAGAAGTTCCTAGATTCTTCCCATGGAATCTGTTCTTGGTTTCAAACAGTGGAGGTGCCAGTAATTGGAAGCTGTCTGTATTTAGAGCTGTACCATGAAACAGATTTTCTTTCCTAATGTATAAATTTAAAGATATAACCTGATCAGTCCTCTTTAGAGCAGGTTACAGCAGATGATTTCCAGGACATGCAAATCTAAATCATTCTTTTGTACCAAAATTTCTATCTCTGCTATTTAAACTCTGTTATTGTCCTAATGTATGCATAAGAGAAATACTTTTTTCCCCTTCATCTTTTCAGCCACCTCTTGCATATTTAAATGTTGCTGCCCTGGCTCCTCTCGGTCTGGTCCCATGTTAATAATAAATAGCTTATTGGAGTTTGTTGGTTTAGAGGATGTTTTCCAGACCTGTGGTTCAGCGGTGCCTTTTGTGGAGCACTCCAGAAGTTGTGCTGTGTGTGCTGTGTTGCAGCCATGGAGTTAACGGGATGAAAAGCTCAGCTTGTTTTTCATACAGAATATAACCCATGATGATGTCTTTTTGTCTGATACACCTGACGTATATTACACTTATGATTCATTGCGGTTCTGACTTTTGGGGGCTTTTTTTAAACAATGGAGGCCCAACCAACCCTTTGATATCTTGGGTGTGTGCAGCTGGTTATTTTTGCCGAAAGTGTCAAAATTTATGGCTTGTCCTGGAATTATGTTCTGTTGTTTCCTTGCCTGAGACTTAAACTGTTTTCTTTGCCTTGGTTCTGAAAGTGTAAAGCATGATTGTGTGAAAATAATTCCTGAAGTCAGAATATGAAATTATAACTTCCCTTCTCACCTACAAGATATGATTGACTTTTGAATTGAAATAGCCTTGCTCAATGTCATCTTTCAAGTGCTCGTAGGTAGTTTCATAATTTTGATTTCTTGAAAATCAATAAAGTGAAGCAGCCTAAAGTCAATGGTTCACGTGTTCTTCTCTTTTTTGAAAAAGAAAAAAGTTTAGGTTTACTGAACACTTCGTGTTTAGTAACTTTACCTATCTCCCACAAGTTCCCAGAGGATGGGGATCCAATTAGGATCTCACAGTGTGTTTTCTCTCAAGTGGCAGCTGAAAAACCTTGACTTAAATGAATTGTTGATCTGGCATAAAGTTATACAGCTGAGACAATGGGTTTTATTTTATCTTTCCGAGGGAGCTGGATG
Source organism: Pardalotus punctatus (assembly GCA_013400915.1). NCBI lineage: Eukaryota > Metazoa > Chordata > Aves > Passeriformes > Pardalotidae > Pardalotus > Pardalotus punctatus. The sequence continues at coordinate 853,128 of VZTX01023804.1, forward strand.
TGAACACCAGCACCTTTATCATTTTTTTCTGCACTGTATCGGCCTTGAGGGGGAGCAGGACCATTATACAAACGAATTTAATTTAGGAATAACTAGGTTTTGTGGGGTGGTCAATAAGCAGAAGCTGTTATGCAGATCATCAGGGCTTCTTTGATACTAGTTTTGGTGCTAATTTCATTTAGGGCAACTTCAATGCACTTAAAAAGGAAGAAAGCTTTTCCTTAAGCAGGCATTAAGCAGAAACAGCTAAACTAGCAGAACTAGGGATCCTGTCCTGCAAGAAATCACACTTTTTAAAATCACAATAATTTGATAGAGCAATTTTACATTTCATACTGAGGATATAGGTCAAGGTTCACTGAAGTCTGTAAAATCCTATAAATTTTCAATGGGTGTAGAAGAAAAGGAACTTTAGCTTGAATAGTTAGGTTACATGAAAGTCCCTAAAAGAGGGAAGGACGCAGAAAGGAGGAGTAATATGCACAAATTGGAGAATCATTTAGGCTTTTTGAGAAGTTTTTGGGCACCATGAGCTCTCAAGTTTGGTCACTGTATGGATTGTACGTCCTATAGCCCTGAACAGCATAAAGCCAATCCCTACCCAGCTTACTATGTTTATTGATTTGGGTCTGCAGGCTGGCACAAATTCAAATCTGAATAAGAAAGTCCTTTTATGACTGACTTTATGCTCCTGATGCACTTCAGGCTGTGCTGTGTTAATGCATAACAGCTCCTGATGTTGTAGAATTTTTGAGTAACTTCTTTTAGTGTAATAATTTTGCTGTCTGGAGCAGCCTGTCTGTAAGTTCCCCGGATTTTGGGGTTTTTTTTTGTGGTTTGTGTGACTTAAAGGCTGGTCTCTTGTCGCTTATTCCAGCTGTAAAGGACAGGATTTTATCCATACCATGTGGAGAGGGAAAATCCATTTGGTGACATCTGTCCAGTTTTTGGTGGTGTCTCTGTGTCGTGGAACGAATGAATTGTTCTCATTTAATTATCAACCAACCCATTTAAGCATTAGCTGATGGTTTGTTGGTGCAGGATTTGTTTTGCTCAGCTTCGTTAACCTCTCCTGCAGCTCTGTGTGCAGCCGTACGCACAAGGGCTCCCATCAGCTCGGGGAAGGGTGCATGCCCTTGTCAAGTGCTTGAAAAGCTTTTCCCTTTCACTTTACTGATGGAAGTGTTGTGAATTTGGGGTTGGATCGAAAAGTTATAAGTCAAGATCCTTCATGCTACAGTTTTTCAATAATTTATAGCATTGCTCTCCTCTTTTGCCTTCATTTTCCTAAATAAAAGGTTGGAAACTCTGAATACAATTAAGTGGGATTTTTACCCCTGAATTTTAGTTGAAATACATAACAAACCTACAGTTGTAATATTCCACTTGTAGTACTGCAAGGAGGTGTTTTAAAAGCAAAAAAGTGTTCTTAGGTCTGGTATTTGATAATCTTTATGAAAAGTCACTAGCAAGACTGGTAAATATAGAGTAGAATTTGCGGGCCTAGGATTGGTTACAAATGAAGAATATAAAGTGTTTACAGTTAAACTTTTTTCTTCATTCCTTCAACCCTAATGTTAGCAAGGTCCCTTTGAAATTCATTCACGTTTCCATCCTTGAAAAACTTGTACACAGTACAATGAGTCCATTTAGTAATTGAATAGCCAAGCTATGCATATTGTTTCTTATACTCTTACTTCACAAATTCTTCTTCCCATTTTCATTATTACTTCTTTTACAGTTCTCCTTTTGCATTAGTTTTTTAGTCTCTTACTTGCATATACATAGCTGGAAATAATGCATTCTTTGTGTTGCAGCTATGCTGATACTCTATAAGGAAGGAACAGTAATTTTAATGGGTCATGTGCTGCTGCATCTTTCCAGCAATCATTTGGAAAGGAAAAATGTTCATCTGTAGTTACAGAATATCATTATGGACAGTTTGGACTTGCAGTATGTGTCTGCCTCCCCAGTGAGAAAAGTGTCTTGACTTATTTTTCTATGCTTGTTTAAAAAAAAAAGAGGCAATTACAATGAATAATTGTGAAGCTTAATAGAACAACAGGATCTCCAGGCTCAATGGATAAATAGTCCTTTTCTTTTTTTCCTTGGGTTTTGGTTTTTGGCTTTTTTTGTTGTTATAGTTAAAGTATGTAAACAAGTAGGAGACATCCTGCAGCTGGTTTTGATAGGTTTTGGTCACCAAGGAAATCTCAACATTTTTATGATGTGTGACCTATATACAATGAAAAGGTGACATTTCAGCTATTCTGCCTGGAAAGCTTGAGTTGTGTGACAGCTTAAAGATCCAATAAATAATTTCCATAAAACATGTTTATGGGTAGTTAGCCATTGTGAAACTCGGTCAAATATTAAAACAGAAAACAAAACCCCCAAAACTATACTTACTGCCATATAGAACTTCAAGTAACTATGCCCCACATATATGTACTGTCTTCAGTATCACTGCAGCAAAGTCCAAAGTATCAGGGTCAGCAGCACTGCCCCTTAGAGAAACGTCTGTCCCATATACACCTATCATGCCTTTAAGCGTGTTCTTTGACTTGTGTAGGATTTCTCTGAGGTCTGTTGTGTTATCGTTTGGTCAGTAGATGGTGCAGCAGGTTACAAACATGTTGATTTTCCTATATGACATAATTTTGACCGGTACTCGAGTCAATAATGTAAAGTTATTGTTAGGGCATGTTTAATTTATATTAGTAAGCTCAGATCAAATTCATTAGGTTTTAAGTATGATGAGTTATTTTTAAATTTAATAAGTAATGCCTAAGAGTGGCATTGGACATAAATTAGTAAATACACAGCATCATAAGAAAACGTGGATAAAGTGAATGAGAATGTTCAATAAAGTGGATAGATATGACTTTACTGAAATACAGAGACAATGGATTTGTTGAATTTCTCTGGAGAGCCATTCCTCTGAAAGGAACTTGGATTAGAAACCGTTGCTACTGGCATGAATTGTATCAAACTGGTGGGAGTTAAACCAAAATGACTTCCGTTTTTTTCCTTCTGTATGCACAGCACTGTCCCTGACATGCACTGGTAGGCCTTGCAAGAAAAGGAAGTTGTAACCTGTTAGCTAGCCCCAACCCAAGCCATCCTAGGGTTCTGTGCTGAAGAGCGCTGTAGTGAGATGCTGCTGCTCAATTGAATCTTAAATTACATGAAAAGGCCCTTATGGTGTACTCAAGCACGAACTCAAGAACTTGCAAGTCAGTTCAGTATTTAAGAATCAAACACATCATTTAGAATCTACTGAAGTTCAGCATCTCTGCCTCGTTAATTAAAGCTTTGTTCGCCATCAGCCACATCTGTACTGAGCCAGCTTTTCATCTCCTCGAGGGCAGGGGAGCAGTGCTGCCTGTAAGATGTGTGATTGCTCAGAGGAGTTGGAATTTCCTTTCTTTAAGCTGTTACAGGCTGGGATGTGACACAGGACAGCTTCAGCTGTAGACACCACTCTAGGATGTGGAGGCATTTGTTTTTTCTCTGCAGAGAGGTAGACATGGAGATGGAACACGACTTGGCAGGGGGCTTTCTTTTTTGTAATAGCTTTGGCTCAGAGGAAGCCTTTTTGCTAGATGAATTTGCATTATAGACTTTTAGGCCAAGAAAAACAATTGTTTCTGCATCACATCTAAAATACCAGTTCATACAATCAAGCCAAGAATTCATTGTGCCGTGTGCTGCATATTCCATGTAGTCAATGTAAAGCACAAAGCTTTGAAAATCACCTGAAAGTATCGTGTGGTCCAGACTTGCCTCCTTTAAATACTGTAGGAATAAGGTGTGTGTCGGTAAATCTGCCTCTTGCATGCTGCACATATTCCTCTGAACTGATATTTTTCCTGTAATACAATACAGTTACAAATTCTCCTCTGACAGATTTCTGAATTGCTTATTAGTTAAATGGCTTATGGTTAGTGAAACACACAATTAAAAAATTGAATCTGTGTGAGCTAAGGCTTTGCTTCATCAGTTTTTCTAGTTTTCTGAATGAAAATTTATGAATTTATTGATGATTTATTGTCTTTCCCTTCACGTAATCAATTTTGTGCCAAAAGACTGTTGCAGAAATCACCAGATCCAGTTTGTATTGAAATGAACCTCAATTTTCTAATTGATTCCTGTGAAATTGTATCAGTTCTAAACTACTAAAATATGAGGTCTATAACTGCCTCCCCCCTTTTAAGAAGAAGAAAATTATAGATGCCTTTGCATCTCTTTTTGTAATGTGGTGGAATAATCAAAATGTGAAGCTCCAAGGTCAAATGGCCTTTCCTGAGTGACTCGTTTACTGCTCAGTTTGATGGCAGGAGAGGAACGCAGATGCTTGAGCTGTGAGGTTGCTGTGGTTTCATTATATAACTAGACTGTATTAACAGGAAGCCATTAAATACAATTTATGTGTGAATAGCCCAGTTGGTAGGCACACTGGCTCCATTGTGTGAGGGATTAAATAAATGTAATATTTTTCCATTATTATTCATTGAATAGCTTTTTTTTTTTATTATTAAGTTTTGGTTAAAATGCGCGTGGTTATATGGTCAAAGTGACATGTCTGTTTCCTTAAAAGTTGAGTCTATACTGAAAAAAATGGTACTGTAAAGTTTACAGTGCTATTAGTTCAATTTTAGCCATTTAATCTTTTTTTCCTCTTGCACGTACCCTATTTGCATTCTGCTGAGCAGTTTGCATGTTTGCAATTTGATCTAATAAATTGTGTGGCTGTTGAGGAATACGATTCTTTGGTAAGTACTTTCACAAATCTCTAAACATGCACTTAGAAATCGTGGAAATATGTCAGTTTCCAAGTAGAGAGATGCATGGATAAGGATTTTAGCACCAGTTTAAAATTTGCTCAACAAAATGACAGAGGATCATCCCTGGTCTCACATTTCATATCACAGCCATTTTTAGAAGTTAAGGTCCTAAATTACTTTTTTTTCTTTTTTCAAATTATGCCGATTTACCCTGCGTTTTTCCTGTTTCCTACTCTGTAATTTACACCAACATTTGTCATCTCTGTTTCTGATCCACAGCCTTTGCTAAATATACTTACACCAAATAAACAAAATGATGTCTGAATTGTGTGTCTTTCTATGGCAGGCTGGCAGGAGCATTCTCTGCAGCATTAACTGAATGACTTTCTTTGGCAAGGTGTTTGCAGCAGTTATTAATCTTGTTTTGTTGTCATTGTCATCTCAGGATCCTGACATAAATTATGGTATTTTCATTCCCTTGAAGAAAAGCATGGGAATATATTGTAATGAATGCAAGTTTTGAAATGGTCTTGCCCACTTGAAAATATGTTCAAATTTCTAGCAGAAGATTAGCCCAGTCAAACAAAACATTGGTTTGAAAAGCCAGCAGTGCGGTGTTCTGGAGCCTGTAGGTGTTCTGGGGGTCAGATGGGGCACGGAGGGCTGGCACAAGTCACCAGCACAGAGCTTCGCTCGAGCCATGGCCAGCATCCTCCCCTTACTGCTCACGTTCTTCTGCTGGTTTTGGGCTGGGAAGTTTCAGGCAGAAACCTCTCCTCTGGGTTTGGCTGAATTGCTGTCCCTGGCCTCACACCACATCCTGATGCAGGTCCAGGTCTAGCAGACGTGAAGGTTGTTATGATCTTTCTGCCTGGCAGATGTACCCCCCTTCTCACCATCTAATAACAATTCTCATTAGCATTTTAGTGGAGCTCAAGCTGGAAATGTGAAGTAGCGTTCTCACAGAGAGCAGGACTAAAAAAAAAATATCGTGTTCATTCTCCTTCAGCTCTGGAAATAACAGTGTAGACACATAATCCAACATTGCTTAAAATAAGTGCAGAAATCTTGAGAGAGGCTTCATATCTATAATCAAATCTGCAGGCTGTTTCTTCATAATTATCTGGTATTTTACTAGTTTCTGATGCAGTATATACCACATCTGAAAATATATATGTTCTTGAGCCATCTTGCATAGATAATAGAATTTGATATGAATAGATTTCTTTTTACATTTACAGTCTTGTTAGAAACTTCTACTAGTGGTTGATACATATATTACTTTACATTTTGAAGAATAATTTCAATGATTAAGCCCTTTTGAAGGATCAGAAAATTGGCATATGTGCTTTTCCTCACGTTATATTTCCTTGTAGAGCTTGGAAGGAATGGAACTAGGAAAACAGAAAGATCATCACCAGGGACAAAAATAAAATAACCAGAAGAACAGACGCTCACAACCCTCAGTGTGTTTATCACTTTTAGTATTTCATATCCTCTGTCACAAAATAGACAACAGATTGACTTAAAGCCGTGTTTATATTCATTGATTGTTGGGTATTTGGGAGCATTTGTGAAGGTGAAACTGTGGTGAGGTTTCCTGCTGCATAAGGGCCATAATGGCTTTGACAAAAGATTTACAGTTTGTGTGGCTTTTTCCCTTTGTGGGATTACTTTGCTAAATATGATTAAAGTTTGCTCTCAGCAAATGAGCAAAGGGACATTCCATATGTATGTGTTCTTCTTTGAAGGTCTCAATGAAGAGGCAGGAATGAAATTTTGGAATACGAGCAGTCATTGCTGCCTACCTGTATCAAAGAAACCTCCTTTTAAGCCATCTGAGCCAGTAATCTTTAAAACATTTTGGTCCTTCCTTTTTCCCTAACAAGCAAAAAGGGAAAAGACAGCAGAAATTCCAAATGGCAGGGAAAAAAAGAGCATTGAGCACATATTACATTAACTCCAACATTTGATGGGTCTTCTAGATGTGATATTTTGGCAATATTTTATTGTCTAATGACTGCCAAAACATTTTGGCCTCTTCATGGTCACTGCCAATAAAAACAACAGAAGTTCAATCAAATATTCTCCATGTTCTTTAATTGGGTTAAGAAGTAAAATCCTGATAGCTTTGATTGCCTCCACTTTCTTTTTGTTGCCGTGGTTTCTGTTGGACTCTGGTCAGTAAGGGAAGCGATGATGTGGAAAGGATGCCTTCTGAACCTCAGCCAGGCACATTACCCAAAATATTTTGATCTTCCAATAAGCCTTAAACTAAAGCCAAGATTCAAATGAGTAAATTCGCATTGCCTTCATGAAAATCAGCACATGCATTCTGCAGGTTTCATTCCAAGTGATTTCTTCAGCATTCTTCTGGCACAGGGTTCCTAAAGTTATCCCTGGTACAATCTACCCTTGGAATCCAGTAAAGGTTTTAAGGTGCCCTTTTTTTACTGATCAAGTCAATTAGCGATTTTTAGCATTCCAAATTATTTTTATTTCTGACTCCCTCTGTAAAAAGTCCTGGATGAAGCAAAACTTACAAATTTTTATATTTGTACCAAAATTAAAGGATCTTAGTGAGGAAACAAAAAAAAAGTTGGCTCAGTTTTGTTGAAAACACTGCTAGTATCTGCTGGGGAAAAAAAAAAAAAGGAAAAAAAAAAAAGAAAGTAGACCAAACAAATTCTTTGTTTCTCCTTTAAAGTATGAGAAATTATATAAATTAGTTTTTACCTTTGCAGGCTGCTTAAAAATAGCCCCTCCCCTTCAATCTGTCTGATGAGGTAGTTAATGCTGTAATTGTGATTAATTTTTTCAATGTAGATATTTATTTCATAGTATGTTCTTCTCAGAGTTGCAACTAGATCTGCTTTAACAAGGAAACCTATTAGAGTATCTGTGTGAGGAAAGCCATATAAACTTGTAAAGGATTCATTTTACATTAGCATCCATGCCATATTCTGACATAAATGCTAATTGGAATGCTTCAGCTGATTTTAAATGACCGTGAATATTCTACACAGTAGAGTGACTTTCACCTTAATCTTTTGTGGTCAAATTAAATTCGTTGCTATTTAAGCACAGCTACCCCATCTGATCACTGTTTGAGCCTGCTTCTTTCTATGGGGCAGAAAAAACAGCAGCAGAAATCTGGGCAGGAAAATGGGTTCAGATGTGGTGACTTGGAAGGAGCATCTTAGTCTGTGCAGGGAGTTGCAGTCCCATTGAAATGATAAAAGGATTGGGAATTTATGCAATAGCTTTAATTATTGAAAACAAGAGCCAGATTCACTGTTGCCTGAGCATCTCACTGTGCAGGGAGCTTGGATTTTCATAAGGCACCTAACCAAGTTAGGGACCTAATTCCCTATAAAATCAGTGTCTGTAACCTCTTCAGCTGCCTTTTAAGCGTCCCAATTCCTTCCTGTTTACCTTTGAAGCTGCTGTTGGGGTCCAAATCCTGTAATGCAGTTAATGCAGCTGTGGAAGGTGTCTGTTCATGTTGGTAAAGGACATGGATTGTTTTTCCAGCAAAAGGCTCCATTGTGCCAAAGCAAACAGATCAGTCACAGTTTCCTGATTTTTATATGCTACACAGCACAAAAGATGGTGTGCACTTCATGCTGCAAAGGAGCCCAGTTCGATAAAAATTGTATCAGTTTAATCAATAGTGATGTTTTCTCTGTCTAAAACATGCTCATAAGTGTTGTTTTGAAAGTACAGGCCTTAGCAAAGTCTCTGCCTTCTAAGAGCCTGGCTCTCGTTGGCCTCGTGTATATTTAAGTGTCCATTGCCTTCTTTGCCTGCCTGTATAAACCTACCACAGACTGTTCCTGGAAAAACGATGACAGAAAGACGCTGTTTCTGGGAACAGGGTTACAGAGCTGGTAATGTTGATTGGTGACTAATTAGTGTCATTCCCAGAAGTATTATCTCCAGAAGAATTTCCGAGAAGGGACTGACAATGTGGTGTGTGTTGGTACGTGGCTAAGTCATGCTGATATTTGGCTACTCCTCCCATAATTCAAAGTTAAGGCTGTGACAAATGGCAGTCATGAATTTGTGTTTTTTTCCCTAACTGTAATTAGCTAAAGCATAGCTCTGTTCCCTTCATTTCAGCCCTTTATCATATTTTGCGCTTTTGTTACAGGAAAAACACGAAGGAGCCGAGCGCTGATGGCTTTAGTTGGCTGTCTCTGCCTTACTTCTGTGCATGCAGAATTAGGGACTATTAAATAGGCCATGGACATCTGCGTGTCTAATTTACAAAAATATCTTCTTTTGCATGGGAGGACTGGTCTTATGACATCTCTAATGAGTCCATGATGGAAGAAAATATCTTAAGATAATTAGTGGAAGAATCTAAGCAAATAAAATGTAAAGAATAAATATCAAAAGATCAGGCAAGCAAAACAAACACAGCTAAGGGAAGCAACAGCAAAGAATTATGTTCCAAAATATTGTGTAATTCCTAGGTGGTTGGAAAAAAAAATCCAGAAGATAGTCTGGATTTTGTCAGAGTTCATGTTCTTTAGTTAAAAAGTTTCAGGAGTATTGCTGCCACTGGCAAATGTGAATTATATGTTCTTGTCTGGATATCTGGATAAACTACCTTGGAAAAAGGTTGGATGACATCTGAATCTATTTTTGCCTTATTCAAAAAGCATCTCTTGTAGGATGGCATGTAATTTAAGCTCATCATCTTCATTTGAAGGTGCTGCTGATACATCTATGCTAACATAGTTTTATTTCCAAAACATCTGTTGTTCTTCTGCTCTTCCCTAAGGACTTTTGACGATGTGGCCATTTGGATCAGCTGTGGATATGATTTATTTATCTGTTTGCTTATTGACAAGACTTTAAAATGAACAAATCCAGATAGACTGGATACAATTTACACAGCCCAGAGCCAAGTCCCCTCCCTCCCTCCAAGTAAGTTTTCTAGGATATCTTAACATGTTTAGATGACTGGGATAAAATACAATATCAAGTGTGTTTTGCATTTTAAACTCAGAGTCTTGTATTTATGTGTCAAGGAAAAAGTACCAGAGTCCAATATTGTTGTGAAGGCACAGGTTTCAAGGGCATGGGGTAATGATTCATGTGTTCAGGGTGTTAAATATGGTTTCACCATTAGTTCACTGAATGGTATTTGGTTAAATAACTCATCATTTAATTTTGCCTCCATACACCTGAGAATTTAAAGGCTGAAAGGTTCATTGTATGCAAAGATAAATAGATCCTCAACATCTTTGTGTTTGTGTCCCTCACCTGAGGGTCTCTCTTACCACCAGCAACCTTGGCAGAGCAGCTCATGGTCAGAGGTTTTCCCTCTTGCAAGGACACAACTTAAGTGATGAGTTGACTTCGTCAAATTTTTGAGCAGGCAGCAATGGCACTGATACTTTTTGAAAAAAATGTGCCTGCCCTTCTGTTCCCAGCCATTTGCTGTGGAAAGTAATGAAATAAAACAGTAAAAATGGTTGTGGAGAATCAGTCTGGGCTGTCTGCAGCCTGTGCATTTAAATCGCCACGAGGCCTTCTGCAATGTCCCCAGTTATCACTTCTGCACATGTTCAGCCTCTGCTGCCTGCCAGCAGCACTTCAGTAAGTTCTGTACAGGATTTTCTCCTGAATCAATCCATTCTAAGCTGGTAGTAGAGCTACTGATGTATTTTAATGAATTCTGTTTCACATTCTCCCATTTATACTGCAGTTTATATACTGTCCTCAGAGATTTTGGTATTCATCTTATCTGGCTTTAGAAGAGTGCTGGAGAATCTGGTAAATGGCAGCTGCTGTGTTTTTAAATTTTGCTGTAAGGTTTCAGCAAGATAATGTTGCAAGGGTGGAGAGGTTTGGGGTTGAGTTTCTTTTTGTTTTGCTTTGGTTTTATTTTTCTTTTCTTTTCTTCATCTTTTTCTTTTTCTAAGAACTCAAGCCTAGGACAAATTATTCTGTTGTTCAGCAAGTACCGACATCTGTATAAATTTCTAATGATGCTCAAACCAATAAGAAACATGCTTCATGTTACATCAAGTGTAAAGGCTATTTTTCCAGTGAAATACTTGGTTTAGGATAAATGCAGTGAAGGGGGTGCCCTGACTCATGAAGTTTATGGTCTGCAGTGGTGCAGCCAACCAAGTTTTGAAATTACTTACCTTTCTTACCTCCATCACTTACAGAAAAGCTCTCAGAACTTCCTTCAGACCCCTGATTTTATTGCCAGCTGGTGTTTATTAAAGACTACTTATTCTTGTGCTTTAGTTTTTCACTTCCCCCGCCAGTATTTATTCCTTTCTTCCTGTCTTCAACCCACAGTGTGTTATATTTATAAAAGAGGTCACTGGCAATTTTTAAGAAAATGTCCTGCATAGATTATGGAACAGATTGATAAACTGCAAATTGCAATAAGAGCACAGGACCTCTAAACAGGGAGAGTCTCCCTTTCAGTAACTGGATATTTGGTTATTTCACTCTGGAAGACAGAACCAGCAACACAATTAATATTACAAAATCTTAGTGAGGCTTCTAACGTCAAATTTACCGTGACATTGTGTAGGAAACAGTGATGCACCACACTGCAAGGTCTAGATATGCTCTAATTCCTCTGCGGCACATATCCCAGTAAGAACCCTTTTGCTTCAGATCTACAGCTTGACAGGGAACCGTGTCAATGCTGAAGCTTTTTCCTCATTTCTTTGTTTTCTTGCAGCAAAGCTTCTTGGTTTTATATTTTCTTTGATTTGTTCAAGAAAACCAGTTTTCTTTTAAATTCTGCAGAAGGTCTCAGATGAGGGAATATTTTCCTTATGGCTTTTGAATAACAAGTTTCCCTGATATAACCCACAGAGAGCAGTCTTGTATCTGTGAACTCTCAAATTCTCTCAGTAATTTGCGTTTCCCCACTCCTAAACCTTCCTCTTCATAAGCTGCACGAGCCTCACGCCTTTGCCCAGGCCAGGGGTAATCTTGGGGTTTCTAAGTTTGAAAGATATAGCTAATAATTTCATCACTTGTATTGCTCATTAGTTATTAAAATCGCCCGAGATACTTTTTTCTTTGTGTATTTCTCATCTCACCTATGTCAAATCAGTGTAATTGAAACTGGCTCTCCTGAAAGTGGCAAGTGGGAGGATATGATCAGTTTAAGGGCAAGAGACAGATTAGAAATATCATCATGGGCTTCTTTCAAATTAAAACACACAAGGTAAAAATGAAATTAGGAGCAAAATCCCAGCATTTCACATCTGGCCATCCCCATATTCAAGAAAAATTATATTCCTCAAAACCAAAGTTTTAATGAAAAACATATTCTTCATTCTGGATCATGTTAAACATGAACACTACTTATGCTGGTTGTTCTCCATTTATTAGGACTTTATTTACATATTTTTAAAGTTGATTTGCCATCTAGGAAAATATTAAATGGACAGATTTGGAAACTGAAATAGTTTCCATGTCTGTAAAAATGGACAATACAAGCAGAAGTGCTATTCCCACTGTCCTGAAAGGTGTTTCAAGAAATGTCTCCCCAGAATCTCCTGCTTTTCAGTGTTCCTGGTTTCCTGATGTAGCAAAGTCTCAAATACCATGGGGAAAGCCTGGGGGAAAGGTGGGAGTAGCACGAGTAGTCAGGGATCAGCAAAAGGAAGATTTTACATAATAAAATTATCTGTAATATATCACTTTTGGGGAAAAAAAAAACAAAAAAACAAAAAACAAAAAAAACCCTGCAAGCATTTTGAAAAAAAAAAAATGTAGACAAGATTCTGAAGAGTAGAAATATCTTTAAATAGTAACAAGGGGAACAGAAGAGGGGAAAGCATGTACATCTCATCCTCTGCAGCACCACACAACTGTAGGGTGCTGAGAGAAGATACCTGGGGCTATCTCAAAGTTGATCATAGATATTTACCCTAACAGCTGAAAATTACTTACTCATTTTAACAAAAAGCTTCATCTTAGAAGCTTATGGTTGAAGGATCAAAGCAATCTCTTTGCTTTTCTTTTAACCAGAATATCTGCTGGTTCTGTTCCCCTGTACACCTCTCCACGTACAGTCACAATTTGAGGGACGCTCTTAAAACACATATTTTTTAGGAATTTGTCTCTGGTTTTGTGCTGGAATCAGTACTCTTCTTGTACCTGGATTACTCCAGGAGCAGACAAAGATAAAAAGAGAAAGTACAATTTGAGTGATTTCCCTTTTTTCCCCTAATGAAAGGAATAGAGGATAATGAATAGTCATGATAAACATCTTCTGGAAATCAGTTTTTAGTCTTGTTGGCTTCCTTCTTATAAGACCAGGCAGGATTTACAGCTGACTTCACAGCCATACAGATATTGTAAAGGAAACTATTCTGGGATGAACAATTTTATTCCCCTTAAATGATTTACTGTATTTAATGAAGCTGCATCTTTTCTTTGTTCCCTCCTATCCCTAAAATGATGAGATGGATCCTTATCCCAGCAGGAGGCTCATTGGCATTCCCAACTACCTCATTATCCCAGACATATCCTGGCCTGTGCAGTTGCTGTGAATATTCCCTACCAATAATTGGTGTCTTTTGGAAGAGTGTTGGTGTGAGAATGCGTATGTGTTTTGTATAAAATTAGCATAATGTGTGAGCAAATATTTAGTGTATTGTATATTACATTTTAATTTTTATACTACATGTTATTGTATTTTTAATTTTATATTTTATTTTATGAATGCTAGCAGTAAAGTGATCTTTTCCTTAGCAGAAGCCTGGTGGTGTCTCTGTGCTCAACACACACTGGGTTTTCTATCCATGAATGCTGGATTTCCTTCCTGGGTCTTGTCAGGCCTGGAAGTGCTTTATTAGCACCACATTGGGGATTTCTCCACCAATACACGCAGACTTTTATTTCCAGCTGCCTCACTGCAGATGAATAAAAGCTGTTCTTTAAAGCACTTTTCCACTCCCCTTTGAAAGCCCAGTTCTAGACAACTTATGCAACAGGGACACAAATAATCATCATGCTTTTTAAGCTGTCTGCCTTCTATTGCCAAAGTTAAATATGTTTAAATAGTGGAAGTTACCAACTTGATACCTCCTATCTGTTCCCTAATGAAGGCCAGAGGGAATTAACCCTAATCATTTGCTTCTTTCCTGGAAGCAAATGAACTTGCTGTCGGTGAGGGTGCACTGGTCCTCACCAGTAAGAATGAACTTCAGAAAATTGCCACTTGACATTCTACCCCCACAACCAGAAATTGAAATTGAATCCCCAAGAGCAAAAAGTTTAATAATGCAGCAAGTCTGTCAAGCAATTGAATTTAAGTAATGCTATAATGCAAAACACTAGTTACTAATTACTACAGGGAAGGAACTGCAATAGGAAATTTCAACAGTTTGTTATTATACTGTGGCAATATTACTGGCCAAGATTATTGGCTTGGTCTTGCAATATAAAATGCTGATTTCAAATTGATTTTAACAAATGAAACAAGCAGAAAGACTGCTTTGACTCATGAAATTCAATACTTAGAGAAAGTATAAACTTTTAGCTCCCTAATAATAAACACGAGAAAAATGCTGGATAGTTTTTATGACACAAGTAGGCTGTGATTCTAAGTTAAAGTGAGCTCAGTTTGTGCTTCTAAATCCCAGCTGGTTCTGCTTGCACTATGTCTGTGTGCAAAAAACAACCGCCAGGTAAATGTGACACAGAGGAATGGTTAAAAGGTGAAGGTGAAGATCATAATTAAACAAATTTAACTCATGAAATTAAAGGAGCAGGTTTAATTTGGGTGTCTTCTGTAACCCAGACCACTTTTGTTTAATCCATGCCAACCAGCTGCATTTGAAGAGCTCTTTTTGGCTAACTTAATATTTTTTCTGTGCTTCTGTTTTTCAAGTATTTATTGTGCCAAAAGCCTCAAACAATTGCAGTATAAAAATAGATGACCATAATATTGAGATATCATGTTAGTGGATTCTCTTAGTGAGAGGGGAAGGTAGGAACAGGATGCAGCTTAAGAGGTAGAGTAGCAGCAACTAAAAAAAAAATGAAGTTATTAAATGGAGTAGGGGGGTTGAAATTTGAAAGCTGGGAGGTCAGATTATATTGCATTCCTCAGAGAAAGGAGAAATAACAGTACCAAGGAGAGGTAAAGTGGCAGAGAGAGTGCTGCACTGTTGATGTTAAGGAAAAGAAGAATGAAAAGGTAACGTGAACTAGAATAGTAAAATGTGAAAACAGACTTGACCATAAATACATGAGAGGAGTTTCTATTATTGAAAACTATTTTTTGAGTTTGAGTAAGAAAATTTAACCCTTTGGATAAGGGGCTGCAACAAAGACAATTAAAAAGGAAGAGACTCTAAGAAAGCCCAGATTTACAATTTCCATTTTCTCACACCTCTAGAAAATGGTTTCTTTCCCTTTTTGGAGAGCACCACCTGTGCTAGACAGTTTTGTCAAATGATCCCAGGCAGCCCTGCCATAAGATAGCAATTTTGTCTCTTATTTCCAGCTGTATGCTCTTATTAAGATGTTACTTGGTTTTACCACAAAACAACTGCTGACAATACCAACAGGGAAAAGTGGGGCATGAATGCTGTTAAGCCTTTTCTCTTGTCTTTTTGGCATGAGATAATTTGCTCAGTGCACTAATTTGCAACAAGGTAAGACACAGCTTTCAGTCAATAGGGTCAGTTCTGAAGCTTAGAGCAACATTTTTCCTTTTGTTCCTTAGAAAATTGTCGGTTCTGTCTGGGGACTTCATTAGGGGAGTAACAGGATTTTTCTGCCAGTTCTTCAGCAAGAAGAGAACCTCATTACCAATTTTTAATATGAAAAAGTAAAGGATAAGTCTGAATAACAAAAAATTAAAGAGCCATGTGACAGCAGAGTCTTTCAACATGGTGCACTGCCTCGTGCAAGATATGGCTGAGTGGTTATTGAAGTATCTGGATTAATAAAAAATCTGATTTATTAGGGTGTTACAGATATGGTCTGATATACAATTACAAATTTTATTAATTTTATGTATGTGCATATGTACACATAAATAGTCTTGATGAACTTAAACTGACAGTTAAGGCAAATCTGGAGTTAAGTATATATTTTATATATATTTAAAAAGTCTCTTTCACACTCAGAGTACTGACTGTACAATAAAATAAAATATCCCACATGCGGATTTGGCATCATCCTGCATGTGGATGAATGCCTATTTTGCAAAAATCTTTGTCTTTTAGTTAGGAAAGGCCTTCCTACTTCTGTAGCTGAAAAGCAGTAAGCACATCCTGGTAATTAAGGTAATATAAAAATCAATGTGCTAATTATTGGTTTTTTCCCATTACTATATATACTAATAGTGAAATTCAGACTAAACTATATTCTAATTCAGTGAATTGGTTTGGCTGCATCCATGTGTATATTAGCTGTAAGTTTTCAAAAGGCTGTAATCCTGTAGAAGCCACTTGAGCAGATGAAAAGCAATTTTAGTGCAGGAGGTACAGGAATGCAGATGCTTCCAACACACAGTTCCTCTCTGGATGGGAGTAAAGGGACAGAAGGCATTGAGTTTGAGAATGTGGCCATGCCAGTCCATGTTTGCTGCTTGTGCAAGATCTTCTGAAGTAATTTTTTGTTTGGGTTTGTTCCTGTGAGATGGTAGAGTCAATTTGCAAGAGCAAGGCTTGTGGGGAAAGGCTTTTCCTCTTGTTTACTGGCATTCAATACCAACCATGTCTATGCAAGACTGAAGAGTATTATTTTCACTTTGTCAAAAGACATGGCTAAAACTATCAGCCTAAAATGAGAATTTTTAAAAAAGCAACAAAAACCCAACCAAACAAACAAACAACAACAACAAAAAAAACAAACCCAAAAAATAAACAAACAACAACCAAAAAAAACCCAAGAAAAAACCCACCACCTTAACCCAAAATTTAATAATGGTTCCACAGTAATTAAGTCAGATGCTGGTTAAAAATAGTTTTAAAATATTATTACTGATTTAGTATGAGAGCATTGCTATGAGTAAGCCACCAGCCACAGGATCACTTAGGACAGTAGGGACCTGCAAAGGTCTTTTTTTTCCAAAACAGGAGGCTGCCATCAAAGTTTGGGGCTGCTCAGGTTGCCTGGGTGTTTGGGAACATGTCCAAGAATGGGGTTTCTTCAAGGTGCCTTGGGGTGCTTTTGACATCACAAAATTTTAGAGAAATTATGTTACATGATGCATGCTAAGGTCTCAGTAAATTGAACCATTAGGTCAGTTAACCACGTCTTTCCATAGTATAGTTTTATACAGGTTTTAGCATTAGTGATTTTCATTGCTAATTAATGTACAAAGAAGAAAAGATAAAATAAACCTCATTACTTGATATCATATGCAGCAGATGCAGGTTTTCAGTTTGATCTCAGTGTTTTAGACTGAATTTGAGCTTTGTTCTCCATGAAGGCTTGGACCTTACTTCTCCAAACACGTGAATAAATCTCCATTCTTGATCCTGCCCAGAAACCTGTCCTCCAATATTTCCATTCCCTCAGAGCTACTGCACATCCTCCTCCACTCTTAAAAAATAAATAACAATATTTAGCCCTGAGTTTTCTGTACTCAAGCCACAAACGGAAGTCCTTATATTCTGTGTGGGTATACATATTAATATATATATCTTAATTTTTTTTCTTAAAAAAAACCTCTCCCAGCATGTTAATGTATTAAAATCTTACCATCATGAACAGCAATATGCTGTACACATAGGGAAGTCTCAGCTTCATGAAATTAGAATCTTTTTAATTGTCCTTCTGAATGTGAATCGGATAAAATTAATAAGAAATGAGCTTCCAATACTCTTCAGAAATGCCAGGTCCTTAAGGGAATGTTTTGATGGTGTTAGTTTTTTTTAATAACAATTGCATTAAACCCCACTTACTGTTTTCTGTTTTCATACATTACGCTTCATTATTTGGTGATTGACAGTTGGAGTTGTTTCTATTCTCTTCCTGCTTAATTACATACAGTCTCTTTGTTATTCTGCTATAATTTCATGACCATGCTAATGAAAGTATTGGGACTATGGATTGATTTCCATGGAGTCTTATCTTTTTGTAATTTAGAGGCTGTTAACAATGAAGAAAAAAAACCCTTCAAGAATTTGCAATTTAAGACTAATTTATATCTAATTAATTAAAAGAGAAGTCCTGACACTTCCGTTGTAACAAAACTCGGAAGCTTTGAGCCCTTTGGTTTCAAGATCTGCCGATACAGACCAGTCAGTGTCCTGTAAAATGTGTCCAGTTCCCACCTTGGATAGGGATGCACAGCTGGGGGCTACTAAGTGTATTTTTAAAATGTGAGGAAAGTGAAATGCAGTTTTCTAAATATGGAAAAGATGATGAAAAGTTTCAAAAAGTGAATAGTGGCATCTGCCTATGGCTGCTTTGCACAGTGTGTATGAACCTCCTACTGTCTAAGTGGCATATGGAAAGTCTAGCTGTAGTCCCTAAAATAAAATCCTGGATTTCTCCCTTAGAAGCCATAGCTGTAGTAGTCATTCTAGCAAGAAACTTGTAGAACATTTTGCAAAGTGGTAACTCACAGTGAACTTTCTTAGTCTCTTGGAGGTTTTTTTGGTTGGTTGTGGGGTTTTCTTCCAGTTTTGGAAGTAGTTCTGTCCTCTCACTGCCTCCATATCATGTATTATCTTGTACAGATGTAACTTCAACTGAAAGATCAAAATCAAGTTTTGAACCTAAATTTTTATTAATGGCTATGTCAGGTATTATATTGACCTTGACTTCTTTTAAAAATAATATATTTCACATGCATATTCCAGTCCTACTACTTCAAATTAATTCTCTGGTGTAAATACCAAATGAGCTGAGCCTGTGGGACATAGGACCAAAGAGGGAGGTGAGAAAAAAAATTAATGATTAGTGATCCATTAATGACTTATAGGCATCAGTCTGGCTCACGATGTTTGTGAGCTGTGAATTACTGGAGGCTGGGTGAGGATTTTGGGGCAGTGTGACAAATGGGCCTTTGGCGGTTTGACTTGGAATCCAGATTTTTATTTTGACCCACCGGGTTGTTTGGGTTTCTGTGTGGTTGGTTTTGTTGGTTTGGTGGTTGTTGTTTGAAGTGCAAAAGAGTGAACATTTAAGATGTGTTGCTTCTCAAGACTATTTCATGTGTAGTAAAACTTGCATTGTATCCTTATACCAAATCTATGTATTTGTACAAACTGTTTAAAGGATCACAGCCAGTATCTGTTTTCTTTATGTTGTAAATCCAGAACAGTTTATTAGGTACTTATTTGAAAGGCAGGAAAGAAGAATTTAACCCTGGTAGTCTTTGTCTGAAGGAAGCAGAGTTCAGATGTCCACGATGAATGTTTTTTGTTGGTTTGGGATTTTTTCCACACTGTTTCAGATCCAGGGCAATACGCCAGTAATAAAACTGCACTCAGGGATTGTGTTTGATTCCTGACATTTCCTTTTCAACAATAGCCAAACACCTAAAATCATAAACATGGACTTGCATTTTTAGATTGCTGTGTGTCCAAGGATTTCAGAGATCTTCAACAATCATCATGCTTTTCCATGGGTGAGAAGTCAACTTAATGCCATTTTTACAAATAGAGAAATGGAAGTACAATGAGAGAGTTGAAAGTGTCAGTGACAATTCAGGGAGTAGAAAGTGATCTCTTTAATTCAGTTAATCAATCAGCAGGTTGAGAGAGGTGACCCTGCCCCTTTTCTCTGGTGAGACCCCAACTGCAATGCTGCATCCAATTCTGGGACCCCCAATGCAAGAAAGATGTGGACTCTTTAAAGTAGGGTCAGACAAGGGATAAGAAAATGCTCCGAGGGCTGGAGCACCTCTGCTGTAGAGAGAGGCTGAGAGAGTTGGGATTGTTCTGCCTGGACAAGAGGGAGACCTTACTGGGGCCTTTTGATATAGAGCAGGAGCTGGGGAGAAGCATGCAGAGAGACTCTGCCAAGCACAGACAAGACAGGGGGCAATGGTTTTAAACTAAATGAGGCAGGATTTATACCAGGCATAAGGAAGACATTTTTTACAGTGATGGTGGTTGAATAAGTTGCCCAGAGAAGTTGTGGATCCTCATCTTTGGAAGTGTTCTATGATTCTGTGAACGCTGTGACTTCAGTGCATGTCATGAGATACAGGTTAATTTGGGTCCTAAATCTCCTCACAGATTAGCTGCACAGTAGAATGTCTGCCTGCACTGAATTGCTTGTTATTCCTAACTTCCCACATTGTAAGAGAGAAAAGAACTGAGCAAGGAAAGTGCATTGAGTGTGTACCTTTGTATGCATGTGCCTGCATACAGTGAATGGAAATATTTATTATATATACATATATATATGTATGTATTATAAAGTGGAGATCAAAATGCCTTAAGTAAAAGAGCACACCCTTGCCTAGTAGGTAACGTAAGATGTAATTCTATGGGTTTGAGCATTAATTTCCTCATATACATATATAAGGAAATATTAAATATTCATTTGCAACATTGTACTGTGCCTCAGCAGTAACTGAGGTGCAATATATGTATGTATGCAGTGACTTTGCATTAACCAATGCTGAATAATGTGCTTTACAGTCTACATGCTTGAATTGCAAGATGCTTTGCATTTATATAGGACTCTCAATACAAAAAAAACCTGAAATACTTTTGAAACAGGCTTAAGCATTGGTATCCCTACATCCCAGTCAGAAAATTGCAGAACAGAGATTGAACTGTGTTAACAAAAAGCTGGTGATTATTTGGGATAGAATTCATTATCTGATAGTCATTTCACTGCTGGGACATTAGAAAAATTTCTGATATTCTAGATGGATGAATGTTGCTAACCCCTTAGTATATTTTTTTCTATTTTTAAGATTTAAATAATCTTTTTACACAGAAAAGCACTGTATTTTTTCTGAGTTTCCTTGATGAGCCATTTTATTCATTTGGTCACTGACAACTTGTTGTGGCATCAAGTTTTATGAAAAAATAACTTTTTAGGGGAGCAGATACTCATTTTATGGCATGGCCATTTTTAGTGGGAATTAGTAGCTGTCGAGACTCATGCTAAATCTTAAAGTTTTGTTTCCCCATTGAACTGTCCCTTTAAAAGAAAAGTCTGCCCGTTCAGGAGGTGTTGGAGAAGTTCTCAGTGGGGATGCGCTGTGACCTTGGTGTTGTGTGCCATTTGTGCATCATTAAAAGGTTGTAATGAAGCTCTGCCACACACAGATTGTAAAAGGTCAAGCAGAAAGTTGGGAGCCGATGAGGTTGGGAAGAAAAATTGTGCTAGCAGCAGAGGTTGAGGGATTCATTATATTGATGCTATGGGGTTTTCAGCAGAGTAATAACTGAGTTAGCAATAGAATGTAAATCTTCTCAACCACTTAGTCTGAGCCTGCTTCTTCTTGATTTGTGGGGATATATTTTTACTAGAGTACAGGAAAAGTCATTATGCTTTCAAGAAAGCCACTGAAACTAGTTAATGCATTGTAGGTAAAAAGACAGAAGATAAACAGAACTGTATGGGGCTCATCTGTAAAAACAGGCTATTGGTGACAGAAAGGGGAGGACTGTACCAAACAAAAATGTTTATGCAAATAATTGGAGTTGCTGCACTGGGTAATTGTGGGTTTGCAGGTTTTGGTTGGCATTTTTGTCATATCTGTGTGGAATGCTCTGATAATAGCTCTAAAGGTTGCCTTTCTGGTTCACAGCATAGGAAGGGGCAGTGGCCTTCCAGAATCATATTTATATGGGAAGGTGTCTTTCAGTCCCATAGTTTCAGTCCCATCATTCCTTGTTTCTCAGAAAAACAGCCCCAAGTAGAAGCGTTCATCAGAGCAATATTTAACAGACCATGTAACTTCATTGCATTATAATTGGCTTGAAGTTAATAATATGGAAGAAGAAATCTAAATTGCAATTGCCATGCCTTTACAAAAATAGGGAATAACTAGAATATATGGAACAATTTTGCTTTCTGGTTCTCTGGATATACTGAATTATGTTCTGGCATAGTTTGTTCCCATCTGGACATAGACAAAATGTTATATGAAAGGCTGTGGGTTTGTTGTACTTCTATAGTCTTGCATAGAGGACTTTCCTCAATTGCCCTATAAAATTAGTTTTTTTAGACATATGGAAAGATTAAAAATTTTTAATCATTTGTCATGTTAACAACTTGATTTTCTAGGAATTAGTTTCCTTAATGTGAGAGGCACCAACCTGGCATGAGCAATCTAAGACTTTTTTTGTTAATCACTTAAATATAAAGATTTTTGGATGGGGGAATTAAAAAACCAAATCTCTCTAATTCCAGTCTAATATCTATGGAAGTCATCAGGAGTCTTTCTGTGGCTTTCAGTTACCAGAGCCTGAAATATTCCCAGTTTGTTCTCCAAAGTCTTTGCATTTCATCCAAATATTTATTAATTCATGTATATTCTTTAGGGAATTAGTTCCCAAAAGAGGAAAAGTGTGCAAAAGCTGCCATCAGCCTCACATGAAGGCTTATAATTTTCTGTACTTGTATCTTAGAGGAAAGATCAAGCCCATTTCTCCTGGATGGCCCTAAAAAAGAAACATCAACATTTATCCCTTTTTGTTCCTGGCAGGTGATCTTGTAACTAATCTAATGTGTCAATTACAGCCAGCTTTGAAAAAAGATACTCAAAATTATCTGGGGAGAATAAAAAAAAAAAGTGACTAAACCAGGTTATTTGGCATTCAGTCAGCTTCCATCAGATCACTGTAAATTACCCGTCACATTATTCCTTGCTGAACATGCTTTGTTTCAACATCCTCAGCTAAACAGTTACATATTTTGTGCTTTTCTTCTGTCACACTTTCACACTTGCTATGCAGTTGTGTTTTGTTCTAGAAAATACCATCTCTCTGCAAACTGTGATTAAAGAGCTCAGAGCGGTTTTCAAAGGAAGCTTTAATCAATATTGGAGGCATTTTTTTTTGTGCATTGATTATTATGCTAAGGTGTTTAATTAATCAACAGATGTTATTTTAATAGAGAAAACATTACTGAAAAAGTGATAATGGAAAATTGTAGATTTTTTTTTTTTTTTTTTAAAGTCAGCTTGCAGATTTCTCCTAACACTTGCCCACCAATCCTATGAACTCGAGATGGTCCTGCTAATCCAAAACTCTCCCTTTCGGAGGGTTTTGTCTGTTTGGTCTCAAGTTCCAATATGTCTACAATGGAGAATTTCAACCCCCAGATTTACCCAGTATTTCTTTTAAGAATGGAAGGAACTCATATCTTGGTATGGCCCCTCTTCCTTAAGTGTATCACAAAATGAAATCCCTGAAGTCGGCTATTGAGACATATTTCAAGTGCAGTCTCAAGAGTCAGACTCCCTGAGGTTGTCTAATTCATTCATCTGCACCAAATAGGATCAACCACGTTTCTGTCATTCCTGGTGGGTGTCAACATCCATCTTTGTAATCTTCCAGAGAGGAGATGGCTCCTTATCTTTAGATTTTTTTTTTTTCCTGTTTATTATCCAAAATTTCTCTTGCTTCAGTTATTCCTGATACTGCCTTCCATAAAGGAGGGATTAAACGAAGGAGTCATTTACATATTATCAATTCTCTTTTATACCCTTTTCCTTAACATTAAAGCTGAAACATTTCATTTCACATTGTTTCTTGTCACCGCTGCTGTTTCCTGAACAATTCTCTCTCCTTTTAGTTCCTGTCTGGGGAAGTGGTGTCCAAAATCAGAGGCAGTTCTCTAGACAAAGTCTTTCCAATGCTTATTAGAGCACAAAGGATCATTCTGCTTGTCCTAGAGGTGCTACTTCTGTTTATACATCTTGTTTTCTGAAAAGGCTTCTGTGGAACTTGTGAGTGTTGGATAAAGACCAAGCTGCAGATCCATCCAGGGCAGGGAGGGCACTGATGCCACTGTGTCACCTGTGCCTGCTGCTCCTGTCACTGCCATTGCAAATCTGTTCTGTTCTAAAGCTGCCGAGTCTCAGCCTCTGTCTCACAGCTAAAATGCATTGATTTTTTTGCATTTTAACCCAAATCTGGTACAAACGGTCTTAATTATCTACAAATGCCTTCTCAGAAGCTTCCAATACCGCATTTTAGCACCCAGTTGGGCTGCCAGGGGTTAAGAGTGTGGACTATGCCAACCAAACCAGCACATCCAGGCAGAGACTTCGTTAGTTCTACCCTGCTTGCTCTGACTTCGCTGTTTAGGATCCGTAAAGCCTGAAAGGAGTACAAGGCTGTAGAGAAGTAAAAATGAAGGAGTTAGGAATCGTCTGTTGCTCTGTGCATTCACATAAGATAAAGTTCTGTTGAGTAAGTAGCATCTTCTTGTCTCATATTTTTCTCTAAATCAGAATTATACTTGGTTAAGGCAGGTTGTTTGGAAAACTAAGTTGTGTTGAAGGATGTATATGGCACTGTGATGATATTTTCTGTTTATATTCACGTTTCAAGATGTACGTGGCATCAGGTAACAAGGATTTTGGTTGTATGTGTCAATTCTCTCTTGCTAGTATGTTGTAAATGTTTTGCTAATTATAATCAGTTAAGATACATGAGACATTATGTCATTATTCCCATTACAGCATCATTCTTTCAGTGAGTTATCTCTCTTATTGACAGTGCAATTATTTCACTGCTGGAGAGTGCAAACATGTATGAAAAACAAGATAAGTAATCAAAAATAGCACCTTCAGAATAAAAATGAATAATGAATACATGTGCCTTGAATTGTATAGAATACATATAATCTATTTTCTCTTGCTTTCTCACAATCATTGAAAGATAAAAGCTGTTTTTTTTTTTCTCTTATTAAAAATGTGACTCCTACCCAAATAAAATAAAACCACTTGGCATATATATTCAGATAAACCTGAGGTATAAACTTGTTTTTAAGACAGAAACATTTGCTTGAGTTCAGTAATCAGAAGACGTTGGGTTTGAAACTGTGCATGATTTATGTTCCTAGGTCTTTTTATTAGATTGAGATTTGTAATACCTCTGGTTTAGAAAATGTAGTTTTCTTTGCTCCCTGGGAAAACAGATGCAGTCAGAATTTTTTAGAATGTATAAACATTGTTCTCACAGTAACGTTATACTTTAAAATTTAGGTCAATATTTTGGGATAGACAGTTTGAATCTCTGGAAGGTGTTGTTGACCTGACTGGGCAAAATATGGACTGTTTTCTCAGGCCATTTTTGGCATAGCAATGCTATGGCTAGTATTAAATTTAGCATAGTGGCCCAAAAAGAATACTATTCAGATTAATTATATTGTAGAGTTTTTATCGATTCTGAGTTCTCCATTTTGAATCAGACACGGTATTTTGTAATCCTCTTTTTGCCTTTCAAAAATGCATCTTCTTATTTTCAGCAACAAATTGTGCTAGAGACTGTGAGTCTTGGAAAATGACTGAGCTTCAGTTGAGGCCAATTTTTGCAACAGTATGTTAATGAAGCTTGAAAAAAATTCTCCATTTTCATGTTGAACCATATAATAGAGTTAGCACTTCAGTGCCCAAATTATGTAAGTGACAGAGAAAGGGAAAAATCAAGAGCCCTACTCCCAAAGCAGTGGAATTAAACAGACTTCAGATCATATTGAGAATCTGTGCTTGTTCTCCTTCTATTATTAGACACAAAATTCTTTCCTGTAGGGCATTGTTAATGAGCCAATAACTTTGGAGTTACTCGTTATATTTCCCATCACACTCGTGCTCCTCAGGTTACCCACCTTCCGCGCCCGGCCCGTCCGTGCTGCTGCTCCAACTGCATTTCTGCTGAGAGAGTCAAAAGGGAATGGTGTCACATTTAATGTAATTTGACAGCTTTAACTTTACTATCTAGCTGTGGCCTTCAGGAGATCACTGAGCTTTAAGAACATCCACTGCTTCTGGACAGCGCTGACTGTGCCCGTGCGAGTCTCCTGGAGCTTTGTGGCGGCGTTGAAGGATAAAGCTCTTAGCTGCAAGTCCTCACGCTAGCCAGGTGCCTCGCCTAACCCCTGTCTAGTGGAGAGCTATTCCAAATGGATATTTTTATTTATGGAAGCCTGTCATCACTCCTATTGAAATTTAACGCTGCATTGCTGTGAGATGGGGTCATCAGGCCACTTATTAACTTGCCCAGCAGGAAAATAAAAATGCCTTTTGGGCCCCATTGGCAATATTTCTTGAGTACCTGCTATTTAATCACCTTCCTGATATGTCTGGGATGTCAGTTATCTGCACTGCATATTTTACTGAAGTGTATAGAATGAGGTGTGATAATGATTTCCACATTCATAGTAATGAAGCAGGAGCTTCCCCACGGTATCTGAAATTACTGTGGCTCAACAGCATCAGGGATACTTACAACATCAAAACCCAAGTTGCTGTATTTTATACCTTTGCTGCTGGCACTGAATTTCTACATGGTTACTCAACCAATTAAACCTGGTTTATTACTTTTAATTACCTGTCTAGTTTACTTTGTTTTCTAATTTATCAAATCATGCTAGAGTATTTTATACATGGTTACTTTGTTGCTAACAGACAAGGCACCTACACTCTACATTATCTGCATGCAGTTAACGCTGTCCCTGAGAAGAGTATTATGAGAGGTGGGAAGGACATTTTTAAAATATCATTTCAAGGATCCTAGAACCGAATTGTGACTTTTCTTAGAGTTTCAAGTGCAGCCCAGGCTGTAAATAGCAATATTTGCAAAACCCCACATTGACATCTGAGAAAATGCATTCTTTTCCTTGAAGCTATTATAGGGGAATCATTTTAGCACTTATTTTCTTGCTGAATTTACAGCAAAAATAGTTAAGTAAGAGGGTGCTTTTCTCAGAGTTGTGTACTTACTTCTGACAGTCTTGCTGATTGGAGAAGGCACGTGAACACCAAGAAAAGACAGACCAAGTGGAATTTGCAGGGCTCCACGGACATGTGCTAAGTTTTTCTCACAGCTTCTCCACCTCCCTCTTCTTTTCATCTTCAGCTCATGGACAGTGTGTTTCCAAATGTTGTCTAGGACTTCTCTTCTGGAGCTCTGGACGAAATGTCCATTCTGTATTTCCTTTATTTTAATGAAATCACGTCCATTTCCTAGGCAAACCTCAAGATTTCTTCGTTCTTAGCCTGGACAACTTGACAGTTGTCAAGACAGCTAATTCCTTCTTTTTCTTCCTCTTCTTCTTTTAGACTGCTTTCCAGGAAGCCCTTCTTTGATGCCATCTTGCTTTCTGTGAGGGTTTTTTACAGCTATATGTCCTGTTTGCTTTCTCTTTTCCCACCATGAGTCATCTTTGATTGGTTTTATTTGCAACAAGCTTAAAAAAACTGTTCTGTGTTGCTGAATCAAAACCTTATCCATCATCCTGTCATCTGTCCAAACTAACACCCCAGCAATGCCAGAGATCTTATGTGACTGTTTAGTTTTAAGCTAAATTCATCATATCTAAAAGAGAATTTCCTCGCCCATTTCTAGTCTCTCCTGGGGAAAATGAATAACACTGTATTCTGCCTCTAAAAAACTCATTTAAAATTACTTATAAGAATTGTAAATAATAACAAAACTCATTTAAAATTACTTATAAGAATTGTAAATAATAACAACCCTACAAGTGTGATACCAGCACTTAACACTACGGAAAGATTTCTAGAATAATTTTTTAGTTTGTCTATTATTCTTTGTTTTATTCCCTTGTTGATTATAATCAAGAATTCAAATTCTTGTGGGAAAATATGGCTGCACAACGTCAGCTTTTGAGCTAATCTGAGACCTCTAAACAATGCAGAGAAAATAAGTCAGAATATACTAATGACAGACAACATGAAACTAGAGAAAATGAATAATCATTGGAGGGCTATTGAAACTAAAACCTTATTTCATAGGAATTTAGTGACAGACTGAAGCTGAAAGCCAAGTGAAATACGTTTCTTTAATTTTCAGCTGTCCACAGATTTTGTGTGTGTATGTGTGTGTCTGTGTGTGTGTGTGTGTGTGCCTGCTGTAAGACAGAGACACCACATAATTCCTCCTTATTGCATGGAAAAACCTTCTGCTGAATCCTGCAGGGTGGTGTGAACCTTGCTCCCAGACCTGGTCACACCTGGTCAGTGTGGGCTGAACTTGAACTAACAGGGATTGCATCCTTGGAGAGCTTGGCTTTGCCCTGTTCTTTTCCAGTTTTCAGTAGGATCACTGAGAAATTGTGGCCTCGGTGTTTTCACACAAAATATTTCACAAAATTGCTTGTGGAGTGTTCAAGGCAAAAAGCCAGGGAGTCGACAGAGATAAGTTCCCATCCTGACAGATGAGGCATTTTTAGAGTGAGTTTACATTGTTTGGGTGCACCCTCAATACTCAGCACTCTGGAGCCTGCAGCAATCACACACAGAGCTGTGGTTATGGCCGAGCTTCAATATTTCACACAATCTGCTGAGAAAATGCGAGGGGGAGCAAAGTAATTTGCAATGCTTGGGGCACTCAGGTATAAATTGAGCTCTCCTCTGTGACTGACAGAGCTCGAGAAGATAAAATTTTTTTTTTAAATCTTAGAAACACAAGATTATATGGCTGTTCACATACATACAGCTGCTTTTTTAGTGCTGTGCAGCAAAATGTCACGAAGAATGTACCAAGATGTTGGTGCAATGACCTGTAACCGTGAGAAGTCCTAGAACTGGCAACCAGCAGCCTTCAGAAAACTCTAAGCTGTCAGCTGCAACTTTTAGGCAGCAAATTTCCCAGTAAATAGACTATTAATCAATTTAGACAGCAGGAAATGTGAGTGATCACAGGAAAGACTGGCATCTCGATCAAAATACACATTTTATTTACTTGTA
This sequence comes from Pardalotus punctatus, assembly GCA_013400915.1. Taxonomy (NCBI): domain Eukaryota; kingdom Metazoa; phylum Chordata; class Aves; order Passeriformes; family Pardalotidae; genus Pardalotus; species Pardalotus punctatus. The sequence goes on from VZTX01023804.1 coordinate 881,784, forward strand.
TTCATAGGTGATGTGAGCTGATTTGAGCTGAGGTAGAGCCTCTTAATTTGAAATGTTTTGAGTTGCAGAGTTTGTAGAAGCCAAAGAAGCTTCTGCTCAATGGCTCTTCATGGATTTGCATATATTGAAGTAAATGGGGGAAAAAACCAAACCTGTTTATTTGTTTATTAGTAGTTCAGAGAAGTGCAGACTGCTTAAGGCTGTGGGTGTATTGGTCTTTTCACAACAGAAATACTTTTTTTTTTTAACACCACAACATAAAGGCCTTAATAAAGACATTTTGGTTACACTTCTAGTGCTTTACCTGAAAAACAAACCTTCAGGATTATTAGCCTGGTATCATTAGGAACAAAACATTCCCTTTAAAAAGCAAATTGAAAGGTACTTTGCAGGAACAAACAGGATTCTGCTGTGGCTGCTGGGTAATAAGACACTATTCCTTTTATTGTGCTTTATGAGCAGCAAGACACGAAACTTGGAACATTTTAAAAGCATCATTAAGAGAATGGGGCAAATGAGGAGCAGGGCAGAGGGGCTGGGGAGGATTTGTGTCTGCTGTGCTGCAGGGACACGTGGTTGGCAGCAACACCTTGTGTGTGGTTTATCAAGCTCTGGGGGCAGGCAGAAACGCATCCTTCCCCTTGGGTCCCTCTCTGCAGCGTGCCCAGACCCCGATGCACAGACCTCGGCAATGCTGAGCATCCAAACTGTGCCCTTCAAATGAAATCCCACTGCACCCGCTGAATTCATGGGATTTATATTTGAAGAGGTTAATATTTATGCTTTAATAAGTAAATGTCCTGATTTCTGGAAAGGGTAAAGTTACGGTAAACCTTATTTGCTAGCCAAACCGTGGATTTGGGCAGCCGAAAGTATCAGATTTCCTTTTAATTTAATAACTAGCCCAGTATCCAGGTTTGTGGTAAATGTAGAAGGACCTTATCCTGCAGGTGTCTGTGCTAATTTCATGCACTAATTGAGCCATGAATTCTATACATATCCTCCACTGTATGCAATGTAATAGAGTAGGAAGTGGAGAAAAGAAGCAATCCAGTTCCTCTTACCCCTTCTTGCTCAGCTCATGAATTTCGCATGGTAGCACGTGAGTTCTCAAAACTTTTAGAAAAGCATCTGCCTGCTGGGCACTGAAGTCAACTGGGACATTAATATTTTGACATAATTACTAATCCCTTCTGCGACCTCCAGGAAGGATTTGTCTCATGGCTGTGCCAAAGCAACTTATTTCAAATTTGTGACACACACTACGCATGTATGTTTTGTCTTTTATTTATGATTCATATGTTCTTCTGTCTCCCAGCATACTGCTGTCCTAATGTCTCTTCCAAACTGCACAGTTTTAAATTATAGGAATGAAATAATCAGTTGTTTTAGAACTCATCATTTCAAAGATAATATAATGAATAAATAAAACAGATGATAAAATATAGCTTTAAATAGGTCTGATGACATATTGTTCCTTCTCTCTATAAAGTGCATGTAGAGGTTTTCCACTCCAGTGAATCTTTGCTACTTTGGTCCTGTGTTCGTGATTTTAATAAGTGCCTGTGGTAAATAATCTTGCACATGACTCCTGTATGGAGAGTTATAATTCTTATTTTTCCAATTCTAGCAATTTAGCTTTATTTCTAGTGGGTCCAAAAGAGCATTCACCTCTGTTTTCTCCCTTCACCACCTTGAAACTTTAAATTGTTTGGAGCAGCCTTGTGTTTGTGAGTGAATTCTTTCATGGATATTCTCATCATAAGAGCACTTGGTATTACTATAGAAATATTATCTCCATTGAGGCTCATCTCCTTGAAATATTTTCTCATTTTCTAAATACTGAAGACAAGGTAAACTGCACTGCCTGAAAGAAAACACTACAGCATTTCAAGGTTATTGTTTTAGTTATCATTAGGGAGTTTCTCATGAGTTGGTATTTGGATTTCTTTAATGAAAATCAATGAGTGATTTTAAAGCATTTTCAAAACTTATTAGCTGTAGTGTAACCTGCTTGAAAACTGGGATGACGCTGGTATGAGTAGACTGAGTGTAATTTGGGTGTAAATTGTGAATTTATTTGATTTAGTTCAACAATGCCAATCTATTCCTGTCACCTTGTGCTCATGTGCAGGAAGAATATGGGGTAAACCAGTGCTGTTTATCCCCTTCTCACACCTCAACCAGGTTGCTCAGAGGTCACTTTTTTCCTCTTCCTGCAGCAAGATCTTCCAGCAGGTACAAATCTTCCTCACTCAGGAGTGCAGTGGCAGCCTTGCCATGACAATAGGGGAAATAAATGTACATTTTAACTTTAATGGCATGTATTAACCCCTTAAACCCCCATAGGTGAAGTCTTAGGTGTTAAGCAGTGGCTGTGATGTTATGATGTAGAAGTGCCAATGCATCGGGAGCATGGCCCTGTAAATGGTTTCTGTGTGCATTTCTGCTCTCCTCTTTATTGTTGTGACTGGGGATTTTTTGTACCCAGATAACCTCACAGATTTCACAGGAGTGCCTTTTAAATTAAGGGAGATGGGGATCAGTGGTCTCCTACTTTGGGGCCAATTTCTCTGGTTCATCTGCTAAATCGTGCATTCCTAACTTCACAAAATCACTTTAATTCCAGTTAAACTATTTCAGGTTATTAGTGACCTCAAAATGTGCTACCCTGGTTATACAGGATAAGGTTAAGACTTTTCTCTCTGAGCTAGCTCATTGAATTAGGGGGCAGATTCTGAGCCACTGTAAAGTGGAATAATAAAAAGTGATCTTAGGGGAGTTACGCTGCTTTGCATCGAGTGAGGACACAGCCCTACCTAAATCTTAATTCTGATTTTTTTCATTAGCTGTATTATTGTAAGGTAGCTATTACATGCATCTAGTTGCTAGTGCAATGGAAAGCCTACAGTGTGCTACAAATCAGAAGCGAGCAGAGGCTTTAATTTAGTCAGAGACAGGCTTTGAAGGCAGTCAAAGAGCCACTGATGGAGTTCAAATGCTCTTTGTCCTGCAAAAATAAAGAGCCCATTTGTTCTGCCTTTTCACATTAGCATCTTTTACCTTGCTGGAGGAAAAGGAGGAACTGTAATCCTAGCTCTTGGGGTGTTTTTTTTAAAGAATGGGAATATTGGACTCATAGGTCTTGTAGTTCTACGAAAAAATATGAGGTTTGCGTTTAATAAATACTGCAGGATGGATAGTTTATGCCCCAGTATTGGGTTGTAACTATTTATCCTTTCTTATTTTCCTTTTATTCCTGCCACCACAACACAACCATGACGATGTAGTGCTGGGACAGAGGTTGCCAGCCAAAGACTGGGTTTGGAGAGCTGCAGGGCTATGGCACAGGACCCTCCACACTGGCCAGGGACTGCTTGACTGTCAAAAAATTCTGTGATAGCAGCTGTTGCTACCTATGGAGGAAAGTAATTATGATCAGAATACTTGATTCTGTAACAAACAGTGGACCAGGTTGCTTCTCAAGCAATAGAGAAACATTTTAGTTTTAATGGCTATTAGTCCTTTCTTTGTTCCTTTTGGATCAATTAATTCATGTGTCATTTTAAGATTTTTCTGTGTTAATATGAACACCTTCTTTCCTACTTCTGCACCTAATAAAACCTAGTATCAGGTAAGCACCTTCCCCTCAGCAAATGTTCCAGTAATTTGGAAAGTGATCTGGAGTTTTTAATTCCCTTCTCTTTGGCTTTGTGTACAGGAAATAGTTTGTGAGAGACACACTTGCACTCCTCAGCACTGTCTGATAGCAGTTTCTCACCCTATTCTCGTTGCAAATTACTTTTATTCTCAGCAGGATTCACAGATGGTGAAGTCTCTCTGCTTTTCCTAGTGAATAGATGCAGTTTAATCTGACAGCATCCAGTAGAAGACAATGCCTTTATCATCAGCTCTACCTTTAGCCCATGGAATGGCATTTATAGACCTGTAGTGTTCAGTGCTTTTGAAGAGTCCTCGTCGAGTTGATTAAACTTGTTGCAAAGCTCAATTGGCATATTAAGTCCAATTACTATCTGTTCACTTGTCTTATCCACCTATTTCTTGAGGAAATTGTCTTTTTCAGTTGAAAAGACATATTTTCTTACATATATATATATTCCTCTATATATATTCTATATTCTATGTGCAAACCAGTGCATTGTTTCAATAAAAGATACTTTCAGAGTAGATTTAATCGGTATATGACATATTCACTAACACCGAGGCTGAAAATTGAAAGGCAAAATAAATTATCCAATAAGATAAATTTTAAAATATAAAAAGAGTTGCTGTGGCCAAAAATAAGACATCAAAATGTTGTTCCATCAATGTACAGTGTTAAAGACTGTTAGTGGTATTTAATACTACAAGTTGTTCCTAGAATCTTAATTTTTCTCAGCGTCTTATAATGCAGTAAAACAGGATTGTCATCATGTACTCAGTCCGGAAGGAACCGAGTATATGGTAGTGCTTTGATTACTTGAATTGTCAAATTACCCTAAATTTATTCAGTTCTACAGTTCTTTGGCATAAAAATTTCTTGCTGACTTCAACAGCAATTCCCTGTATTAAACAGACAAAGTGCCCTTACTCTGTAACTGCAGCAAAGCTGCTTTTTTGTGTGTGAGTCCATTTTGAAAAAAGTATAAATTATTCCCAAAGGCTGCTCAACACATTTATTTAAGGTGTGATTTTGCTATTCATATGTAAGAAAAGCACATGGGTTTTCATAGACCACAAGTTCAGTAAAGGATACCTTTTATTTTCAAGCAGAAAACTCCTTCTTGAGAATTCCAGCTTGAAGGAGAACTGATTTCTGGAATTTATAATCCCTCATGTTTGCAAAATGTGCAAAACCAAATATAATAAACTGTGGCAATATTTGAGCTATGCATGGTGTGTGCCTTAAATAAAACAGGTTAAAAACTGGAATATAAGAAATAGGTTGCAATAACTCATTGCATACCTTTAGTGCCACCTATATGCAAGGAATGGTGCAAAGAAGTTGCAGCCCATTCCTGGAACGTGTGTTGATTGAATGTCAGTAACATTCACCCCCAAAGAAATAGCAAATAAATTTATTAAATTGGAAGGTGCCAACTTAGTAACAAGTTATTGTTTTCTAGTGTAATGACATAAAGATATTTTCCCCAGTCATGAGTGCTTCCAATTAGCCAGCTTTATACCAAGACACAGTAGTTTTTATACTAAAACAGTAGTTTTCTATCGTATTGCCTTGAATCTGAATCTTGTACTAAGCTTTTGAAACTACCTTCAACTTTTTAAAAGAAAACTATAACATCAAGCCTAAAAAAAAACCAAAACCAAGTTATTGTATAATCTCTTGTTGGCTTATCAAATTTCAATTCTAAATCACAGAGCATTTGAGCTGGCTTTTATTTCATTAGTTGCATCTGATTTTCCATTTCATTTTGTGCACATCCCTTGCAAGATTTAAACCTCAGTACTTTTCTGTTGGGTTGCTTTTTTTTTTTAAAATTTCTAACATGACTTAATACCTGAAAGATGCCGAGTGAACTCTTGCTCGGTGCTGCTATTAACTTGCTAAACACAAACCATTAGGCTTTTACAGGGACTGGGTTCCAGCAGCAGGTACCTGGTTGTGGGGAGTGATTTTGTTTTATATTCAAGTAGCAAGAACAAGTTGATAACCCTGCCTATGCCACCTGCATGTAAAGCTAGAAAACTGCAAGCCCCATCATAAATTTTTTCACTGTCTTACTAAAAGCTAGAAAATACTTATACCATTTCTCCAGAGACAGCGGGAGATGGAAGCGTATAGTCATGCCAAAGACAATTAGGACTATTGATAGAACAATTAAACTGATGTTTTCATATTTCAGGGTCTTTACCACTCTATATTGCTATTAATGAGTTTGAATTCAACCATCACACACAGCCTGAGAGAAATACAAAATCCTGCATTTTAGTAATATTAGCTGAAATGTGGTCCTTGTTCAGGGCCGTAAGAATTGTGTAGAATCTTTTATGCAAATCACTTGACAAAGTAATTTTTGGAACAGATGCAGGAACAAGGATGGGGGTAGGTCGGGGATGTGTCAGAAGGGCAGCACTTTTGAAATGGTTGTGAGGTCCTTTGTCTCTGGAACCTCAGTGGTTATTGGACAAGAAATGCAGATGTCCTCTGTAAGAATATTACACTGTTAATGCTGCAAAATAGGGAGAAGATTTATGTTTGTAACAGTGATGGCTGTTGAAGGGTTACTGGTGTATCCTATACCATTGCATCCTTCCCCTTTAGAAAAAACCCAAGTGCAAATACAATGCAGATATTATACCTCATAACAACTCCCTCCTTCCTCAATCCTACAGGCAATCCTGGTTGGCATTTCAGCTTCACACTGGAGTGGTCCAAATCCTATCAGAGTTGCTTGTGGTATAACTACTTCCTCTGTGCACTCATAGATTTAGAAATAAAAACCTAACCAAACAACCCTGTAGACCCAATGACCTCGCTAGGGTCAGAATTTCAGCTCTGGAATTAAGACACCAAAGTGACTGTTCTGTCTACGGAGCTCAAAGGGGAATGTTCCTCAACCCTTCCTCGAGATCATGCATTCAGCTCTGCTCAGAATATCACCTTCCATATCTAATAATCACATTTATTTTGAGAATAATGGGACATAGAAGCATCTTACAATGTTATTGCCAACCTGCAAGGAAACTCCTTATTTAAATTGAAAATATTCGAATTCATTTTCAAGCTTTTCGAGGAAGACTTTAAACACATCACTGATCATTAAGTGTTGTTTAAGTTGTGCTCTAATTTGAGGTTTCTTTTTATGACAGATCTGAAATAGATCTTGAGTAGGCCATAGAAAAAAATACCATCTCTTTAAAAAAAAAGCAATAGCTTTCAAGGCCCAGGATGGCCTCTGTGCTGAGATTAATAAAGCTTGACAATACATTCTGAATGCAAGCAATGACTTCTATTACAAGGGGAAAAATGAAAAAGCTGCTATTACTGACACAGTCAATAGATTGCACCTCAGTGTATACTGTACTTTCTACATTTTTAATATAAATGTGTTCAGTTTCAGAGACGGGAGCATTATCAGCATTCATTTTACTTGAGGCAGTAATGTGAGAAGTTGTGTCTTGTGTAATAAATAAATAACCTGTCTTTAAAACCATTTACTCAGATTGCTTTTCCCAAGTGCTTATTTAGAGGTGCTCTGGAAGGTGTCATACACCAAGACAGCCATGTTATAAAGATTTTATAAAGTGCATTTTCTTTATTTTACACATAATATAATTGATCATGGGGTACTTCTTGCTGGTTTTAGAACAATGGCAGTCTTGTACCATGATGGGATGGTGTGGTGAGTTGTAAAATGTGGCTTGAGGCTCCCTCATTTCTCAGGGGTTCTTGGTGGTTGTGAAGAGCTGCCAGTAGAGGCCAGAAAACTTTCCATCATCGCAAAGAATTGCCTCTCGTGAAATTCGAGACTTATCTTTTCTTCCATCATGTTTTTTGGACTTGAAATAATAGAAGGAATTGTCTTCTCTCTATAAATATACATGTTCAGATCCTCATAATCTTTGTAGCACCCACTCATACTAAGAAACTATTTTCTTCCTGTCAATAATCATATTAAATGGCACTTAATTATAAAATAAGACAGTGAGTTAATTCATGTTTTGTGCTGTCACTCCTCTGTCTGTCTTGGTGCATACATTCATGTGAACAAATCCTTTCTGATCTCTTCAGAAGGATAGGAAATTATGTATATATTACATAGGTAGCTCAGAAGAGCATGAAAATGAGGAATAATCAGCAAAATTTGAATTACTTGTAACAATTTCTTATATTGAAGGAAGTGGTTTGTACTCATCTGATGGCTGACCATAACAGATTTTTCTTTTTTTTTTTAAGCATGATCTGAGCAATGGGTCTGATATATCTCTAATGCTTCTTTTACATCAGCACCAATGTGCTGATTTCATTGGCGCGGCCCTTGATTTACCCTGTTGTAAAGAAAGGAGAATCGAGCTGTAAACACATGAGGGCGGGAAAGCATGACTGTGTTGGATGTCCAGGGACTCCAAGTATAAAATAGAGGAAGATTTATCTGGAGTGGCCCAGGGGTTGTAGACAGCACAATAGGCTATAACAGAGCACAGGAAATTTAGGGAAGAAGGGGATTTGCTGTTCTGTGGCTCAAGGTGGAAGTTCCGTTGGTTAACACAGAGATGCATTTGTGACTGCAGTTAAAAGAAACAGGTGGAGGTGAAGATGTTCCATTTATGCGTTCCTAGATCTGGGCTCTTCTAGTGCTAGACTGGGTTTGTAGCTCAGAAAAATCTCCTCCTGAGACTCTATACTCCAAATGGTGGATTTTGAAGTTAAAACTAAAATTTTATTCTTTATTTAGCAAAGAAAACCTCTTTTCACTAGTACAGGTGCTCTGTGTAAAGTCTTCCACAATACTTTCTTTAGGTCATACAAGGAAACCTAATTTAGAAATATTACAGAAATCAAAACTTCCCATTTTCTGTCTTAGAACTCAGCACTGATCTGATTACTTTTGACTGTGATTCCAGGTTATCTACCTAATTTGTCTATAGTGTTATTACCAACATGTGTTCTGCCATGAGGAACATATTAATTTGGTTGTTGCCCTGGGGAAATCTAAACAAAAACACCAAAAAAAAATTAACTACAAGAATACTTTTTCATAAAAAAGAATGCCATGTACACAATAAATGACAGGCTTGTGTTTAGAAGAGTGTTGAAATCAAAGGATTTTCAGTCTACACTTTCCAATATGAATTGCTCATTTCAAAACATAATGTTCTGCATAATTAGATCACATAGTTTGAGCATCTGGCCTATCAGTCTGTGAAGTGATGTGGTAAAATCTGTGGGTAGTAGGAACAAAGAGAAAAAGTGATCTCTGATGGGAATCACTCTGATTTCCCATTTCCTGCTGGACAGAGGTGCTGCTTTCCCGGTGCCCTTTCCCACCTCTCCTCTCCGTGGCTCCTCCACGGGCACAGAAATCACCAGAACTGGAGCAGCGGCGACTCCTCCGTGCCATGGCAGGGTGGCAGTGAGAACACTCAGCCTTGAGCTGCAATTATCGCTTGCCCACTCATTCCCTCAGAAGCTCAGTCATCTCACTAATGACAGCGTTCCTTCAGCTGGAGCTAACGTGACGGAGGAAATGGGGCTCTGTGAATCATGCTGGGGATGCGCAGGAAAAGATTCTTTTAATTTCTCATTTAGCAAGTACGTCAGACCATCAAACCTGAGACCGCTTCCAGCTACTTCCAGTACGGAAGGACAATGTAAGAAAATTCCTTAACAGATCCTTATGTGCTGCCCTCCCCACTGTCCCTTTTTTCTTTCCATTTCCTCTGGATTTAATGAGTAAGCAGCCAGAAGCTTAATTGTGATAGATTGGGTGCAGTACAAAGTTAAATATTATAAAAGAACATTGAGACATTGATTGTTAGCACATTTTTCAAACAAATTGTAAAGGTACAGAAGGTGTTGGAAAATGGTGATTTACATGGATAAAAATTTACTCTCCAGTTTCTTCAGCAGATGTATCATGACAACCATGTCATGGTTGTTTTAAAATAAAACTGTATCAATCCAGCCTTGGATTGATTATGTTAAAAGAAGATTTTGGAAATGTGAATTTTTTGAAGAAGGATATACCTTTCTACTTTTTATTTTAATTCCTTTAGTTTGTGGATGCAGTTTTGTCACCAATGACTGAACTTCAATGCATCACAGGTGTGACTTTCAAATATAATTACAAATTCCTTAGTGTCTTGGAAGTAAATTGTAAATTAAGAGCCTAGGTAGCTTCTGCTATACCAGAGAACCAGATAATCAAAGATATCATGCTTTTTGAAGTATAGATCAATTTCTTCATATTTTAAAGAAATAAGCTCTTTTGAAAATGTGATTTTTAGCAAAAAGCAGGGTGATGCTTTAAAACTCTACTGGATTTTGCCAGCATGCAGACTCAGAGAAAATTGTTGCTTATCTAATTCTACATACCCTGAAAACAAGTTTGAAAAATAGGAGTCATTGAGTAATATCTTTACTGGTGCCATAAATCAGAGACTTATTTGCATACAAATGAAAATTCAAACCAAAGTGCAGTAAGAAGTAACCGTGCCCTAACAGTTAGGGATCAACATTAAAATATGAACCCAAGTTTCCACCCTGAAGTAAAGCAGCAATCAGACAGGATCTTCTATTGGGAGATATATTCTATGTACTTGTTGCTGGGATTTTGGTTTGTTTGTTGTTTTAACTCTGAACACATTCACAGAAGGATAAAATTATTCACTGGTCTTTGACATAATGCTTGTAAGCAATTCATTAAAATCTTATCATTGATAGTATCAAAAATACCTGAAATATTCAGTAGATAAATCACAATAACAAGCCTTGTTTGTGACCTGTAGCAATGCTAATCAGAAACGTGTGCTGGGGTGTGGGAAACAGCACTTTGCAGAAGATGGAAGTGAACCCTCCGTGCTTTCTATTAGCCCATTTTTTCAATGTTTTTCAAAAGAGACAGCAGTGAGTTCTGAAATAATAAAATCAAGGTTCATCAAAGAATGATATTGGCCTTCTTAGGTGAAAACACAGTGAAGTAGAGCAAGGTGAATTAAAAAAATCTCCAACACTTAAAAACTCTAACAAATTCTGAGACAAATTTGTAGGGTCAATACAGGAGCACAAATACACAAGTGGCCATTTTAGAATCAGAATACTAAACGAAATTTAAGCTACAGTGGTCAAGGCAACACCACCTAATTAAAGGTCTAAAGACAGAGTTCCACCTACAGGGAATAGATGAAACAGCTTCCAGATGAAACAGTTTGGGAAGCTGCAAATGAGAGATGTAATTTTTATTGAAAGAAACATACCAATTTTCCCCATGGTAAGGTCAGGAGATGAAAAAGGACTATGTGCAAAGTTTTTAGAAATAGAATGTATTATTTAGAACAGTCCCTCCCTTTAATTTTTCAGTCTCTGAATGAGATTGGAACTTTAATTACACATTTGCATCTTTCAGGGAAGACTTCTCTCTGGACTCTTTTTTTTTAAACCTTAGCTCATTTTGGTAGTCTTTAAGCGCCCCTGTAGTCCAGTTGACTTCGTGCCTACTTAAGTACGTGCCGTTGAATCTTCATAAAGATGATAGAATCTGGATAAAAGTTGATTATAAATGTATATTGGAACCTGTATAAGTAGATATAAAGACTATTTTGACATAAAGGCTATTTTAACATAAATCAAAGAACAGGTAATTTTAAAATTATTTGAATGATTTGCATGTTGAGTAGATTTGTTGGCAAGCTATACCGTTACTGCTTTAAATTACATCTTCATTACCAAACCTGTTCTCATATATGTAGCTCATCATAGCAAATTCAATGCCATTGGTTTTATATGGTCCTGTTTATTTGGTCTCAGGTGAAACAGTGCATTGGTGGCACCATGCTCTGTCCCCATTGCAGACTGGGCAAAGATAATATCAGTGATCTGCAATGTTACTAGAGGGGTTAATCAGAGATCAGATTAATCAGGGTGATTCAGATCAACAGATTTTCTTTGGTTGGCCAAGACAGCCTATCTTTGGTCCCAAGACAGGTCCTCCAAGAAAAATTATGTAAGCTCTGGACTCTTTATATTCAGAAATCCAGACAGAATTTAATGAGGAAAAAGGTATTAATTATACCAGAACTTAGCATAGAATCACAGAATCACAGAACAGTTTGGGTTGGGACTCTAAAAACCATCTCATTCCACCTCCTGCCATGGGCAGGGACACCTTCCCCTATCCCAGGTTGCTCAAAGTTCCATCCAACCTGGCCTTGGACGCTTCCAGGGATGGGGCAGCCACAGCTTTTCTGGGCACCCTGTGCCAGGGCCTCACCACCCTCACTGAAAACTCAGGACGTAGCTTCCTTTATTTTTTGGTTATATGTTCGAGCAGCTTGGACTTTAGCTGGAGAGCAAGCCAAGGTTTCTCCACCTTGCTCCCAACTCCTTTGCTGCCATGCAATCCTCAGTCTTTCCTGCTTGAAACGTCCAACTGATGCACCACTGCAAACAAGGAAAATTTCAAGTCCTAAATTGGTTCCAGTTTCAGACATTCAACTACAAGTGCCTCAACCACAATCAACTCCCACAGTATTCAATAAACAGCCAGAATGGCTTTGCTTGTACCAATCTACAGTGACAGCTTCAGGTTCCCAGCTGAGTCCTGCAAGAACCATTCTGTGGAGCTGGCTAACCTTAGACTTCTGCAGGGATGCACCCCAGAAATTGCAGGAGACATTCAGACTATGAGCATTCCATTGCCGGTATTCTGGACAGTATGTGTTTTATATTTTTGATATCTTACGTGGTCAAACTTTGTACAATTCTCCAAGAGCATTGCAGTAATATTTTAGAGGCTGAAGTCTTCCTGGGAGCGAAGTCATCAGAGGGGACACACCATGCCCATTTCTTGCCTGTTTGCTTTATGAGAAGAAAATTTCATTTAACACAAAATCTGTCCTTCTCCAATAATGTCCACAAATGAAGAAAGAAAACTGGATAATATCTGCAAACACTGGCTTTTAAATTTAGAATATATTTTCTGCAGACCTACTTACAGTGGATCCTTTGAGGAATGTGAGTGGATGAATATGTTTCAAAAATTCAGTAGCCCCAGTTTACCCTAAGCTAGGCTGTGAGGTGTGACCAATGTGTCAAAATTTGAGGATAAATAGGTCTTATTTCCATCATTGTGTGTTTAGTCTTTGAATTTTGCCAACTGTATGAAGTGGCAACATGATTATTTTAAATTCAGGCTACTCTGAGGGGTGTTTAAGGGACCTGCTAAATGGCTGCTGGTATCTTAGTGAATCTGATGTGCAATTTAGGGATGAGAGGAATTTTACAATTGGTCAAATATTTACCACAGGGTACAGGTACTGTGTAAATTAGTATTCTATGGCTGCATAAAATAGACTTACTTGAATACAAATGGGCTGTTTGTGACAGTCTCATTCTTCCTAGTTCATTTTTTTCTGCATCACAGTAGAGAAATGTACTTCACTAGGTTAAAAGTTCTTTTTTGAAGAATCCTAGGGAGAAATTAATAGAGGACATGAACTCTGTTGTTTGAGGTGCATTCATTTGGCCAGAGTAGAAAACTAGTAAGTGTTTGATTGTAGGATACATGAAGTGTAATATAGCCAGTAGAATTCCTGATCTCTGGGATGGAACAGAAAATCTGTTTACAGAACTGGTTAATTGAGTATGTGCTCTAAAACCTTTACACATTTCTCATTAACAATATTACTAATAATAAAAGGAGGTATACATATTGTTTAAAAAATTAGTCTACATTCAGCATGAGGTATGTAAAACCAGTCATTTGTTCATTAAAGATAAATGATATTTAACACTGAAACAGCTGCACATCCCCTCAACAAAGAACTAAAATATTTCCACACGTGTTATGTACATTATCCAAAGTGATGGATGTAGGTGGTACCTGTGGGGAGGATGCCAGGCAGTGTAATCAGCAAGTAATTAAAGGTGGCATTATACAGAATTAGGTATCAGTTACAATTTCAACTGTGAAATATTTGAGTCAAATGTAATCTGGAAGGCAGAACTTCAGTGAAAGCCAAACGCCCCATTTCTCATAAAACCCCACAAACAAAAAGCTTTAAAGAATATCACATGAGCCTTGTTCTACTGTGATTACAGATAAACCCAAAGATGATTGGTTTTGTCAATCTATTGGCATAAAAGGAACAAAAAAATAGCATTTAAGCTGCATTCCCATAGATCGGATTATCAGGAGCACTTACTATTCCATATATACTTTATCTATATAAGGAATTCCCATGAGCTACAAGTGTTTTCTTTGTGTCCATGCAAAATCACGTGGCTGTGCTTAACAAACTGAGGCCATTTACACCACAGTTGTTATAAGCTATTAAAACTCAGAGTGAAATACTTAGAGCATTCACTTTGCAATTGGCAGAAATGCCATGGGCTGATAAGTACTGGTGATTGTCAGCACTTAAAAAAATAAAGAACAGGTGTACCAATAATGTGGAGTTAATTTAGCTAAATGTACAATTTAATGCCAAAATATTGGAGGGAAGAACAATTGTCAGAGAATTCTTGACCATTTCTTGTAGCTTCATAAAATGGACCAGCTTATAAGCAAGTGGAAACCACAAAATCATCACCTTTTTTTTCTTTTCATCAAATACTGAGTGATCTCTTCAGTGGGCTAATCATGCCTGACTGGTATTTCTGAAATGGTAGGACAGATTGGACTGCTGAAGTTAATGAAGATCTCTGAGATTTGACAAATTTATTTCCTCTGACAAATAGCAAATGTTTATAGTGCTTGCTTTGGTTTTGAGCCATTACAGGTGCAGCAGAGACGTAGGAATAACTTCACATAAAAATTATTATTTTGCCAGGGAATTACACAATCATCCTGTCAATCAGGAATATGTTTTCTTTCGAGTGCAGTAAATAAATAAGCAATAATATTATTAAGCTGACCAAAAAGGAAATAGATAAAAAGGAACATAAACTTCTGAGGAAGTGAGAGAAAACAGAAGGTTAAGACCTGGGCTACGGTCTAGAAGAGGTTTGGAATTGTGTTGTTGTCTGGGTGTTGACTGGCTGATTGAACAGCCTTGGAGGTGTTCACAAGCTGTCAGGCCAGGGAATTGGAGTTAATGGACAGCTAATATCATGATTGAATGGCAAAAGTGGAGCCTGATCTCTTTGAGGATGGAAAATCAATAGTCTATTAGATTTGTCAGGCTGACAGGGAGAGAAAAGAGCGAAAGTCTGCTGTATTTGCTTGCATTGCGGGGGCTGCTCTAATTAAGCACCCACCTTGAGACAGAGGGGAACCTGTGGAATTGAAGTAGTAATGAGATTCAGGCTTGAAGTAAATGAAGTAACTGCAGTGTAAGGCATGCTGACAGACAATTAAATCTCTTTATCAATGCTGCTTCTTTCCAGAAAAAAAATCTCATATGGCAGCTATAAAATAAGGCTGAGCCTGGTATGTTCATAAATCTTGCATCAGCTCATGGTTGTGCGCCTTATTGTTCATGTTGCTTTGGTGTTGGTTTCGCAAAAATTGTAGACGCATGGGCCAGTGCTGGGCTTTGTAAATGAAAGTTTCTGCTGCTGTGGTTGTGTATCTTGCTTAGAATGGCTCTGCCTCAGCCCTGCACTCCTCCACTAATCCCAGCTGATATCCACGGTGACACTGTTGGCTTGCCGATAGCACGGCGTGTTTGGGGACGCACCAGCCTCTTCAGTGGCACGAGGCAGATCTCTGTGCCCTTCCCTTCCTCCTTCTTGCCATCAGGAGGGATCTAATCTGACTATTTCAATCAGCATGTGCATATCTCCTCCAAACCTGAGAGCAAGTGTAATCCCTCTGACATTGGGAGTGTTAAGAACGTGCCCACATTCACCAGAGTTCAGTGCTGCACGAAATTGCTGATTTGGATTAAACCTGAAATTTTCCAAGGCTTCAGATGGCTCACACATGTGCAAATGTATAGCGTTATTATTTCTGTTATCTCTTTCCTAATCAGTGAGCTTGAAAAAATGAATGGTTTAGCCTCAATGTTTCTCATGGGGGAACATTTTATTTTGCAGTAAGCCATGGCAGGCTTTCTTCTCCCTGTGTTTCCTTCACAAGAAAATGCCTTGTCATCTGAACTCTTTTTTATAAGGATTTTATTACAGATTGTGGTGATTATGCTTTAAAATGTATTACATAGGTGCATATCATATAAGAAGAAAACCATCTGATTTTGAAATATATATTGAAGCTTTTTTATGCACTATTCCATTAGCCTGTTTCTGCTGGTAGGTTAAATAAGTGACAGGTGACAGAGTGGTTTCAAATGAGTACCTTGTACAACGTTCCTTCACATCTGCTACGAATAAAAACAGAATAGAATAAAAGTATTGTAAACAGAGATGACCTTGATTTAATATTTGGAGAATGTTTGTAGAGTATTAAAAGTTCACAAGTTGTCATGATGAGGAACCAGTCGACTCATAGGGGGATAAAGAGCAAGTGCCTGAGTCTGGAAGTGTTTGACATTTTCTGGTGTGTTGTGAGTGTCTCACTGAGGGGGCTGGATCTGCTGGGAATCCAACGCTCTGAGACATTTTTTGGCACTGGTCAGCATTTCATTAAGGCAAGGTTTAAAGGAGCACAGATTTAAGTTCAGGTCTTACTGCAGAGAGCTGTAATATATTTCGGATACTGCTGACTCATCTCCTCTCTTAGCAGAAGCTGATCAATGCATTGTTGCCACGTCATTTGAAATATAAAATAAGAATTTGGCATAGTGTGGGATTAGATTTTACTGTTCAAAAATCATCATCGTCATTCTGAGTCTGATGCCTTCTTTAAAGAGAGAGATTTTGAGCGTGCAGTGGCATCAACACATCGTGATAAGAGAGCCTATGGTCTCTAAAGGTGAAAAAAATTAATGACTTTTAATCAAAATTGTGAACAGTACAGCAGCAAGGATGAGTCCCCATAGGAAGCATAGGGATACCACACGGTTACATATTCTTCAGTCTAAAATTGACAGAAATTGAAAATTAACAAAGGACTTTACCAAAGTACAATAATTCCTTGAAATGTTCGCATTGAATCTACTACAGAGTATTTACATGAAATAAATGAACACACACTGTAAGAACCAAACAGGTGAGTTTTCCCTGGAGCTGGCAAAACTCAGGATATTTTTTTATGGGTAGAGCTAACACAGAAGCCAGAGACCCTCATGGACAGCAGCACTGAGAGCCTGGCAGCAGCTGCCCCTTATTTATGCTGCAGCCTTGGTCTCTTTGCTTATCTCAGTTTGGCACTTAAGAACTGTGGAGGAGAGAGAAGCTCCCTGGTGCATTCGTATTGATGTTGGCAAAACGCGTTCCTGTCGGAGTTGGCAGAACGCATCCATCTCAAATGGAATACTGATTTTTTCTCAGTCTGCCTGAAATCTGATCCATTGCAATACATATATGCTCGTGGGCTAGTGCAAATGGGGCCTTGTAAATCATTCTTTTGGCGTACTGGTGTGTCAGTGATATTTCTTAACTTTCCAATTTTCAGTCTTTGCTGGTCAGAATTAAATACTGCTGGGCCGGAGGAACTGTGTTCGTGCTTAAGAGGAATTCGGTCAAGCAGACCTTCCATTTCACTGAAAAGCAGCTAATACTTACTATTTATTTAGGATGCACCTTTAAAATTAGGAAGAAATAAGATCATATTGCAGAAATTCTAAATTTTGCTTTTAAAACAGTTTAAAAACTATTTTGGCTATTATGAACCAGAAATCCCTTGGCAATCTTCAGTAAAGTAGTTTTGATTTTGTCTTCAGTTGGAGCTAACTTCATTAAAGTGATAAATGTGAACAAATTTTAAAAGGCACATGGTTTTTAAATTCTGTGACATTTTTCAAAAATTGTATTGTAAACAGAGTGCAGCTCTATGTGATGATCATTCTATAATTTTACAGAAGAGAACAAACATAAACTAAAATGTTTTTCATTTCAAATGCTGGTCTCTTTAGAATTGTCTTTCACTTCAGTCCTTGCTAAGCCATCACTAAGGCTGAGCTGCACCACTTGAACGTATAAAACAGTCCAAAGCAGAGGCTGTTTAAGCAGACAAGAGCAAAAGGTTTTCATCTTGCTTCACTGCATATCAGCCAATGTCCACAGCTTTTAGTTTCTATATCTGTTCTTCCTGATACCCAGGAATGAGTTTTGTTATGTGCTTGTATGTTTTTCCCCCTGAACTCCTAGATCATTAGTATCTATTGACATTTTTAAAGTCCCACTTTTAGATTCAGACCTCAGGAGCACTGATGAGTGCAAGTCGGTTGCGGCTGTAAATAATGCCAAGAATTTCCACTGCCAGTACTTGGAAGAATTGAAGTAATAAAAAAGATCAGACTGTGAGTGACAACTTAAAACCTTACTCACTAGACTGAAAAGGTTATACAGTTACAATTTAATGTGTATATACTCCAAAATTTTAAAGCGGAATATAGATAATTCCAGTTGCTCTATAAATACTTGACTGGGCTGTTCAGACCTATTTTTCTGATGCTACATTCATTGCAACTATAAATTTAAACTAGACCGTGTCAAAGGAACAATTACGGTTTGTCACAAAAAGGAAAATTTAAACCCATGTACTTTTCTTTATAAATTATTAGACATATAAAATGTGTTATTTTCCCCTTAAATTTTAAACTCTTTTAATGTTGAGTTCACTGCCATCTGGATACATCGTTTTATGCACTTCCCAGGAAGGACTTACTCAGCTAAATTTTTGGTTCAGTTCGAACAAAAAAATCTTTATAAAACAAGTTCCCACTGTCTGCAGAGAGAGACATCCTGAGCAGGCTGACCAATTTGTGTTTGGGATCATAAATCACATTCCATTAGGCATATTAGAAAACAAATTGTTCTTTTTTGAGTGTACTTTATGGACTGTTAGACATGTTGCAGCATAATGGAGCTAAATCTTCAGTGGATATGCTTTGTGTAAAATGGGTCCAATTTGTGTTTAAGGAAGAAAAAAGTTTAACGTTCCCTTTACACAGGATGCTCTGCGTTGCAATTTATTAACATTGCAATCATAGGGGCTGGAATTTTTCCAGCTGCATTCAGCTGAGGTTATCTGACCTTGGATTTGGGTTCAGACAGTCCATTCTCCCCAGTCTTTTGAGTGTGTTTATGCTGTCTGTACCTTTTAAACACAGACTATAGATTTGTATAGGTTGTGAAGACAATATCTGAAAGCATTTTGCCACGTATGCTAAAGAAATGGAAATAGTTTATTTCCTTGCTTTCCCAAAGGCCAAGCTTCTTTTGATATTGCACATGCTCATGTTATCTTTAGAGTGTAGCCTTAATAAATGCTTTATCTTTGGCAGTAATATGCAGAGCATAAGTGGTATTGGCCTTGGAGGGCTTTTTGACTTAATTTGCTGGATGCAAAGCCTCTGTTTCCAATAATTTATTATGTTTCAAAACCATCTCAGGGAATACAAAATGTGCACCTGAGGCTAGCTTTTATTTATTTCCAGTCATTTTTGAACCTGTGATATTTTCTGGCATGAAAAAGTAGATATCATTGCCCCTTTTTTCTGTCCCTCCCCCTTACCCTGAATATTTAAAACATGAATAAAATCAATATGATCACATATTGATTTGTACAACATATTTTGAGCACTTCAAAGTGCGCAGCAGAATTAGAAATTTTGTTAAACTCCAAAAATAATTTGATGGCAGATTACACTAAGTATTTAATCACTTCAAAAAACCCCAATCCTAACAAATACCTTGGCTGAATCTCTCATACCAAAATTGATTCTCTTGCACTGGATTTTAGACTTTGTAAAGTATATATTAAAGAGCTTAACTAGTAAATTAGAAGACAAGATAACTGCAGTGTAGATAAATGAACATTGCGTAGAGAATTTTAACCAGATTTTTGCCTAATTATTTATTCTCTACTGTGTAGTAAAAATGAGCAAAACTGACTCCATGGAAATATAGGATTTTGAATGATTGTTTTTATATAACTGGGAGCAGAGGGTGCATATCTGCATTAATTTGCATCTCATGTATAAGTTTCAAGGTATTTTTGGCAAGGTTCATAATTTATTAGGTATTTCTTCAGTGCTTGGTGTATGAGGAGTGTTGTCTTGATTAGGAGCCCAGCCCCTCTCAGTTGGGACTTTAAGGAGAAGGGAAAGGAGCACACACCTTCTATAAGTATGAGAACTTCAAATAATTTCTCCCTTGCTCACATTCCTGCGCGGGGAAAGCCTGCTCGCTCACTCACCAGAGCCGCTGGCCAGCTTTGGTCATTTTTCTACCCAGCTGGACAAACGGGGTAAAACCCAGGTGAAAAAGCAATGCTGTAAATCTCCTTTATCACTTCCTATGAAAGCTCAAGCTCCAGCCCGCAGGACGGATGGGCTTCGGTTCCCGGGCCTGAGTCACCCTCCAGAAATCGATGGCCCTTCTGAGGGGCATAGATTTCCATGGGAGCCTCGCTCCTCACAGCCCCTCCAGCGAGATTTATGGATCCCTGTGTGTGCTTCCCTGGGAAACCTGGGCCACCAAAGCACGGGAGGATCCCTGGATTAAGGACCCGTGGCAGCTCCTCCAGATTGTCTCTCCAGTTCATCAGTGCCCTCATCTACAGATAGGGTGAGGCCAGACAAAAGCAGGGATGTCCCAGCGGTGCCCAGAGGGGCTGTGGGTGAAGACCATGAGCAAGGAGAGAGCCTGTGGCGCAGGAAAAACAGAGATGCTGAGCCAGACTGGGAATAGACACCTCCAGAGCTCTGGAAATCAGAACGGAAATGTTGTCAGAAGCTCAGGGGGCAAGCAGTGTTTGCCACAGTCCAAAAAGCTACACCAAGACTGGAGAGGAACAGCCTGGAAGGGCAGAGAAGGAGGGGGGAATTCTTTCCTAAAGCCACTTTCCATGTGTTCTGTGTCTAATCCCTTTGAATTTTCTCTGTCCTAAGGAGTCAATTATTCTGGTTCTTATTTTAATGATATTTTGCCTTTTTAATTTTAAGAGACTGCCTGTCTTCTCTGTGAACCCACTGTAAGGCAAAGATCTAGGCAGATTTACCTCAAAGCTTTAGCCAAGTTAAAGTCCTATTACAAGCCATTGAAATGATTTAATTTTATTACCTGAGGACACTTTTTCTGAGGAAAGTTAGTACATGCTGCAGTGCTCTGCTGAGTCTGGGCATCCTTCTTCTTCAGCCCTGTCTGAGTCCTTGGTAGGCAAACGCCATGGATGCAGCTCAAATGCACACTGGTATTTTAAACTGCAGCTTAAGGATACAAGATTTTAAAATATTGATTTGGATTCATCTGCTTAGATGACCCCTGGCATGAATATCATATTTAGCTGTGACCTTTGCCTTTTGCTGCTTCTTTTTTTTTTTTTTTTAAAAAAAAAGGGCTAAAACTTTTCTATTTTTTTTATCTTTTTTTTTTTTTGGTAACATGAGCCTCATCTGGCACTAATTGGTACAAAAAAGCTCAACATCAGAGAACCTAAGTGTATTTTTTTCTTTTCAACTACTATCAGAATGAACACCAGGACCAAAGGCTCTTATTGAAAATAATTCCTTAAATAATCACTTACCTAGAAGGTATTTGATCTGTATGATCTGAATGCAACTGCTGATAACTTCAGAGAAATAGAAAACTGTGTTAAAAATCACTTTCTCTTGGGGACTGAAGTCCTGTCCGTCACATGGTGGATTAGAGGCTTGGCAGCTCGCCAGCCCATCAGACAGCACGTAAATTCTTTGATGCCAATTGCATTAGCTTTCCTCTACTAATGTGTTGTAGAGCTTGGGAAATAAAAGAATGAAGGTCAACACACCAGCATGTACCCCTGGTATAGCAAGGGCTGCTTTTAATGGGCAGGAGAATGAAAATGCTTCAGAGCTCGAGCTGCAGGCTGGGTGACCTTCTCCCGTGCCCAAGGTCCTGAGATTTTTGTCCTCAAGTCCAGAGTGCAACGAGCGCCTGTCCCAGGATACAATTTACTCTGAAATTCCCAAATGGGCACAGTTTGCCTTCAACCATTATGGCCCGTTATTCATGTGCAGATGCTGTGGGCTGTGAACTTGGCGCTGAACTCCGCTCTCCCCCTCGTGGTTTTGTTCACTGGGAGGGCCGGAATGGCCAGGAATCCGCGCAGCTCATGAGTAAAAAAGCCAGACTTTGTGACTGATTAGAGCACCCGCGGACAAAAGCTCTGCTCTCTGTGCATCTTCTCCCCCAGGGCTCTTGCTCTGGAGATGTGGGGCAGAGATGGATGGCAGAGACACCGCACGGGTGATAGATGACCAGCGCTGATCTGGGAATTAAAGGGAATTAATTGCTACATCCTTCTCTCTCCCTCAGAAACAGGGAGGAAGGACCCAACCACTCCAGAAAGCATCTGAAGGATGATACTTGCTGGGAGGAGGAGGTTATGTGTTGGAGCAAAATCTAGAAACAGACGTTAAATCTGAGAAATTACTAACCTAAGTGTATCTAATCATCACAAAATGATCCGTTTTGATGTGGAAATCAAGCCACAGAAAGATTTAGAGCCCTCCAGTTTAACCTCCACCCTACCCAGGATATACCCAAGAGATTTACACACCTTCTCTTGCTCCTCACCCTGGACATCATCTTGTGTTCTCCCCACTGTGTGCACTTTGGGAAGCTTGGCAGGCTCCTGCCCCTCTGCCGACACGGTGCCACAGCCCTTCGGTTCACACTTGGCTGCTGAGAGGGAGTAAACTGTGACTCCCTGGGTAGCACTTGGCTCAGGGTTTGGCATCTGTCAGCCTGTGAAACCAGGAGATTGACACTGAAACCTGCCTTGTGCCGAGTAAAGAACTAGAGGAGGATAAAACTGGAAAAAAAGGAAGCTCTTTCATAAAGGTTATATTGGTCTTAAGCTAGTTTCGGTCCAAAAATGGAAGGGTTTTATTTTGACCTCTGATTTTTCAGTGTTATGCTGTAATAACCTCATCAGGGAGACAGGCTGTAAAGTGGGGAACAATTTGTTGCATTTTTCCATGACTGTTATGTGATCAATTTGCCCTTCAAGCTTGAAGTGAGTTTGGTTCTAAGTCATTAAAGGGGGAAAGACCTCCCAAAGCAAGGGATCTCTGCTGTTCTTCTCTTCCCTCACTTGTACTGACGATAATTGATGCTCATAAACCAGAGGCAAGGGCAACACTGCAGCAGCTCCCCTTGACAAGCTGGTAACCTTCTAAGAAAACTCTCAGTGCTTGTCAAAACTAGGGCTCGATTACACAGAGTTATCTGACACAGAGCAGAGAAAAACTGTATTACTTTGCTGGGCTAAAAGTGAGAACGAGAAGATTATGTGTAAACAACGAAGGAAGAACACGCTTTGATAATAAAAGAATGAGACAGATGATGGATGATGTGGAGATTAAAGTGCAAGAAATGTTGGAGTCATTTTTAATTGCTTAATTTTGTCCCCTTTGAATGAGGAAACATCTTCCATAACTTCAGTGGTGGCAAAATGTAGATTGTGTGTAAAATAGAGATTTGGCCTGAGCTTAAATCCTTTACCTAGAAATACACAAATCTGGATCTCAGTTTTGCTCTAAAATGTACTAATAATATCAAGAGAAAGAAATATTTCCTATCTGTAGGTCTTGGAGGTGTTTTGATCAGTGCAAACATGAGTCATGCACCTTTGGATGACTGATTTTGCTCTGCACATCCTGCTCAGGTCTTCTATAACCATCCAAATGTTCTGCTCATTTACAAGGACTGTGACTTTTCAAGGTTCGCACTGAAAATCTTGGGTGTATTATAACCTTGGATGTATTATAGGATAATTACAGAATCTTGGTCATATAAATCAAAAGTAAATTGGTAGGATTAACACAGGGCATTCTGGTACATAACACCCTTTTCCCTTCTGGTTTCTCTTCACCTGAAGTTTTCAAAGTAGTCCAGTAATGGTTTTTAATTTCTGTTTTTAAGCAACTACAGTTTGAACATTGGCAGCATTTAACTAGATTAGTTTCTTTAGTTTTAATATTATTTGAGGTACTGATTTGGGAGTGTACTCACAAATTCCCGTAAGATTAGTGTTTCTATGTAAAGTATAGACAGAGAAATTATAATTCCCTTTTTTTTAACACTTGTGATGGAAAAATGCTTTTTGGAGTTGCTTTTGTAATTTTTATGCTTTATATGTGACAGAACCCACACCAGATCTTTCTCAGGTCAAATTACGTGGGAAATTGGACTGACTTTTATTCAAACTGTGAATCCAGAGGAGAAAAGATGTTTTGCTTACATTGTCTAAAGAATTCTGTCTGTGAAAGAACAACTTCACCCACATATTTTGGCACATGGATTTGAAATACTAAACTGTGGAGAGGTAGATTTGCTTCAGCAATGTCTGTTTCTGAATCCTTGTATGAATCCTTCTCATTTCGCCTTTCAAACAAGGCCAGTAGATACCTGTGAGAAACTTGGTTTTGTGCCTCCAAGTTTTGTATGTGTTGCACTGGGGAAGATGGAGGTAGAAGCCATGCCAGTCTGTTAAAGTAGTTGTCTTAATTTTGACTCAATAGTACACATCTTCTAAAAATTAAATATAAATTTTTTTAATCTACTTTTTTTCAGCTGATTTCTCTCCTTTGCCTCATTTCATGCTTTTTCACTCAGAATGTGGTCACATAATTAATTGATTTCTAGAGTGGCTTAGAAGAAGGGAGGTAAAGCTCCATGAAGGTGACAGGAACAAATGTAGGAAGGTTACAATTTTCTAATTTTTTTGCCACTGATGGGGAGGTTTCTCTGATCCACATTAGGAGATTTCTCTCTCAACTCCCAGACTTCTCACTACTCCTCATTGTTAGGCTACATCTCACAAACCTCTTTGTTTTAACTAACTCTTGTTCAGTTCTTACTGAAGGGGTAAAAACTTTTACACAAGAAGCAGAGGGAAGTAGCCAGAAGTAAGATCTCTCTATTATTTGCGAGGTAAACAGATTTATCCCTCTTAAAGTAGTGATTAGTAAATCCCTTACCATTTACCTACCCTCTGGCTAAAGTAATAAAATTACAGTTTATCCCAAACCAGAAATATGCCAATAAATATGATCCTCATAGTGACACTGAAGTCATTAGGCACTTTTTTCTATAAGAAAGGAGAATGTAACTGAGCTAAAAATCCTATAAATATACAATAGCACTTGGATTATTTGGAAAGATACAGGCTCAGTTCAAGTAAAATAGCATTCCCTTGCACACATAAACACTTAAAGGATACATTAGTTTATACAGAATTTTATTGCTGGTGGTTTTTGTCAAGTTGGAGACAGTAGAAATGGGAATATGAGATGCCCAGAGAACAGAGAGGTGGATATCTTAATTTAAGTGCCCATCTTTATTTAGACAGCTATTATTCCTGCAGATTTTACTGCAAACTTTATCTGCAGACCAACATTTCTGTTTAAAAAAGGCTGTTCCTTAGAGCTTGAAAATGGGGATGTATTTTATAGTTTGGAACCTGAGTTTATAGGTTTGCTCAAGAACACTCACCTCTCCACTATAAGAATCACAATTAGAGTTTCTTTTTTCTTCAAGGGCTCAGTCTTACAGCAGGCTGAACATTATTGACATTAAACTCTTGGAGTTAGGGTTTATATAATCAAAGTACGCAACACTGTGAAGAATTGAGCCGTAAGCACAGAATTCACCAGATTAATGTGTTTGGAAACACTTTGCTTTGCATATAGAGGGAACGATCACACCGCAGACACCTGGCAATTTTGATGATCCTGTTTTCAATAGAATAACATTGCATACTCTATTACCAGAAGAGTAATAAATGAGAACACTGAACAGAAGTGCCAAAAGGAATCCTTAATATCGTCTTCATGAACATCTGTCATTTGTTTAAGTATAAAGAAAAATGAGCTTATGCAGAATGAAAAATCAGTTCTAAAATGGAGACTATCAATACCTTTTGCAAAATGTTCTCATTTTTATTGAGCATTTTACTGTATGCATGAGAATTTCCAGCATTATTTTTATGGCTCTGCACAGCCTCCATTGTGCATTCTTGGTGTAGACCTGAGAGGAGCTGGCTTACACGTAAGGACAAAAAGAGGTGTAATGAATCATGAAACAAGCCTGTTTTATTCAATAAGACATTGTCTGAGCTTTCTTTCCACATGAACAACTGGCCATTCAAACAGAAATGACCTGCAGAATTTTTGCATAGAAAGGAAGCTAAATTCATTGGGGCATATGCAGTAATAATTCTGTTGTTTCACGATACTATGAGATTAAATTAAACAATACTTGCATTTGGAAACTCCCCTAGTACACAGAACAATGAAGTATTTTCCCCTGAAAATGTCATTGATTCCTTTCTCCAGTAATTTTTCAGCAGGTCAGTAATTGCAAGACCTTTGTTTTCAAGGTAAATGCAGGCAGAGATGTCTGGCACAATGGAGAATAAAGGATTAAAAGGCTTTCTCTGGAAAGCAAAGGCTAACCTTACATTTACTTTACCACAAATAAAATGTTGCACACAGGCAACAGGTAAGAGATATCACCTGTGTGCCATGTGATATCTGCCATGAGTTGCTAAATGGAGTTTCTGTAGTTCAGGTGTCACCTTCAACCTTCAGTGAAGAGATGGAAGAAAGCTTTTTGTACTTGATACCATTTGGAGTCATCAGTGTTACCTATAAATTCTCGGCCTTTGTTGTGCTGTGTAAAGCTCTGAGTCACAGGACGCCACTGGAGATGTCATTATTTTAGAGGTTGATGCATAGAGAAATGACATATTTTACTTTTTTCTTGTTTTGCTAAAATTAACATGCGTGTTATAGGTCTTAGTGGGAGGAAAGGAATGTTTTCATTGTGGGATTTGAAAATCTTGTACCACATAAAGGTTACTCTTTGGGTTTTCTTGTCTTTTTGATCAATAATATGAAACTATGAAGCTATTACAAAAAACTTTTCTTCCTTCATGTCTTTGCAGCATCCTAACTTTAGTGGATTGCACAGATTTTTCCATTTAGCCATTCCACACAACAGGTTTGGTAGTTCAATGAGTAACTTTTTCTTTCTTCTCTCTGTACTCACTGATACCTCTGGTTGATTAATTTTAGAATAAAGCATTCCTAGAGGAGCTCTTCCAGAGAGGGTTTTCTGTAGGCGTCTGTTCTTTACATCCAGGGCAAGATGGTCCCTGCATGGTCAGGCAGGCTGTGCAGCTCAGTATAGAGAAACTTTGATTTTTACAGTCTTTTAACTTTTGGATGTGACTTCTTCTCTCAGGAAACACTTGCTGCAAGTCAAAGTGCAACAAGCTATCAAGTCAAATTAAAACTGGGAACGAAAACGGAAAATGAAAGATTTTTTTCTTCCACCCCACAGTAGAACACCGGCACATCAAGGCCTGACCTTAAAGCGTTCACCATTCGGATTCTTTAATAGAGCAAGAAAATGAGTAACTGAGGAAGGGAGGAAAAAAGAGAGAGATCTGCAACCCACAACAGTCCTTTGACTCTTTTTTACTGCTGGAGGAGTCAGTGCTGGACATGCTGCTGCCTCTCTCCTCCCTTTTATGCACTTTACTGGGTCTGATCTTTGGTCTTTTTCTTCTTTTTTTAATGTGTGGTTAGTCATTTTCATTATGAAAGGTCAGTCTACCTTTCTCCTGGAATTTGAAAGTTGTCCACATTTTTTTCCCAAGTGTCATTACACCGGCTAACATTTTTATCACCAATTATGGCAAGATTTTGTAGCATTTCTAGCACACGTCTTTTGAATATATTCTGTCTGAAGAGTTCTTCTTTTTGTAATTAAAATGACCTGGCTACATACTAAATGCCAAAATATTGTGAAATGCTGACCATTTTCAAGGTTTGAGAACCTTTTGTTCCCTGTAAATTGTGCAAAATGTGAGTTTGAGATCTTTGAAAAATGTCTTTCCCCCATGTTCATAAATTTCTGTTAATTTAAATGGATAAGGTCAGTGAGTTTGTCTGGAAGACCATTTAAGAATGAATGTTTCTGAAAACTTAGTTCCTTAACCTGGCACTCTCAGGCTCCGCACAACCCTGATGCACGTTGCTTTGCTCACTTTTTGTATTGACTGATTCCCCCCATTCCTGAATTCCTTTCCCCAGAGTATTTTTATAATTATAGAATCAGTTACTAGCTGAGAAAAAAATAGACCCAAGGATGTGTAGCTGGGTGAGGGATGAAGCCTGAGCTGCCCTCCTGACGCTGTTGTCTCTGAAGCCAGCTTGTGGGACGCCTTTTATTTTCCCCTTGTTTGCCTCAGCTTTGTTCTCCGCAGATGGAGTTAATGCCAGCTCGGAGCACTTGGCACCTCCAGGTGGAAAACGTTCATTTGTTGTTATCTGTGAATTTTAGCAGTTCTCAATTCATAACCATTTAAACCACTTGGAAAACTGTTAATTGCGTTCCTGCTCTTCCACGCCTCCTCCTCCTCCCATCTGCTGCCGTTTTCTCCCACCTTTCCCTATCGCCCCTTCCTCTGATGAAGGTGGAGCTCACTCATCCCTGCCTGGTGGCCCAGCTCAGTTGTCTGGCTGCATTGCTGGTGTCCCTGTGCTTCCCTGCTCTCTGGCTCTGGGCATTTTGATTTGTGATTTTAGCTTGTTTGCCTCCCTTTCTCTGCCACGGAATATTCTTATTTCCTTCTGTTGGTAGTTTTACCCCCAAAGGCAGTTGCCAAAGTGAGTAGAACAGCAAGGTTGGCCCCTCTGTGGTGTCCCTGGGCCCTCTGGAGCTGGGATTCTGCACCTGCAGGTGGGAACCACGGGGTGGAAGGGTCCCACTCAACACCGAGCCCAGGAGGACTCTGTGAAACCACTAATTACAAAAACCTCCCACATTTAACAGTTTTTTACATAACAACCCTTCATATTTTCCTCTATGCTGGGTTTTCTGAGGACACGGTAAATAATCAAAAGTTTGATGGATCAGATTATACAGAAATTCTAGCTTTCTGAAGGCAAAATTAGGTGTTTTTTTTTTTCCCCCCAGGTATTTTAATGAACAATATGGTTGCAGAGATTTTATTTTTCCAAGTTCAGTAGGACTTTTTCTTGTTATTAGAGGCCAAACCAGGCTGGTGTTTTCTAATGCACTTACTAGTTGAAGGGACACTTTTAGGTGCTAAGAACATATAATGGAAAAAAATGAGAGAGAAAAGCTAGTCAGGAATTTTTCAGCAGAAGGCTTTTCCCTGGAAAATGTCATTTCAAGGAAACTCAGATGTTTCATGGAAATTCTTTGAAATTTCATTATGAACTTTAATAAAAAGTCTGTCATATTGGTGGAGGCAACAACTCTCAGTGCTGCTCTTGATATGTCATAATATGGAAGAGTATCATGGAAATACTTGGGTCTACTTCTAAAGTCATTGTAAGGACACCTGTTATTTATTATTGGTTGTCAAGGCATCAGAATGTCCCATTGTCAACTAAAGCAGGATGTGTTTCAGTCCCGAGAAAAATGATGTGTTTTAACCAATGCTGGGTGGCAGGTGTGTCTTTGGCAGCTCAAAAGTAAAATATCACAGGATCATGGAATGGTTTGGGCCTTAAGGAAAATGGAAAGGGCCTCAAAGATCACCCAGTTCCAACCCTCTGCCATGACAGGGACACCTTCCACTATCCCAGGTTGCTCCAAGCCCTGTCCAGCCTGGCCTTGGACACTTCCAGGGATGGGACAGCCACAAGTCCTATGTTATAAATGACTTTATCTCTCATTGTGGTGCACTGCTGCTGGTATAGACTGCAATAACACAAACAAAGAAAAGACAATGTCGAAATACATTTTAAAAGGAAATTACTTTGAATTCTAAAATTTTCTAAAAAAAAAAAAAGGATTGTTTCATCAAAGCATGTTTAGACCTGGAATTTTTGTAAAGCTTTTTTCTGGAAACATTACAATTCTGAGAAATTACCAGTCTTCATTTTGGAAAAAAATTCAGTGGGTAATTTCCAAGAAATGTCTTGCCACTGTGTACTGTGTAGTGAGAGCACTCCTGGGAGAAGAGGCTGGCTGGAGCAGCTTTCTGTTCCCATCCTGGTCGGCAGCAGGAGCTCTGGCTCAGGCTCCATCCCTGATTCCAGCAGCATTTTGGAACATGAACTCTCTCACATCACTGACTTACCTCTTTAACTTCAGACACTTCTCTATGAAAGATGGTTACACAATTTACCATATGTAATTTTTAAACCTAATTTAAGTTAATTCTGTACGACTTCTCATCAAGGCACTTTCAATTTAATTTTTTTTTTATTTTAGGACTGGTTTAATTAAATTTAACATAAGTCAATTCATATTGATTGAAATTACCTTAAATGAGTTTGGCTTGAGCCCAAATAACACAGTCTTTTGCACCTGTTTTAAGTTGAATTGGTTTAATTTTATACCAACAGTTCTACTGTCACCACCCATCAGTGGCAGCCAGCACACAGAAAGCTCCCACTTCTGGGCTGTTTTGCAGCACCAAGCAGAGAAATCATCTGAGATTACCTATGTGCACTCATCTCAGTGGTATCATTTGTAGAGTAAAATACT
The DNA here is from genome assembly GCA_013400915.1 of Pardalotus punctatus. NCBI lineage: Eukaryota > Metazoa > Chordata > Aves > Passeriformes > Pardalotidae > Pardalotus > Pardalotus punctatus. The sequence continues at coordinate 912,046 of VZTX01023804.1, forward strand.
ATTTAATTAGTATAAGCTTCTGAGAAAGCCATCAGTACTGTGTGTTTGAGCTTCCATTCTTCATCACTAATTTTCCTGTATATTATACAATCAAATAAATGGTAATTTATATATTATCCATTTTTTATACACCAGCTTTTTTTTGTGACTCTTAATAGAGCTCACACTCATCTGCTTTAGTATTCTGACATGATTTCCTTTCTTTAAATAATTTTAATGAGAAATACCAAATTAATGCAAAATAGGCTAAAAAAGCTGGAAAAGCAGGAGGATTTTCTCTGGTGAGGAAAAGCAGCAGTAAAGGCATGAGCCCCCTTTGCTAAAATTTTCTCCCTAATTCCAGAGCTCTCAAACACAAGCAGAAACAGGCACTGGGCTTCATCTGAACTTTCCCTTGTGGCCCTTAAAAATTTTTGTTTAGAAGAAAGGCAAGTAAAGCTGTGTTTGGGACCAGGAGGAGAGTTTTGCTCATTTGTGCATAAGTTCACTAAGTGTGTAGGCAAATATTGGAGCTAATTCTGTGCTCACATCACCATTAACTGGAAGAGACCAAGTGAAACGGAAATTATTAACTTGGGGTTTTCCCATATGCAGGTTGTAGCTGGGATAAGTTTGTTTCTAGAAGAGAAAAAGCTGGCCTCGTCCTCTGCTTATAACTTACAGAGAGGGGTAGGACTAACACTGAGGTGAACAAATAGCTGCAGAGGTGAGAAATCCGTGTGTTCTTACCCTGTAGACAAACGGGGAGGTTTTTGACAGGACTGTGCAGGACAGGCTCACCTGGTGCCTTAGTCAGACCATAAAGTGGTGGGCATAGCTACAACCTTAGCAGATTCCAGTTCAATAACTTTTTTTTTTTGTGCATTTTAGAGAGGAAAGACAGTGTATTTTATTTTTATTTTTATCCATTTTTTCTCCTCAGATTCTCTCTTTACTACAGAACTAATTTTCTGGTGCAGAGCGGTGACCGATGTAACCCAGTGTGTGTGAGCCATACAAATTGACAGAAAAGGAAAATAATCTGCTGCCAGAGTTTGATACAACATTTAATACCGCTGCATTAATACCCATTGCAATGTAAATATTACTGTTTAGAAAAGGTTTGACCCTTTCTAATACAGGAGGCCACACCACATTATATCAGACGGTGCTCTGTCACGTTGCAACATGAGGTGAAGTAACAAGAAGTGACATGAACCTTTGTAAAATGCCACAGTGCAGTAACCCATTTTTAATGCTGTCAGTATAAACCATGGGAGCAGGTAGAAACAAATCAAACATAACATCTGAACAGGAAAATATTGTTAAAATTACCTGCAGCCTTCAGTTAATATCTGACTGTCAGGACATCTCTGGCTGAGGTATCAATTCACACCGAGAAATCATGCGGGTTTGTGATGAGAATGATTGTGAATCTCATTACAGAGATTGTCACCTCGGTGTTATTTATCAGCACCTCACACAGCATCATGGTCGAGTAAACAAGATGAGTTTTGTCTTGGTAATTTTCTTGAGTAACAACCCCACAGGCCCACCTCACCTCCCTTCCCGGGTCAAAAGGGCGCTATATCAGTGAGCTGATTAAGCGTTCCAGAAGCATTCTCGCCAGTTCACCTTGCGGTAGTTTTGCTCCCTTTGCTCCCAAGTTTTTATCCTCCTAAACTGCCCCAAAACACATTCCTGCTGGGATGAGAAGGCTAGCAAGGCTTTTCTAACTCTGCTTTACAATACTTCCCTGCAGACTAACAGCATCCAGCTTTTATAGCCCTGACATTTCAGCAGTCCTCGGGCTTCTCCCGCAAACGAATCTTGCACTGGATGCCAAATTATATCCAAAAAGCAAAAGCTGTGCACTTCTCATGAATTTTATAGGACACTGTGGAATTAAACTGGACAACCAATTTAAGAATGTAGAGACTGATTCGCCAGCATTACTGCTGAGGAATCAAGTAGCAGATTCATTGAATCTGCTGGTTTCGACATAAATAATGTTTAAGGCAATTAACGATGGGTTTCAGGCTTGTCCTGAGGACTTAATCAAGCTGCAATTTTACAGAACAAAGGAGGTTTTTTGAATTCATGCATGGAACTAAAAATTCCAGTGTTAAAATGAGGTTCTTTGGTGTATGTTATGCAGCAAGTAGGTCTTGATCACACTGTTCTTAATGTATGTGAAAATAAGCATTATTGTAATAAAAGTGACTCTACTACTGACACTGGTAAAAGCTGCAGCATGTTAGGGATTTCTCTATCATGTGACTTTTCTGTTGAAGTTTGTTTCTTCTCTTAATGTTCTCCCCACTGAAAGAAGAATGATTTCACTGGAGAATGTTCAACAACACACAGGTGAATCTTGCAATCTGATACAGTAGGAGGAGATTTGGGCATTTTCCCAATTTAAGGAATTTTTCACGAGCACATATAGGTAGAGAAAATTTCCACAGCTCTCAGTTTTCTAAGTGGCGCTGTCCTAATAAACCAGTGATGTGACCTGAGACAGGTTGGTGGAGACTTTTGTGCTGTTAAACAGCACAAGAAATGGAGCAGAATCTGCAGCAAGGGAAGTTCCAAGCAGATATTAGGGAAAGTATTCAAAATGAGGATGATCAAACATTGTCTTGGTAATTTTGGGAACGAGTTGCATGAGATGTTTTATAGTTTCCATCCCTAGAGGTATGAAAAACACAACCAGATAAAGCCCGGAGCAATCCAGCTTAGGAGTTTGTTTCAGCTTGCAAGTGGTCTCTGCTGTGCGAGGCCATCTTTCCCTGACAGCCTGCAGAAGACCCTTCTACCCTAAATTATTCTATGATTCCCTGCCAGCAGTTTCACAATGAGCAGTATTTGGTGACCTTCTCTTCCTCACTGATTTGCTACAAAGACTGACTTCAAAGCGTTAAATGCATTTTATTTAGGGATAGTGGATGAACATGAACTGCAGACACAAGAATCACATGCTATTGGCTCATCCACTACATATCTACTGTTATGAATGCTCCTAAATGTACCAGAAAGGTATTCAAAATCGAGTTAATTTTTCATGGTATCTTAAAATCTGGTCCAAAATTGCAAAGACATATTCTTCTTGGTTCATTATTCTCATGTGTACACTGTGAAAGAATTAAGGACTAACCAAGCTTGCTGCAGGTCATCAGATTTCCTCTTTGACCTTGTCTGATATCATCTCATCTGTTTGTGTTCAAGACTGCTTAAAAGCCTAAACCTATCCCACACAAAATAAATATAAGAGGAAAACTCTTAAGAAGTGTTCTTTATTCTAAGCCCAATGGGCTCTCTTTATTCAATAGAGCTAAGTATTTGACTAGTTTTGCAATAAACAGAAGCTGAAATGTAATTTACCAGCTCTTCATGAATTGTTTATTCATATGCACCCTCGGGATATTCTAGTACTATTGAATTACTCAGTATGATGTTGACAACTAGTTTATTTTTTTTCTTCTAATTTCTGCAACGTGCTGTTCTTCAGTATTTAGATCTGAGAACTAATTACTGGGGACATGTGAGAATTTTGCAAAAAAAAGGCTGGAGACAAGTTAAATAAAACAGGCCAAATTCTGCCCTGAATTATACTGGTGCAGCACAACTCATGACAGCAGAAAGACAGAATGTAGGCAATTAAATATTCCTGCAAAATTATTCTTTCATTTGTGACATTGCTTTCTAGATCTCCTAAAAATACTCCAGGGCTGGGGGGATTGGTTTGTTTTTCTCCCCTGTTGATGCAGTGATACAGTAAACTTTTCTAATAAGGAAAGAAAATTACTTAATATCCTTAAGTATTTGTGCTCTAGAATACTGTAATACTTTATTAAGGGTTAAAATTAAGGATGATTGTGTGTGGTTTTCTAAAGCAAGGCCCTCCAGTACACAAATAAAACTTCAAGGTAAATTATATAGTGAATATTCTCGTGGTATCAAAGCCTCTATGTAGCCTATGCCCTACATGCTGCAATGCTAAATAAAAAATAACCACCCTCATTTTTTTTATCAGGATACCAAGAGATGTATTGTTCTGAATGCTTCCCATAGCTGGCACACATTATAATATTGGAGTTATCTCTGAACTCCCTGCCAGAGTTTTAGAATAAACTGAAATACCCATGTGATGCACAGAGGGATTGGTGAAAACTTGGGCAACAGCCATCATTCACTTGGGGTACTTTAAAAATTATCGTCCTTCAAATTAAAAATCCTCCAGCTGATAAACTTGAGGGGGAGATGAGTGTATTCAGCTCCTAAAGCTGTACATGAAGAGCCCCTGGACAAGGCTGCCTTGAGCCCCAGAGCTGGCACTCCCTGACCCCAGCTGGGCTCAGGGGACGCCTGCCCGCGCCCAGGGAGGCCAGGGTTAACAGCATGGATTTTTATTTAAGAGAAATGCAGTTATCCCGGCATGACGCAGGCAGACCCTCACGACAGAGCCCTGCCAAAGCCGCTCTCCTTGCCCACCCCATCCCTGTGACAGGTCCCACAGCACCAGGGCTCTCGTCACAGCTGCTCCCGTGCCTGGGCTCTGCAGAGCTCAGCTCTGGGATGGAGGAGCAGCTGTTGGGATCGCAGCTCTGCCTGTGCCCACCGAGGTGATCCCGAGCTCTTTCCCTCGCTCTCCCTTTGCCAGCAGCGCTGTTGGTCACTCAGGGTCACTGGCTGTGGCACTGCTGGGAATTGTCTGTCCCCTGGACATGCTGGCTGTAGGTCCTGTCAGGGTGGCCATGTCATTAAAGCCCTACAGCTTCTCTGGTTTCCAGACCACTGCATTTGTGCCCATCCCATGCAGCTCCTTGCACATTGGCTGTATTAACGGCAGGCATTTTTCCTGGTGTTTACTCCAGCTTTTAATTCATTGCTGTGTTTTGTGTGGAGTCCTTCTTGTGACACTGCTCAGAGGCTCTGCTCATCCCTGGCACTTTCAGCAGCACAATAACTCCAGAACAAATGTCCTGCTTCACTGCACTCCTGCTGCAGTGACTGGATCACACTTCTGCTCAGATTCCTGGTCCCAGCTATTTATATGGCCAAGTGGCAAAGCGTGGAGGTTTCTCCTCTGGAGCTTTGGGCTGGTAGTCTAAAAGAGCAGAATTCTGCATCTGGAATTCAAGTTTTAAACAAAGCAGGGAATTTTACACATGAATTACAGGGTGCAAGAGCAAGGAAAGCTGTCACAAGTCTTAGTAGCCACAGTTAATTTGTCTGCTAATTATGAAGCAGTAATATTAATATTTATTTACCACAGCTTCAAAGCATGAAAGGTAGCCTAACAAAGCCAGACTAAATATCTTTCAATCTGCTGTCTCGCCTTGATTGCCCACTAAGAATTGGTAGTGTTTCTTGGGGACATCAGTCTAGGATTCAGCAAGTCTCTTGGCACCCCAGGAGTCAGAAACCTCTCCTTGGTCCTCAGCAGGTGCCAGCAGTGAAGTCTGTATCCCTTTCAAGTTTCAGGTGACACCGTACACCGCTCTGAAGTTCGGCTCTTTGCACTACGGGGCTGTGGAGTAGCACAGCTCCGGCAGGAAGGGAACCATCATATTCATCATTCCAGCTTTAGAACTCTTCTTACCCTTTCGAGCTGTTGTCCTCTGTGAAATGCAAAGTGCCTTTGAGAAAGCATCATTTATTAATAAGATATATTCTTTTAGATTTTGGCAGGTTACATTCCAGAAAAAGACCCAGTGCGTCCTTATGTAATGAAACACTGCACAATTCATGTCTCACCTCCTGCCAGTGCTTTTAGAAATGGGTGGGAATGAGTAATTACCCATAAATGGTAACATTCCTCCATTACTTACAGAGAGTATTTGGCAGTGATCATTTAGGCTTTAAATGTTTTTTTGAAAGGTGATCCTGTTCACGGACCTGTCACGTTCAGAACTTTAATGTGTCCCTTAAACTCTTCTGTCAATTTATTACAAAATCACTCCATTTTTAAATTTAGCTCTTTTTACTTCTGTCACACTGTCTGATCCGTATTTTAACCATTATTGTGTAGTTCTTGGTACATGCCAGGGCATCAGAACATGGAAATAAAGATTGCTCTGAGTTTAGAAGAAGAAAGGTTTATGTCACCTGTAATTCAGGCAAGAGTTGGAGAAACACCACCCTGCTGCAGGGCCACTGCCACCACCCCACCATCCCTGCAAGTGTCCAAGGCCAGACTGGATGGGGCTCTGAGCAGCCTGGGACAGGGGAAGGTGTGGGAAGGTGTGGAACCCACGGCAGGGGCTGGCGCTGGATGAGCTTTGAGGGCCCCTCCAACCCAAACCGTTCTGTGGTTCTGTAACCTGTAATTCCCTGACAGCCTTAGGTCAGATTTCCCAATTCCATGAGCATCAGAGGAGGCTCTGGAGGCTTTCCCAGTGACTCCTCAGCACCAGTTTGCTGTGGAGGTTCAGGGCTGGGTGCCAGGGATGGGAATCCACTGCTGCTCCTCCAGCTGAGCCAGCTGTGAGTGCTCTGCATCCCCTGGAAAAGCTGCACCGCTGCTCTTCCCGCTGGGGGCCGCAGCAGCTTTCCTGACCCACTGCTCCCATCCCTCTGGGATGCATGGCTGAGCTCTCCTCCCACCCCTGGCCTGTATCTGCAGTTATTTGTCGTGTAATAACATGGTGGAAGCTTCTGTTTGAGAGACCTCCTCTCCTCAGCAGTGACCTCATGAGTGAGATAATGGAGCTATGAATTTCATAAAGCTGCGTTCCAGCTGCAATCACAGATTTAGGAATTGATTTCTTCTGACGGTCTCAAAAAGCAGGACTTTTCAGGAATTGTGAAAGGTCATTTCTATTATCTTAGCTCTTCTTTAAAAAGTGTGTATGCTAGTTTCAGAAAATAGTTTGTACTGCAGAAAATGTAGTTTAATACTTAATTTGTAATTATTTTTTACATTTCTTATAAATGCATCAAATTATTATATAATCTCTTGTAATATAAATTAATATGCTGCAATTTTTACCTACATACATATTTGTTCTTAATGATTTTACTTCCCTTTTTTTCTCTTAGATTCAGGACACCAGAAGTAGTAACCACTTGCATGCATGGGCCATTTTGGGCAACAGTTTCTATCTAGTTTCAGAATTTCACATATTGTTAGGGAGAGAATTGTATGTGGGTTGATTCTCTTAGATATTTTTGTGTGTATTTGTATGAATATTTATATGTATATGGATAAAATTATAGAGAGAGTATATTTGAGAGTATATTTAGGAGTTTATTTTTATAGATACATTATTTATAGAATATTAATTCAAATTTAATAGAGCCTTCATGTGCAAAAGAAAAAATGCCTGATTCAGCCCTGGGTAAACACAGGGAAAATAAATATTATCAAGCCAAGTTACTTAAACTGGGGGATTTTAAACACAGGGTAAGTAAGCAGACTTGAAGAAAATGAGAAGAACACTGGCAACATCTGACTAAACCTCTCTCTAAAGTTTGTGTAATCCATCAGGAGGATGATATGCATGCACCAGCTATAAATAGAAGTTACTTTTGCAGGTCAGACTCAGTATATTGGTTGTCCCTCTGTCTTTCTGATCAATATCAGTCTCCATCTAGCTCAGCTTTTGCTCTCTCAGTTCTGTGGTTGCTTTTCCTTCCACTGAGGAGTGTTCCTGACAAACACAAAGCCCTGCTTCCTTCTGCCTTTGTTTCTGCCATCACTCGGTTACTTTATTTGAGCATGTTGGGCTTAGGGACTTTGGCTAAAAATAAAAACAAAATAATTTGTCCTTGTGCCAATGCAGCTGAAATGTCACTGAGCAATGGTGTCGTTCAAAGCCCAGATCACCAGTGCAGTGCAAATATTGTGGGGTTAAGTACCAGTTCATTTAGCTCTGCAGCCATAATTTTGTTCAGGCAGAGGAGGCTTCTTGGTTCGAATTTACGTTTTCTGCAGGATACACCCACGGCAGCTTTGTGAGATGCAGGACAAGAACGGGGCTCTCCCTTGGTGCATTCTGGAAGCTGTAAGAGCACCTTAATTTCTGTGGGCACTCAGCTAAAAGGCTGGAATGCAATGTATTGCAAAACTGCCACGGGGAAACTTTCTGTTAAAAATATATAATGAAGCCACAGGTATGGTATGGAGTTTTGAGTCTTCTAATCTTAGTCGGGTGTGGGTGTAAGGAAGGGAGTTCTCCACTTCCTGTCAGAATGCATAGAAAAAGTATTTTGAAATTGGAGTACTTGGGACTATTTTCTGCAGTTAGTACTCAAAATAAATAATCTTTACTAACTTGGTAGAAAAGATTGATTATTCCCTAAGCACCGCTTTGTAGCTGGAACATGGACTCTTGCTGGTGTGCTTAAAACAGCATAAACAACCCTTTGCTTTAGAACTTCAGCTAAGCATTAATCACACAGGAGTTTTACCATTAAGTGCTTTGTTATTGATTCATAGGCTGGAATTTGAAAGTTTTAAAACTCTCTCTGAATGTCCACACAGTGCACGTCTGGCCATGTGGGGAATGCTCAGAGCTCAGGCTACAGGGCACCTCACATTAATTCTCATTAAATAACTCCCCATCTGCTTCTCTTCCAGGATCTAAAGTGATTGCAACAGATCTCACATTCAGAAATAAGCATGATAGGCATGAAAAAAGAGGTATTTTTTTATTTAGCTTGGGTTAGATGTGAATATAAAAGACAACTATAATGAAAAACATGGGTTTGGGGGGCTGAAGGAGAATGTCCATCATAGGTTAGGACTAAATGGACATTTGCTCTCTGACCGAGGGGCTCTGGTGGTGACAATTATGGACTCTACTCCTGGGGTGAGTCCCCTGCCCCTTGCCCTCACTGATGCAGCAGAACAAGGTGTTTGTCCCACGTGTGCTCCAGTTCCCAAACTGGTGCATGGCCCTAACCCAGCAGGGGGATGGATTTGGGCAGAGGCTGTTCCTCACCCAGCTGCCATCCCTGCAAGTGCTGCCCCGCATTCCCTCCCCTCTGTCCGCCAGGCCTGAGTCAGTTTTCCCTCCTGGATGATCCTACAGCGGGATTCGATTTTAGATTCTTAAAAACTCCGTGCTAAGGCTTGACTGGAAGGCAACAAGCAAAACCCAAAGTGTCGTGAGCCCCTGTGAACCTTGCTGTTTCTCAGGGGAGGGAGCCCAGATGGAGCTCGGGTGGTGCCTGGGCTGATGGGGCCGAGGGCATCCAGCAGGGGAAGGCTCTCTGTGCGATGGAAACACATCGGCGATTCCCAGGAAAGTTCCACAGAAACAGTGGATATTTTCAAATGTCAGAAGAGAGAGAGCTGCAGTTGAGCATTTCTAACATTTAAAATAACTATCCCTGCCATAGTCTTCAGCAGAAGATCAAAACACCATCATTTTAACATCAAAAGCCATATTCAGCTTTTTTCTCTTTTTCTGCCTTTTTTTTTTTTTTTTTTTTCAGTGAATCACACCCCTTGCTGTGTGGAGCTTTTTTTTCCTTGTTTTTTTTTTCTTTTCCCAAAGACTAAGCCATTCAGACTCTAGGGTAGAGGCTGTTTACATCTCTTTTTTACAAAAGTTGTTTGACAGCTGATCCTGAGAGAGGGTCTCTCCATCTTTAACATTTTATTAAGCTGCAGTATTTGGAATTTTGAGGCTGGACTTTAGCTTTTGAGGGAGAATATTCAACAGTATGAATCTTTTAAGATGCAACGGTAGAAGAGATTATTTCAACAATTTGCCACAGACCATTTTTCAAAGGGACAATGAGGCATTTTTGAGCAATATATGGTGGGAATAAGCTTCAATTTTTTTCATGCAGCAACTTTGGAAGAAACACTGTTATGTCTGTGCAGTTCACATGGTACTTAAAATAGCTCAGGCAACCTCCAAGGGTATGAAGTCAATTTTTCAAATATAAATCTCAATTCAGGTCAAGCTGGACAAAGAAAATAAAGCAATTTAGAAATACCAGTTACATTTTTTTCCCTCTGAATTTCTGAGCTTGTGTGCAGCTGAAAGGCAGGCTCCATTCTGGAGTGCTTAAGGAATTTTTTCTAACCCACCTGGTATACAAACATTGGCATTTAGTAACTTGTCAGTGTTTTCCATAAGGTCAGAGTCTGTACCTAAGATTACTTTTTAAGGTAAATTTTCAGTGTAAAGTCTATATGAAAAAGAATGACAACAGGAGGGAAAAAAATCCAACCTAAATTTCTTGTAAACTGCCTGTACTACTGGGACACCCACCTGAATTTATCCATCATCAAACTGAACAAAACATCTTTTACTAAATAGAGTTTTATACATGAACATAAGTACCCAGTAGAACAAAACATAGCCAGGTTAGGAGAGCTTTGGTGCAAAAGAACCTAATTGATTCTTCTAAAATTTGAAATTTTTTGGTGATTTATTGATTGACATATACTATGCAGATGCTTCATAGCAGTCACAATGCTTAATTTATATTCCAGTGACACACATTTGTTCACCATGATTTTCAATGTCTAAGCTATAATGAGTGTTTTGATGATGTAAATGACATCCAGATCTATTCTATTTCATTCCATTTTATAATGTTCTAAAATTCTGCAAATGATGATGTTTGGATTCATGGAAAAGAAAAAAAAATCGTTTAAATTGCTTTGTGTTCTCATTCTGCTCCCTGCTGAAGTAAAACACTGTGTGGTGCAGCATCAGCATGGACTGCAGATGAAACAGTGGAAAATAAAGTTAGCAGCAGTGTCTTTCCCTTCTTCAGGGGAGATTGGTAGTGGGAGATATAGTGCCAGTAGAGGGAAAACCACGATGTTAATGCACTCATAATAACGGCTTCCTCATTCGTCACTGCAGCAAAGCAGCTGCTCTCCCCCTCGCTGGCACAGCAGCAGGGAGATTTCAGCCCCCAGGATCCACAACAGCTTTATCTGCTTTCTGTCTTTGCCCAGACCCAAATGACACAGTGGCAGTGCCTGGTGCTGGGGAGGGAAATTTCAGAGTCCGTCTGCCCCAGTCCTTCCCCCGTGCTCTGTCATCATCAGCTGCTCACTTCAAAGTCATGCACTAAGCAATTTCTTATGGGGATGAGGTGAAGTTCTGAGAAAGAAATTATTGGAGAAGTAAATTCATTTTGCTTAGAGATAAGTATTTTAAAAACTGAGCTGTTGTGAGAGGGGTGATAGGATTCTGCCAGCTTCCTCTGGAAGTGGAGGCAATGCTTGAGCATCTCAGAGCAGCTTAAAGCTGTCCAAACAGCCCAGCTCGTTTTCTTATTCTGCAAAATACTGTGCTGTAAATGCTATATATATACATATCACTGCAGTGATCAGACTCTCTTGGGCTATTTTAATTCCAGTATATTGACCTTCCACTAGACCAGATCTATGAGAACTCTTTCTGATGGGCAAGTAGAAATCAAAGACTCAGGGCAAGTGCAACTTCTTTAAAATTAGACCTATGAAAATAAATTAAATATTCTGTCCAGTTCCATTTTTGTAATAATTTTTCAGCTTTTTGTTATTATTTTGCTGCTGAAATCCTAAAAATCTTCCAGGTTTGCTGCTGACCCTGCTCTAGCCATACAAAAGCTCTATGTGCATGTTTTTGTTTTTAACAAAAAACAATAGCAGCTGGAGAGAAATGATGTATTAATCTGTGAAAAGTGAGGGCCAGTGTTTATAAAGACCTGCACCATTTGTAGATCCAGATGTAGAAATTTTCAGTGTGCTCTACAATCTGCTCATGATGTGGAAGTGAGAACAACTGGGGCTTCTTGAGGTCCTGTCACTGTGTTCATGTGGGAGAGGAAGGGATTGAATGTTTCCTCCCCCAGCTTTGTTGATCAAACTGAAATCAAAACTTGTCAGTTGCTCTGGAATTTTGTTTGATGAGTTGCTACTGAACTTTCCTGCTCCCATTTGTTTCAGACAGACTGCTGAGATTAATAAGAGACTTTCAGAAACCTGTAATTTGCTCATTTAGACTCAAATGTGAGCTTTCTTCACATTTAGGAAAAGTGAGTTAGAAAATATCCCACCCACGTCATATTTTGTGCCATATCAATCCCTTGTGCCTAATTACTCAAGACATTTTTTCATTTTTTTTAAGGATATGCCCTTTCCTTTTTTTTAGGGTTCATCTGCTTGTGTGGCTCTTCCACTGTGTGAGATCAGTCTCTAACAGCAAAACCCACACCTGTTGTTTTTCTCTCATGTTCCTGAACACTTGAATGTGTTTGTCCATGTTTTTATTATCTCTCCAGACTCTGTATTATCTTGCTAGTTTTCCTTTTGGCATGTCTGTGCCTGGTTATATCAATTCCAGGTGTATCATTCAGTTCTCAAAGTATTTAAGATCACAGAAGCACCTTTTTATAATTTCCCTGCCCTGTCAGCTCTGTTGTGCCTCATTCCCATTAATCCAACAGTCACCATGTCAGTTCCCTGGTTTTGCCATCTCTTCTCAAGTCCCTCACAAGTCTGAATCGCCTCCCAAACACCTTCCTTTCTACTCTCAGAAGGTATTTGGGCACTGTCCCATAACACAAGTGTTCTCTGTCCCCCCTTCCTCTAGAATGGAGAGCTTTCCCTGTGCTCACTGCACCCCAGGAATGTGAAATGTGGCCTCTGTTTTTCAGATCTGTGCCTCAAATTACTTCTTGGCAAACTTTCCCAAAGTTCAGACCTCACCAAGCAGATCTGAATCCCAGACTGTGCTTCCAAAAGTGCTCTCGTGAGGTATCAAACAATCACCTGTTGGAAAGGGTCAATCTCACCACATCCTGCAATATTTTATCACTCATTTATATCAAGCATTATCATAGCAGTGCCAGACAAGAAACAATGTACATTAAGCAGCCTTCTATCATACATTTTGTTAAAACAAGAGTGTAGTGATGCAATAGAAAATATTCGCGGTGAGTTCTTTGTGAATCATTGAAATCGTTATTAATGCTGATGGTGATGCCATTTATTGTAATCTAAGTCACAATAATTCAGGTTCCAGCCCAAGCTGTTGAAAGCTTTTCCATTTTGCCCAGGCCATTTTGTTGCTTTTATTTATTTTGTGCTACTATTGTATTGTATTTTTTTCAGCCAAATCTTACAAGCAACTTGGGGGGGAGGAAGACAGAGTGCTTTTTATATTTGCAGCTACAGTATTAAGAGTATTTTTCTTGTCAAACTTTTAGTTTGGGTTGCTAAAGAAACAAGGCTTAAGTGATTACAGTGTCTGCTGGTTTTATTGTGCTGCCTCCTGTCTGGTTTCTCCTGCCAGTATCTTGTTAATCTGCTGGGCAATTTCAAACAAATATGACTGGAGGTAAAGCTCTAAAAATGTGTTAGGTACCTGCATGCCTTGTGAAAGTGAGAAGCCAAATAGAACAGGAAGATAAAGCTTAATGCCCTAACCGAGGGGAAAATTGCCATGTGAACTTAACCCTGTTAGCAGGGCTCATAGAAGAGCAGGTTTCATAATTCCTGCTATTCTTTTGAAGTATAAACATAAAAGAAGAGTTCCTCAATTGACATTTCCTGAGTGTACTGTCCACAGCTATTAATTTTATAGTGCCTAGCTGCCTGCCAAAGGGTCATTCCAAGCACTTGCTTTGAAACCCAATTCCATTATTGATGACCAAAACACCAGTGCGTGGAGCTCATGGAAGATTCTGTCACAAGAAATCACCAAGTGACCCTCTTGAAAATGCTTCTAATGAAGGAGTTTGGGTGTAGGTGCCATCTCTTCACATGTTGTCACTTTTCAATATTCTGAACTGGGTCAGCAGTTTTAAAGATAATGTTTTTCATCATGTGCAACATTGGTCTTTTTGCTGGAATGGTATTTTTCATTTCCAACAATAAATTTGGATATAGATTTCATTTGGATCTTGGATCAAAGTTTCATAATCCAAGTGTTTACAATTGTTATTGTTATTACTATACACTTCCAAATTAAAAACTGAAATAGGGTATAAATGTGCATTTTTTTCCCTGTTGTATTTTTGCGTAGTTCTCAGCTGTATTAACAGTGGAGAAAAATGGAAGACAATATTTTAGATCTAAAAGAAGGCAGGTGGAAATCTAGGTACCGTCTCTATACTGGGCATGCACTGGGTGGTTTAATATCTGTGGGATGTAGCAGGGTCTTTCCGATTGATATTCAGCATTTTTTTGGGTAGCAGCAGTAAATTCCATTGTATCTGCAAGCTCAGAGTTGTGTGTATTGGTTTTGTGTTCTTTTCTTAAAAAGGGATTTTTTTTAGTTGTTTATTTTAGTTAAGGCTTTAGAAGGAACTTAAAAAAAATCCACGAGGCTCTTAATTGCACTCAATAAATGACTCATTCATTCAGTATTAATTCATACATAGTATATCAACCTCCAATTTCTGTTTGATTTTAATTATAATACTCCTTGGGCTTATTTCCTCACAACTTAAAAGTGACATTTGCATTAACTTAAAAACCTCTGCAAAATAAATGAGAAAGCAACAATGCCTTTAATAAATGTTATTCATAAAGCACCATTGTAACAGGATGCTTAATTAGAAATATTGTGTGGTCAAAATAAGAATAGGAATGAAGGAGACAGATCATGTTTCCTTGCTGGTGGCAACATCTTGAATGCTCACAGTAATGCTAATAATTCTTGCTATAGCTACCCAGACGTGCTGCATGTTTTGCAGCAATGTTTGCACTTTCCTAACTTACAGATGCAGGAATTGGTGAATGTGTTGAAAACATCAAGTGCGGCGGTTTATTGTTAGTACTGTATTCACCGAGGGAGTCAAAGATGGAGTTATGAGCCTTATGGTACTTTGCCAATATCTTGGCCATCCTTTATGGACAGGAAATTTCCTCAGAAACATCATTATCTGGAGATTTTTACTGGGTTTTTTTGAGAAATCAGTGCAGAAGCCTGGTTTATTTGCCAGGTAATATTCATGTTTCATAGTGATTTGGGCATAAAGTATGTATTACTTTCACAAATGGGCTTTCTGGGTGAGTATTTCTTAATGAGATTTAATGAAGACATTGAATGAGGAGGAGAGGAGCATTTAGCATTTGGGAGAAGAGCAGTGACAAAGATGAAACAGCAAAAGGAAAAGAAATGCTGACGACTGAGGGATTTGATAAATGAGAGCTTGAGATCAGCACATTCAACAAGAGAATTGGGAAGGCATCAAAATGTAGTTTTACAGAGTTCTTGTTCAGTTGCTGAGGTGCACTATACTAAATGTTTATTTATGGATCCATTTCTTTCCTCTTTATTTCTCTGTGTGTGGATTTACCCATTCAATCAGATAAATCTGCTTGCAGATAATAAATGGTAGATAATCTCTGTGTGAATTGCTTTAGTGAACTCTGTGGGGGGATAGTACTTAATTGTAACAAATGAAATAAAACTGACATAAAAGACAGCAATCACTTCAAAGTAAACACACTACCCTAGGCAACTTCTGTGGCTTTAAAGTGAAGGATAATTTCTACAAGGTGTTGGTTTTAATTGGTTCTTTGGGAGATTTCTTTATAAATTTCTTATAAATTATAAATTAATTTACATTTAAATGCCTCCGTTCACTGCTGAGTTAGCCCAGAACTTGAAAAACAGCAATATCATGTTCTTAGAAGTGTCGCTGACTCTGCTAATGATTAGAATATTTCCTGAGCCATCCTGGTCTTTACTGCTTTGTAAAATTTCTAGGCCAAATGTTTAGGTCCCAGTGAGCACAATAACACACTGCTGATGGCTTAATTCAGGATCTGTAGTGCTGCTTGACTCAACTGGGTGGAAGAAACGTAAAGAAAAAAAGCTCAAGCTCAGCGTTTTGTCAAAGGGAAATGTCAAAAGAAGAAAAATATTTACATCGCTGAATTGAAGTGTTCCTCCAGCTTAATGACCACACATTAAATACAAAAATAACAAAGAATATGTAATCAAACAGGAATAAAGTGCATAAATTAATTTATGATGTGAGTTTTAACATTGTATGTCTGATCACGGAATAGAAAAAAATTCTGACAAATTAATCTTGTAAACAAGTCCTGATGACTACAAATAGTGAGGCAAAGAGGAGAGAATCACATCTATCTCCTTCCCCCTCTTTTTAATCTGAAAGATTTGAAAAATCAAAGACCTCTTTCCCTGTTTTTTGCATTATAGTCTGTGATCTGAACCAGGGAAAAGTAAATACTGCTTCACACAGACAGCTCCATTCATGCTTTCAGGAGGTGCCTTGTTCTCCACAAACCACAAAATAGAAATACATTTATTTAGCTGAGAGGTTCAAATGGAAATGCCAGCCGATATTAGTGAAGTAAATCTAAGCAAAGATAGATTCTGTGCAGAAGTGGCTTATGAAAGAAAACCAAACCACCTACAGCAAGCCGTACTGAATAAAAGAAAAATATTGATGCCTTAGTATAAGAGCAAAAAGCTTAAAAATCAAAGGAAAGACAGCCTAATGTGTTTATGTGATCTCAGTCTTCTACTCATGGCAAAGTGGAGGCTTTGTGACCAGCTCTGTTACAGCAGCCTCTGACAGCTCAGGGCTCTGTGCTCTTCCACAGCAACTGGAACTGGAAAATCCTGCCGTGAAATACTAAAGCCGGGATGGACTGGAATATTTCACCATTTTGGGGCTTTTTATATATGGTCAGAACGAACTGTAGGAAAAAGACTCTTAGATTATAGAAAGGCTTTGCAGGCAAATTTCTTTAATCAGCAGGAATGTAAAATATTCTAGGTGTTCCATCTGGAAAAAATAATTAACATGGGAAAAAAGAGAAAATACTTTATTTGCCAAAAGAAAATGTCGTCACAACTGAAGTTATGGTTAAAGAGGGGTCAGTGGATCCCTCTGTGTGCTCTGAGAGTATTCAGCCTCTGACAATTAATGAGGGAGAGGGGATTTCTCTGCAGGATTTTGTTGCTTTCTTTGGAAATGCAGTTAATCATGATCAGTGCAGAAGTTCCAGCATTGAGCAGGTGCTCTGTACAGTGCTGTATAAATGAGGCGTGTCCACTCGAGATCTTTTTGTTCGTGTTCCCTCTGTTGTCCTGTAGAAGGGGGTTAAGAGTGCCCAACTAAATATGCCTCTGGTGAATAATTTGAATAAATTTGTTGTCAGGCCCTAAAGTTATATCTTTACATTATAAATCAAAACTATAGTGGTGAACCATGATAAAATATACTTATATTACTGTACTTGCCATGGCCACTGTGTTTGCACAGCCGACTAGTGCAGGATAAAAAAATCAAAATGAAAAAGTATTTGGAAAGAAAGTAGTTTTCTGTGGTTTCCCTACATTTATTTTACAAAATACTACTACAATATAACTGCCAACATTTGTGTTTATTGAAACCCCTATTTATTTCCAGATATGGGACCTCATTACGCTAATAGTATACTATTATGTAAATGCATTTTCTATAAATGTCTAGTATCTGTAAGTAGTTTAGTCTCAATGTCCCTAATGTAATATATCAAACAATAACTCATTTGTCAAAGAGAGACAGTTCATTAGTATTCAGCAATCATTTGGACAGAATAAAACAGCAACAGTATAAAAATTGATGTTGCGAAACTTAACAAATGAGGGAATAAGGAAAGTGTGATTCAGGAAATTGCAGGCCTGCCCTCAAGGGCCATTTTTAGGTCACTTGTCTGCATTTTAATATTACATCTGTTTTAGAGAGAGTCTCCAAGTTATTAGGTTGGGAGGGAAGCCAATTTGCAACCATGACATCAATATCCAGGGGGTTCAATAAATGGGAACATAACAACACTTGGGACAGAGTCAGGGTGAAAAGGTGTCACACTGCCAACTGTGGCATTGTAACTCAGTTTTGCAATTAAATTATTGAATGATATAAACCTTAACTTTTAACGCGTTTAGAAATTGGGAGATTTGCTCTTGAAATCTCTTACCTTTCAAGACAAGAAAGATGTAGGTATGTGTGTACATGACCTAAATTATGGTACTTCTTGAACTGACTTTAAAATTCAGTCACTTCATAGATACATCCAGGCATGGTTTCTCTACCTGCGGCAGGTTTTATTCTCAGTTTCTTGCTTGGTGTTCTGCTTCTTCTCAAATTAATAATTTCTTTTGTTCTCACACATGTGGGTCTGTCTTACACTGGTTTGCGCTACCTGATTTGTAGAGGTACAGAACTTTTTCTGCCTTTTAAAAGAGGCATTTACAAGGGATTTCAAATTATCTGGAAGCACTTTGTCTCTCATCACTGCTGTAAGGGTTGCTTGAATATGAATCTCTTTTATGTGAAGAGTTTGAAGGATGCTGTGTGTGGCCTTTAAATACCTTACTAGGCAAAGTTGCACTTTCCTCTCTGACTCACAGAAAATGTCAGCAGCAGGTTTTGTGAATCTGTGTGTATTCCTACATAATGTTCATCTCAGGTCAGAGAACAGCACTGGTGGAGTCAGAGCTCTTCTACTCTTTAGTTGCTCTGGCTCCCATCATTGTATATTGAAAAGCAATGGGTATATTCTAAAACAACCCACTGGTTTTTAGATGGGATTTGTGCGCATGTTACTTTTAATTTGGTTTTTGACCTGAAAATAAATGAACCAGACAGGTAGGTACCTAGGTACTGAGCAGTGGCTTTCCTGTATACTTGATCCCAGCCTCTGTTGTCAGGCTTATTCATGAGGATGTATCTGTTCATTTGATTCAATATTCTGTTCCCCTGTTATTTTTCCTCCCAAAAGCACTGTAACCTCCATTCATCAAGCCTAAGATTAACCATCTATGGCTTTTCCAAAAATACCAAGAGCTACACAGTTGCTTTTGAATCAGAATTAGAATAAAACCTTCTTATAATGCTTTCTCTTTTATATTCAGCACCCTCATTTCCATCTTTCACAGCTAAATCGGGTTATTTAGATTACAGCAAGGTCTGAACCAACTCAGATGAAAAAAATTATCTACAGAGCCTATTTACATTTCTTTAATGAAACACTACGTTGGTTTTGTAGAAAAAAGATTTTTTTAAAGACAAAAACCTGAATGTGATAAGCATAATACTATTGTGAAGTAAAGATAAGCTTAAAACTGAAGTTAGTTTTTGAAGAAAATGGAAAAAGAGATTGTTCTTTCAGAGCATGATGTGGATGACAGTTAATTGACATGTCACACTGGTCACTTCCTATAACATTCTGTAACAGTATTTCATTGGTTGGTAGATGGTAGCCAAAATATGGCCTTTGATTTTCTCTCTAGCAACAGTAATTTCCTTTCCATATGGAACACCTACAGAACGGATTTAAATGAGGCTGTCATTCTTTTTTATAAGAAGGGAATATTATCTGTCTGTGCATGAAGGAGGGAATCCTCCAGCTCAAGTGTTTTTCCAACCTCTACTCTCATGACGGAAAAGATGATCCTGCCCAGCCAATCTCTAAACCCAGGAAAAATTGTAATTTCATGCAGCCCATTCTTTTAAAGGTGCAGTAATCGACAGAGTAGGAGGTTTCCGATATTGTGAGAATGTGACATGAAAATATCTGATACATGAGAAATAACCTGTCATTCCTAAGGTAGTTTAAAACGCAGGCAGTCGAGAACAGATGCTATCTAGTGACACTCTTTTCAAAGCATCATCTCTGCTGACAGGCTGCTGTGCTGCTTTGGTGAGCAAACAAGGAGTGTTACAAGTGCAGCTGATGAGCAGGCACAGATCGTGCAGCGATGAGAATGGAGCAGTGCTTATCTCTGGGTTAATACAATGCTGAAATATTAAAATGTCGCCTCATAAATACCTGTTTGAGAGGTAATGAGTCATTCATCAGCAGTCTGCTAATGACTGACTACAGCTCTCGGGTGTGGATTTACAGAAGGCCCTAGGATAGCCATGCTAATGACAGGGTTTTTAGTTATTATAACCTGTTATGTTTCTTAAAGGCAATTTTGGCATCTGCATTATCTCTTGTTACTGTCATTTTAGAACATCTGGGGGTTTAAGGTTGTTTTTTCTTCTTTTCAAAGGACCTCAATGCAAGTGTCTTACAACAGCCTCAAAGATTTTTACAAACACATATTATTAATGCTATGTACATCATTTCATACCAGTAGACATCAAAATAATCCTCAGAAGAGAGAATTGTAATCCTCATTTCTTATGTGGGAAGGATGACTTGGAGCTATGATCTGTCTGAGGCTCGGGGTGGGGATGCAGCTGACAAACCAAGAGAGGTTTTCCACCTGTTCCTGTGTATCCCAACATGCCCAGGCAGGGCCCTGGACCAGCTTCTCATTTCTCAGTCATGGATTAATAGAAACAGCATACAAGAGGAAAATCCAAATTCAATCCATGTGCAGGTGTGCATACAGCTTGCAGGTGCTACAGTAGGTAGGAATTTAGCCCTAGTTTGACTATTGATAAAAACACAGTTCAAGCTCAGAAATACTTATTTGCCTCCTCTTTTGGATGATTTTTCTTACCTTTCAGTAAGGGGATTAGTAGCTATGCCAGATTTTTGGGAGGTTTTTTGCATTGTGTTGTTCAAGCTGCTTGTGTAGTGACATTCTGTGACCAGTTCAGAGCTGCTGTAAAAGCCCCAGCTTCCTTTAACCCAAGGGGTTATTGTTTAGTCACACAAAGTCTGAATTTGTGTGCACAAAAATATGGTCCACGTGTCTGTGTGCGTTGCAAAACAAGGCACCCAGGACAGGAGTCCAAGCAGGAGCAACCAGGTTATAGAACAGGAAGAAATCATGGGTTGAAACAGAACTATAAAACAGCCCGGAGGTGCTTTTGGTAACATTTTTGACCTTCATCTAATTGGATCCAAACACTGAAGTCTGTGTGGATTCTTCAGAAGCATTTTTAAGAATCCTTCTCTTAAGGTTTACCAAGCCAGGAAAATAAGGAGGTAAAAGAAGCACCCACACACCAAACCCTTGGTTTCTTTGTGCTCTGGCATCGTTACCTGTAGATATGATTGAGGTGATGTCCTTGGTGCTTTACAGGGTCAGTATGAAGGCAGGCTTAGACAAGATGACTCTTCAGATATTTCACATATGAAAACTAGCAAATACCAGCTTACTTCATCCACAAAATTTTTTTTTTTTTTTTAAAAGAACAAAAGGTAGCTGGTAGCTAGATTATCCAGAAGCTGGGTTAGCAGTCTACAACCTCCAGGGCCAGGGCCTGTTTGAGCTCCCCAGCTGCTGGCAGAGGGCTCAGTGCCAGCCAGACACAGAAAGTGCCTCTCCACCTTCAGCCACAAATGATTCTCCTACAGAGCCAGTGAAGTTCTACCATTTTCTGCTGCAGATGAATGCAGAGGGAGAAGAAATGGGGCCTGATGGTCCAGCAGATGGAGACAGAAGGCCCAAAGTGATAAACTGCACTTGTAGCACGGGAATCATTCCGTCACCCTAATCAGGCTCTGTGGATGCAGAGATATCCGTGCTCAGCGCCACCTCCTCAGCCTGAAGTCCACAGAAAGATTCCTTACAGCGAATAAGACTCCCGAGTTGTTCATGTTTACAGACTTTCATCTGATAGAGCTCAGTGCATTACCAACCTCCAACTTTCCAGATCTTGAATTTCCTGGCTGGTGAACTATTAAAATGCAGATTAACTAAACTTCAAACAGATTTATTGCAGATGGCTCCTGCAAAATCCTTTTGGATTACCTGCCTCCGGACATCATTTCCTAGTCTGTAGGGGTTCATTAAGGACAGATTTAAATGAGTTAGCTGGGGAAAGGCCAGCAGGAAGAGTATGTTGAAAATTATTCATATTATTATGCTTGATCTAGTGATATAGATTTACCTTTTAGGAATTTTTTTTAAGTTTCTCATTTGCAGTAATGAATAAGACATGCAAGCAGGCCTCGTGGATCATGGCGTTGTCTAGGAGTGCATTTCATAACCTCTGAGTTATTTGTGGCAAAGAAAGTCACCCGTGCTGAGAGTGCAAAGAGAAAAGACAGCAGCCGCAGTGCATGTCCCTCGCAGTTCTCAGCTGCAGCAACTCCATTTCCCTCTGAGCAGAGCCTTGAGATTCCAAACATAGCCATGAAGCATTTTGCTTTGTTTCTGTCATCTAACCCATTTCAAAATAAAATTAGCCTGGGGGTTATAAAAACAAAAATAGCGATGTTTAGACTTACATGATTCACTAATTGTGCTGCCATTTGGTTCTTACAAATTGGCTCCGAAGCTCTGAAGATTTTTATTTTTTTGGAGATGTAGTTAATCTAAATTTATGCAGGAGCACTGCAATGACTTCTTCTTCAGACTATGAGGGGTTTTTAATCACTTTCAACATTTAGCCCCTGATTGGGCGAAGCACTTAAATGTAAGCTCCAACTCCTCACTGAATCGGGACTGAGAACTAAATGCTGAATTCTCAGTTGCCTCAGGTTTTTTAAGAAAGTGGAAGTGCAGCCCTGTGAACAGGCATATTTTTGAAGGTATTTAGCAGATGGGCACTAAACTGGGGCCCTGGATGTGTCTGGCAGTACCAGTAGAGCAGCAGAAGCCGGGATCTCTCTTGATCTCAGGTACCTCCCTGCTTGTGCCACTTCAATGGCACAGTCTTGCCTCTAGATTTTATTCTGTACTTGCACAGGCTAAATATAGTTCTTCTAAGTTGTTTGAAACCACTTTCCACTTCAGATCTCTAAATGTCTTATTATTACAAATAAAAACCAAGAGTATTTTGACAATGTCAAGCACACAGTCAAATAGTCCTCACAGCATCCTGATCCAATCTACTTTGACTTTGGTGGGCACAGAAAACATTTTGAAAGTTCCATCTATTTCCAGGCTGAGGAAGCAGCGTGCTCCATTGACAAGGAGTTGCCAGAAAAAGCTGCCAAGTGCTGAGAAGTGTTCAGCCCTTTGGAGTCACTTGTGCCTGAGCTGGCTACAGTCTCACAGACACAGTTCAGATATTGAACCCTGGTCTTCAGTGATGAAAGTTTAGTGCATTAAAGAGTGACAGCAGCTTGTTCTTCTGCCTAGTGCTGACCCTCACACCTGCTTCAGCAGTTTTGTGTTCAGTCTCTGTGTGCTCAAAACCAAATTTCCTACCATGATTCCCTTTAAAACGTGCTCTTTCACTCCTGCAAACAGATGTTTTTGCAGCTACTCTTGTGCAGGTTAACAACCACAGCAGTAAAGTGCATGTGGGTTTTAGAGTTTATCCCCTTGAGCTTTCATAAATGCTCTGTTCAGGCTCTAATGGCGTTGCTGATGTGTGTGTGCAGGTGTCAGTTGTGTTGAAGTATACTTGCAGGCATTCATGGCTGCACAGGATTGATGAACATGGCAACTGGGGGTTGAATAGCAGGTGTTGAAAACCTACCCTTTTTTCTTTCAGCTTTTGGTTTTCTAGAGCTCTTTAGCTGACTGCAGGATTGTATTACAAACTGTTTTGGTTTTTTTTTTTGTAGCATTGCGTGCATAACTATCGTGATTGCAGTTTTAATCTGTCATGGATTTTACCTCACCATGCAACAAAAAAAAAAAGTTTCATTAGAGGTATTTTCAATAATGTGTTTTTAATCCCAAATGTCTGCAAATAGGAGTTCTTTGCCAAATTCTGACTGGTGAGCAGCACAAATGCTTCATATGCTTCTGTAGCCACTTTCAAAAGATGCTGCCAAAGTACATAATGCATCAAAGTTTGCACTGAAAAGGGAAAATCAATCAGGTCAGATACTGTTTCAGTCTGAAGCTTGTTTGGATGTTTGCTTGCTTTCTGAAAAGGTTGGGAGCCATTTCCTCTCCTGGTTTGGGAAAACTCGCAGGACTGATCCCTGCTCTAATGGTTATGTGACCCCTGGAGGATATCTGTTCTTTTACTTTCAGTGAATGAAGAACAGTAGATAAATAAATGTAAGTAGGAATAGACAAGAGCTACTAATCAGATTTAAATCTGGTAACCTGGTCTGGGTGTGTAATGGGTTGAGTTAATTTTGCTGTCCCTGGAATAAAAGGTAGGCATGAAGGGGACTTTTCCTAGATAGCAGTCCATGACAGAAAATGCAAAATCCTACAGAAAAGGCTGACCCTTGCTTCTAAAGCTTTATTGAAATCACATCAACATCCTTTATCAAAAATGCCTTTTTCTAGAGAGCCGTTCAGAGGATCTGAAGCATATTGTGCACTCACGTTCCAGGTTCTCTAACCTTCTGCAGTAATTGGCAGCTAGCCTGCTTCAAGATAAAATTTATAAAGCAGAGAAAGTCTCCCATATGCTGCCCTTTTAGGGAAAGTCTTCTCATTACTGGAAAGCAGGAGCACAGTGATGGTAAAATACTGTAGGGATCATTTATCAATCACGCTATCAGCAAAGCTGCAGAAACACAGAACTAGAGAAACTGGACAGGGAAAAGCTCTAGTTCTTTCATCTTCATCTCCCTGTTTTCACCAACACAAAAAATTCTGGTGCTTTGTGTCTCTTAGTTTCCAAATTTCAATTCAATGAAGTATGCCACCATTTCCCTCATTTTTAGCAGTTGTCATAAACAAGAAATGTATTTGCTTCTTGTCCTTTTTTTGGTGCTATCATGTCCAGTGATAAACCTTATGTGGTAACCTGAATAGTTCCTACTGAAATGTACCTGCTGTCCCTGGGGTGGTTTTGACCAAACCATATTAATTTTACCTTGTGTTGTTTACCCACTTTATAATCTTTTCCAAACACTCTCCCTCTGAGCATCTTATCATTTTTGCTTCTCTTTTCTGAGCTTACTCCCATTTGTTTTTCCTTTGTATTCCAGATAAGAAAGACACACTGTGACACCTGTGTTGTTTAGCACCTTTCAGATGCTAAACAAACGCTGAGTTCATTTGCAGCAGGATCACTTTTGGTTGCTCTATGGCAATGCAAACCTGTGATGGACTTAATCAGGGTAGAAGTGGGGAAATCTTTGACGTTGTTGTCCCATCTTCTCCCATTTCCCCCCAGGTTTAGCTGGCTAATCTTTCTTCATCATGTTTTTATACTCCCTGCCTCTATTTTATTGCTGCTGTGTTCACAAGCCCCTTTGCTTTTTAGTCTCATTCGTTAATTTAACTGATCTTCTTCACCATTATTTGTCAGGGTTTTACATGAGGTGCTGACCCCATTTTTTGTGATGTTCCCTTCAACACCCCATGCCACCAACATGGTCCCCAAAATCAAGAGCTCATTTGCTGTGAACTTATGATATCTTCAGGTCATGAAGGAGTTGTCTGATGGAAGAAGCAAACAGTCATAAGCAAGGAACAAAAATCAATAAACAGCATTCAATAATCTCAAACAAATACAACTGTCAGATCTGTGCTGATGAATCACAGACGTGTTCCCAATTTCTTGATTTCCCCTTCCTGGCTCTCAGCACTCTAATTATTGGGAGAGTGAGAAGGTTGTTACTTTATCCTTCCAGCTTCCTTCTGTTCCGAACAAAAAATATAAATACATTCCCAGTCTTCTAATATTTCTTTTGTTTTGGATTATTCTTCTCACTAAATAGTTGCAGTATTCTTTCCATTTAATGAAATGGTTTCAGCTTTCTCTCCTGTTTAATGAGTTGGAAAATTAGCATTGAATGAGAATTGTCCATGGCTTTGGTCTGTAGTTTATGAAATCTGTGAGAAGGAAAGGAAACACTTGCAAAGGCTGTCTGCAGACTCAGGAATGATCTTCATTTTGTTTTTTAATTTTATTTAGGGTACATATAAGGAGCTTAGTAAATGAAAACAGATTCAGTTCAGCAGAAGGCAATGCTGTTCAAATGGTAGAGCTTTTTTCCTCAGACTGTTATTTTTCAACACTTAATCTTTATCAGGTGTTTTATATTTGTTCCTCAAATTTAGTTGAATTTTTCCGCAAATTTACCTACATTTATGGTTAACAATTTATAAGATCTCACAGGGTTTTATTTAACCTATTTAACCACACATATACTTCTGCATTCTGGCTCTTTTGTTGTTCTTAATATAGTGCTAATATGACAGTATTAGATGGCCATTAATGTTGTATTGTGTCATCCTAATTGATGAGATTGTGATTTTCTAATCTGCAGTGGTGTCTAAAGGTCACTGCAGCAGCCCAGCTCCGCAGCAGCACAAGAATCTGTGTTTTATGGATAAGTCCATCACATGGAGTCACACATGTGGGATGAGCAGGCACCACAAGGAGGCTTTATCAGCCTTCAGCCCCCAAGTGCTGCGCACAACACAGGAAAATCCAATTAGAGCCGCGGGGAGTTTTTCAATCTCTTAATCGGCATTGCAGCACTGCAGATGGATATTATTGCCCACTACTTAAACTTTATTACTCCATTTTTCTGTCTGTAGCCCTTCTCCCCGCCAACCCACCTTGAAGAGACGGCAGGCACAGCCATATAAAACTTTTTACGACCTTGGCATCTGCACTGTTTTGTCACATGAAAGATAAGTACGACTGTGACAACACAGAGGGGCCCGGCAAGGATTCAGGCTGGTGTCACCAGTGCCGTTTGCTCTGCCCCCCGGTCTCGAGAGCCTCCCCTGCCCTTAGTGATGGAATTTCCCAGACCAATCTCTTTTTGAGGCCAATGCCTTCCAAAGGGGAGGCTGGGTGATGCAGGATGAGGGAGCAGGTGCTGGCTGCATCCGAGCCCTGCCTTGCACGGAGGCACAGATTCATTGTGTGACCTTGCATTGAGTCACTTGACTTCCAGTGTTTCAGTTGTGCTATAAAAGTGACTAAAAGCAGGACTTAAACCAGGCACTGCATCCTGGGTAAATAATAGACTCAGGGAAAACATATAGGAGGAGGGGATTATGTTTTTGTATCTTAAAATACCTTTCCTGACAGAGAGGGTGGGTTTGCTATGGATGAATAATCCGTTAGCATAAATTGCTGTTATTTTCAGTGGTGGCTTATCAGGTATATGTATCAAAGAGTGATACAGTCTGCTTGATTTTATGGTACATTAACTTTGCCAGAATGCATTTATTATATTTAAAACCTACTAGGTACCTGCAGCGGGAACAAAGATTGCGTAATTATTTTTTCTTTAGCTTGTGGGAAACCAAATGCTTTGAATACAAAAGATTCTAGGGGTGAAAAGTTCATTCAGTTCACCCCTCCATAGGGAGAGTATAGAAAAAAGGAATCTGATTACTAATTTGAAAACAGATGAAAGGAACCAATACAGTGATGAAATAACTGCTACTTCCATTTCTGCCCTTTGTGTTATTTGAAACAGTAAATAGATCAATAACTGAGCTCTGAAGCAAATTTTTCATTATTCCATAATCAGCATCTTCCCCAATCAATTAATCACTTTGGAATAAATACCTTCAGGTTTGGATTTTAAAACCTATATGTGAGATTTTGTTGCAACAGCAACAAACAGTAGTGAACGTCCCAATGTGCAGCCCCTGTTTTAAATGAGGAATGCAGAGTCTATGAAATTAATGGAAATATCTTCATTAAGTTCACTGGCTTCGCTGCTTCAGAAAACAATCATTTACTCTGAAAAGCATTGCAAAATCCCCATGAGCAAACTCACAGATAAGGATTTCCATTTTGCATGGCTTTTCCATAGAGCTCTTGGATGTGTTCATTCTTTCACCCCAGCTCAGTTACTTTATTATCAGATTTCTTATCATTTCTATAATAACTGTGCCTCCTCATTCTCTCTGGTTTGTACACTGTATTTTAGTGGGTCAATACCTGCTCTGTGTGGGGACAGAGTGTCTGTATGCACACTGGGATGTGCAGAAGGTTCTCTAATCTTTATTTGTCAACAATGAAAATCGTTGATCCTGATATATAAATATATATGATTTACAAAAAGAAAAACAAATTAAACTCACCACTATATTTTGAAAGCAGAGAACACTTTCCTAGTTCCACAACTCCTGTGCTTTGAACAGAAGGGATTCAAATTCTACATATTTAAAATGTAAGAAGCCTGGAGGTCCCAAGTAATATCAAGTTTCTGCCTGTCCAGCTGTAGCATTTTTTGAGTCAACAGGTTTTTTAGGACAGAGAGCCTTTTCCCCACCTTCTTTATCTATTTTGGCATAGTTCTGGAGAGAGGGACAAAGGTAGAAGGAAGCATAAACTCTCCTACATGGCCTGTTCCCAGCAGCTATCAGGCAGTGATTTACAGCATTAAAGTAAATATTTTTCATAGCTTGCACAGCAGTGTTTGTGTTTAGCCACTTTTAGTGTGAGATATAACACATTGTTGACTGTGATGAACACACACTGGGAAACAATGGCTGGGGCAGTGCACAGCAGTATTTAAAAAGGGTTTAGAATGAAGCAGCAAATAGAGAATTGAAAAAGTATTGAGAGGACTGGGGAAAAAAAAAATCAGTTCAAGGTTAGATTAGATCCAGTTTCATACAGACTTTCATAGCTGGACATTGACTTATTGACAGCAGAGGGGAGCCCAGTATTCCAGCCACTGAAATGCCTTTAAGTGTCTACTATAATCCTGTTAGTCTTCCAAACTTACAGCAAGTAATTGGAATTTTGAGGAGGAGAAGAAAGAAGGATATGGCAGAAGTTTTAATTTCCATCCTAGAAAGAAATATATTGCCTCAAAACTACTAAGACTAGTTATAAATATTTAGGGAATTATTCTGTTTCTTTTTTTTAAGTCGCTTGTGATTTTTCCATTAGAATTAGCAAAATTATTCATTTTTTCCTTGCATTTTACTGATTGATCAGTGAAAAGCAAAAACCATGTGGTATCTTTTGTTCTGATGGAGGAAAACAGCAATGATACGCAAAATAACACAAAATGAAACTGCTAGTCATGGAGCCCCTCCCTTTCTACCGTCTGCAGGCAGCCCATCACTGCTGTTTCCAGAAGTTAACAAATGAAAAGAGGTGAACTTTCCTTCCTCAGTAACACTCTCCTGAGTAAAGAACAAGAACACAAGTACTTTAACTGTCAAGTGATGTTCTACACCGATGGCTACAAATATAAAGTTATGCACATGTTATGTTAGAAGCTGGGAAATCATATAAAGATTAATCAAGCCAGCACATCAACTCATTGTATCCCACTGATCCTCCACTGAAAACAGCTGGTATTTTGTTAGAAGTACTCAGCCAGAAATGGGACGTGATTCAATATTGCAGCGTCAGAGATGCCTTTGTTGACTGCAGCAATCCTTAGAGTCAGCAGAATTACTGTTGAGTATAAATACATTTTCTGACAAATCTCAAGCAGGCCAAGAATGCAATCCCTTGCAATCAGCAGATGCGTTTTACATTCAGTAACTTTGTCAGGATGTTGCTTTAGATTGATGGTAATTACCGATGTGTCATTTGGGGTGTGTGGTTGAGCAAAGTCCATTAAAACTCAATTTTTTCATCAGTTAGCACCCAGCTTACATTATGCAGTATGCTCAAAGAGCATTCACACTGGAATTGTAAAGGTGGGCATGTGGTTGGGAAAAAAATCTTCAAAATGGAATGGCACAATAATTCTATATTTCATGGCTTAGGTCTACCAGATCACATTTCTGGCCCTGAAATTCAGAGCCAGGTTCAACTCCCTCTTCCACCACAGCTTTCCTCTACAATCTTGGCCTGTCACTCCCTCTTTGTGCTGTCTCCTTCTTCCTGTGAATTGAGTATTGCTATTAACTCAAGGTGAGGGCAAAAACCTAACATTCTGTAAACCATCCTGATTTCCAGAGTAATTCAGGGCAATGTATAAATGTCATAGCAAAAAAGAGCCAGACACCATTTGGAATAGACCGTTTATATTTAGTTCCCTCAACCTCGTCCCTCAAGGAGCAGATCATGACTGAAATCAAAGAAGACCTTGGGACCTGGACTTGTTTATGTGCAATATGGAAATGTCTGATTTAGAGGAGGGAGAGGTGGCAGGTGTTGTGCAAGGAGCAGCTTCAGGAGAGCACAGAATCCTCTGTCTGCCCACTGCAGGATTTTTGAATCTTTTTTCCCTAAGATTGTGATGCTGCAACAGCACTGGCAGAAATCTGCTCCTCTTAGTCTACTGAAAAACTGCGAATTGGTTTAATAAACTCCCTTTTAATGTTATTTCCTCTTCCCAGCTTTTCTTTTCCACATGTTGATTCATTTCCTTTGCACAAACCCTAAGAACACTCTTTGTTACCTTTTTTCCATAGTTAAACCCAGGGCTGTGGTGAGCTTTTAAGCCATTTACAATAATAAACTGTTGGGGAAGACGAAACCCCGAACCACTACAATAAACATCTAAAATCACCCGTTAATACTTACTGTCTGCAATCTTTATTTTCAGATGAGGTGCTCTTTAGTTCTATGAGTTCGTACCTCCTGCCTTCAATTGATGTTTCCTGTCATAGTCCTGCTTTCCATAGCTAATGACATTTCTTGGAAGGGAGTGAAATATTTTCCCATTGTCAACAACACAGATAGCATTGTGCTGTCCATGCAAAAATACTGGATTTAGTGACAGGCTTTGTCTACGTAACAAAATCCCTTGAAGGCCCAAATTCTGTGACTTTTTTCCCCTTGAGTGTCTCTTCCTGTGCAATTAAGGAGGCTGTTTTCAGTTACTTAAGAGAAATAAGTGGAGGAGAATAGAGCCCTAAGAAATGAACATTAGTTATCCCAAAAGGGACCTAGTGAGAATTGAAGCTTAAAAGGGTCTACACAGTTTAATTCATGTACCATCTGGTTTTGGGAAAATTAGCACAGATTAGATTTTCCAACTCATCTGAGGCTAAGAAAGTGCCTTTAGAACCTGTAGTATTTGCTTAAGTATTAAAAACAAATTAGCACCATTTTACTTACCGTGTGAATCCTGTGGTATGAGTTCCCTTTGGAGCAAGCTGCAAGAATTGAAACAGCAGAATAGCGAAGTGATGCCTCTCAGCCAGCCACTCCTTGCCATAATGTTTCTCAGCTTCTTTATGGCAATGCTTGACATTCTTGTGCTCTTCTGAGCACTGTTTTGTTAGATGTGACCATTTTGTATAAATTCAGTTATTGCTCAGGGCTGAGAATCTGCTCCCTGTGACCTCTGACTGGTGCTCCTGCTCTCAGTTTGGCTGTAAGTGGGTGTTGTAGGCTCAAAGACATTTAATTTAATGCAAAAGTAGCAGAGGAATGTAACCCTCACATTCAAAGACTGTGTAATTGTATTGTATCAAAGTATTACATTATAATTACAGGATAGCTTTCAAAAAAGAAAAAATAAAAGTTATATTTTAAAATACATGACAGAAACATGAAATAATTTAGGTTTTCTTGTTTTAGTTTTCCCCACTTTGCTACTTAGGAGATTTCTGTGTTCTGATGGCAAAAATGTGGACCTAGCCCTGCTGAATGAGGCTGTTGTGATACTCTCCAAGCAGGCAATACTGAACCCCAGGCTTCCTGCTGTGGACCAAACATAGGGGCAGTAAATGCAAAGTTAGCATCTTTAACGGTGTATTTACCTCAGCTGCACTCCATTTTTCTTTCACTCTATTTGTTGCAGAAATCTTTAAATGTAGGGCAGTTGGGAGCTGGATGGTGTAGGTACACACATTATTCTTTTCCAAGATTTCCAGGCTCTTACTTGGGTTTCCAGTCATCTCACATACTTAATTTTATAAAACATCAATTATTTTATGCTGCCCATTAAATATTACTGAGTTGAGACACTTTGTAGATGTTGTACGTTTGATGCTGTATCTATGAATGTAGTTACTAATGTGATACCTTTACCTATCTCAAAACGTTAAAGGTCTGGAATTACACCCTTGGTTTGAACTGGCAAGTTTTCTTGACTTGACTAGAATTCAATTTAGCAGAGAAATGAGCCTGGTCTGTCATTTTCGGATGGAGCAGGGGTAATGCACGTGATGCTCATTGCAGAGGAGAATGAAAGGATGCAGCAGAGAACTGGAGCTCTGCATTTAGTTGAGGTTGCAATATGCGACCTTTCAAAGAATTCTCTAATTATAATTAAAGAGACTAAAAATGTGACCACAGAAAGGGTTTAGATCGTTCTTGCAAACAGTACAGGTTTTTTTGTGCTGGCACTGTTTTGGGGAATGGAACTTTATTTGGCGAACCCTGGATATCAACATGCTAGCATGAGCCTGTGTGTGTGCCCAAGTTAAATATTTTTTACTAATACCTCAAATTCAAGGTATTTCAGCTTTGCTTTTGGTGCCAAGGCACCAACTGGGAAGTGAAACTCAGAGTACGACCAGGCTTGTTCTTCTGGTAGTCCAGAAACCCACTGTGAGTTAATCGGCGATTTTTCACAGACGACATCTAATCTATAAGTATAAATTACTTTTCATTCCTATTATGCCTTAATTGAAGTGCACCAATGTGAAACTGCAATAGATGGAGCTTCAGTAATTCTAGCCTCAATTAACTTTGTGTGGATTTGAGTCTTTTTTTCCTTCCTTTTCCTTGGACTAAGGACAATTCTTTGACATCTTGTATTTATTTAAATTATTGCTAGAAAAGTTCGGAGATATGCATGTGATGAGGCATTCTAAAAGACCACTCTGAAAAGATAGGCAGGAGTTGTGTGTTTGATTTATAAATTAATACATATCTTTTATGTCCTACTGTTTTGTTTAACAGCTGTACCATCAGCAGTAGCCAAATCCCTCAGGATTCTGCTGGGGAAGAAGAGTTTAATAGCAATCATTTTTGGGTAAATGGCAGTTACCATCTCTGTAACAGCTACCCTCATCCCATCCTTGACTTTTCTTCAGCTCCCTGCCTTTAAGACCCAAAATGTATCTTGCAGCAGAGTAAAATCACAGTGAAGAAATAAAGCACCTTTCTGTATGGAACGGGAAATTCAGACACAGCAGAAAGCAAAAATTGTACCAGGAGAGGCAGGATGCTGTGTAGGAAGAGAACAGGCATATGGTGATGCAGTTAATTCTTAGTTACTTCACATTTTACCAGAACTGATATATATTTACCAGAAAATTAGATTTGATGCCTCTATCTGGGCATATATGCTCTTACAAATGTTTCTGGTGTTCACTTAATAGCAAGGAAAACAGCATAAGAATCCCACCAGCACAAGCCTGTGGATTAAAATAGTTGTTTACAACACATTCTTGTTACAGACCTCCTCAAGTTTTGCCTCATGGCTCAGATGGTCAAAAAGGATGTTTGTGTTTGCTTTTAATTGGTTTGCTCTTCTGAGTGATCTTTTGTCACTGATAAATAGCCCACAGACGTTGAGGTCAACAGGTAGAATTGGAAAACCTGCTTTATTTCTCAGCTTTCTCACTGTTGGCCAAGTCCTTTTCTCTGAGTAAGAATACATTCAGCCTCCTGATCACTGTGGTACTGCCTATTAAATGGGATTAAACTTTGCAAAAAGAGGAGGGAAGAGGAAAGGCAGGGGAAGAGAGAAAGAAGAAAGACAGGAAAGTTTTATTTCTCAGGCTTTCTCAAAACTGATTTAAATTCCCAGTACTGTCTTCATGGAGCAGGCTACACAAGTCAGATCTTGATTATTTAAGTCTCATGTGTTGTTTAATTCACACAAGGCAGGATTTTTGTGATGGTCTGGTCTGACCTCTACCTGTGTTCTACTGTTCATAAAACTTCCCTGAATTGAATCTTATCTGAGAAGTGATGTATTCAGAAGGCCTCCAGTTGTGATTTAAGAATGCAAGGAATGACATAGTGAATGGAGTTCTTCATAAATTGGTCCAATGGTTAATTTTTTCTATTTATTTTAAAATAAGGAGATTGGAGTTCACAGTAAATTAGCACCATAATTTCTGTGTTCTGATTGAAAGACTGCACTTTCAAATAGCTGCTAGGCTTCTAACTAGTGATTTGCATATGCAGTTTTACACAAAGACTCCCAACTTCCTTTTCATCAGCTCATAGAATATATATTGGCATTGATTGGACCCTCATTGCAAATCTCAATACTGGGAAGAAGTATCAAAAATTATGGCGCTGTCCCTCTCAATGGAACTCTTAATTAGGATTTTTTTTTTTAAATTTCTGAAGTATGAATTTTCCCTTCTAGTGAAATTGAACCTGTCCTTTCTCTCATTTAACACGTAGTCAAAATTCTGACAAACTGCATGGTATTATCGGGGGAAAAAAGCCTTCATGTACAGCCAGAGTGACCATTATAAAATAAAGATGATTTCCAGGCTAAAGTCAGAAAAATTGTTCTCTGGCATGTAATAATCAATTAAAATGTATTACCTAAAAGATGTGACTGCATGTAGTTTTAAGTAGCTGCACATATTACGCAGCTTATTATGCAGCAAAAATTCCTCTGATATATTGGGTAGAAAGATCTTCAAGTCCCATCTGGGCTATCTTCAGATAATGAACTCATTTTGCCCAAATCTTGAATGAAAATGGAAAGCAGCGTTTTATGGGGTCAGTTTTGATCTTTAAAGCCTCGCACATTAAGAACATTGATATTTGTTAACTCTCCTCTATAAAACCTCTTTCGGGTTTGTAGCTGCTGCCTTGAGTTGTATCATGAAAAGTTAAAAGCCATGGAATATCACATGAAAGGCCAGCATATCTTAGTGCCTGGTTGCTGAGCTTGCTGCTGAGTATGGGGGTGCTGAGAGACCTCGGTAAAGGATGGAGATTTGGTGCAATTTGCTGTGGGCTGCTTCATTTTGCACATTGCACTACTTGAAGTAGGGCTGGAACAGCTGTGCACTCAATCCTGGTGAAGATAAGAATCTCTCCCTCGGGGCATTGCTTTCTTCTGCCAAGTAGGACAGTCAAGTGTTGGATTTGGCTGTGGACTTTTCTGTTCTCTCATGAAGCCTTTTCTTATCGTTTGGGCTTTGGCTGAGTATTTTGAAAGGATCAGTCTGTGTTTGGTTTTTATTATTCCACACATTATCCTGCAAGATTTTGTTTTGCCCATGCTGTCTTTTGGAGATGATTTTATTTATGTTTTTGTCGGAGCTCTCAGACGGTGTTTCATAAGAGCACTGCTAGTGGATTACTTAGTAATAGAATGTTGTTGATTTCCTGTGAAAACTTTGTATGCAATTTATAAATACTTTAAACTAAAACTCGAGTTGCCCTAGAGCATGACTCAGCCATGTACTAATAACTATGATTTTTACCTTGTGCAAGGCATTTAAGCAGATGTTCTCTGCTGGCAGCAGAATTTCTTGTTTTTTCAAAAATGAGAATATTCATACATATCTGCTATTTTCTGTAGCAAACCCCATCTTTTTTCTTGTATTTTTCAAAGAAGAAAAGGAGACATTCAAATCAAAGGTACTCCAGCTGCCTTTTGTGTCCACCCATGCCATAATGTCATTCATCAGTTCTTAAGGCTCTCTTCTCCTTTCTAATGTGTGTCAGCACATATCACTTAAAATCTTGTAAAATTAGTATCTGCACCTGTATTTCTGAAACTGGACTCGCCTCCTCCTTTTCTTTTCTTCTTTCACAGAGGATCCAGAAATCAGTATTAAAGATCACATCTAGTGGACTGGCCCTATTGCTTACAGAGCTCTCAAAGTATCTCAGATTGTTATCAGGCTTTCATTTGACTTCAGTAAAGATCATCTATAATAAGTTCCCATAGAGCTGATCTCTCGTGTGATCATCTGGGCTGGGTTGTACTTAGGGCTGGCAAGCAGAGCTCCTTTTATCCCTGTTCCCTGTGTTGAAGCTGCCCCACACCACAGCCCCCTGTGCAGCCGTGGCATTGTCACAGGGACAGGGCTGACACATCAAATCATGCCCACAGAAAGTACCCAGAATCTGAGAGCCTCCCCACAACTGTCCTGACACCACAGAAAAGGCAGAGTGGGATACAGGCATTGAGAGTGTGAAGAAGAGGCAGACACAGATTTTCAAAGCACTCTCAGGCTTTTGTCATCTTTACTGCAACTTTAAAGGCAAAGAGAGTCACCCTCTTCTCACAGCCTTCAAAGAATGATGGATTTATAATCCATTTCAACATCTACAGGATACTTAGAATTGTAGAATCATAGACTGGATTATGTTAGAAGGGACCTTAAAGATGATCTAGTCAAAGCCCTGCCATGGCAGGGACACCTTCCACCATCCCAGGTGGCTCCAAGCCCTGTCCAGCCTGGCCTTGGACACTTCCAGGGATCCAGGGGCAGCCACGGCTGCTCTGGGCACCTGTGCCAGGGCCTCACAACCCTCACAGGGAAGAATTTCTTCAGAGACCCAGCCCATTGGTAGGCTCCAGCCACTTCACAAATATTTATTCAAAGGATTTTGTACCCTGGGAGGAGTGTTGAAAATTCCAGCAGTAGAAGACCAATGCTGAAATAGCACATCAGCGTTTATACACCATCCCACACTTTTTTCCATGCATACTTACAAAGTGCCAAATGTTATATTGACATGCTCGTGTATTTACTGATTCAATCCTGTAAATTGTTTACTTTGGTGAAATGAGTGGGAATTTCTAAAGGCTGACTGCTTGGACAGCAGCACTGAGCAGGGAAGTCACCATCCCTGAAGGGATTTAAAAGATATGTAGATGTGGCACTTGGGGACATGCTTTAGTGGCAGGCTTGGCAGTGCTGGGTTCACGGTCTTAAAGGTCTTTTCCAACCTAAATGATTCCAGGATTCTGTGATGCTCTGATCTAAAACAGCCAATAAAGAGTGCATCACGATGCAGCAGGGTACTATGCACATTTTGTGGAGTTAAGCTAAAATCTGGCACTTCTGAAATCATTAACCTCATTACTAATACGTATGTGGCAGAAAGCTAGAGAAACAGACAAGAACTTTGCTAATGTTGCAATCACTTTTCTGTATATTGAATGAATTTCATACAAAGCTCCTGCTTGAGCAGCATTTTCAGAAGACTTGCTTGTCTGATTCTCAAGCAGAGGTACATTGCAGATGTCTGTAGAGGAGTATTTTTCATGCACTGAATAGTTCATATTCTCCTACATTTTTCTTATGGGAGTTCCTAGTCCTTTTAGTCACCTTACCCCTTATCCATGACTAAAATATGCCTTTAGAATTAGGAAGTGCTGGTCAGCAAAGCGAGGAGCAGTATCCTCTGCTTCATGAATATCCCATGCACATTAATGTTCACGGTGCTGCTGCCCACGTAAATCACTCACATTAGTTAGCTGATGTGGATTCTAGAGAGCTGGCTAAGATAAAAACAAATGTGCTCTTTAAGTTTAACCATGTCTCTTAAAATTTGCTTATCTTGCTCACATTCCTATCTGAGTAGGTATAGTTTAAAGGGCAGTGGAAAATTTCTCTACATGGCAATTACCATTCAATATTAATAGAAGGTGTTGAACTAAAGTCCTAAGCAAGGAATCCAGGGGGAATATGAATTCTTCCCTCAACACATACTCTGTATTCTTCCACTATGCACTTATACTTGTACAATCTAACATTTGCTTTTAACAAAATTAAAGCTGGCATTCGGCCGCACAGGGAATTGTAACTGGAAACCTAGCTAAATTATTATAACACATGCCTAAACAGGTGGGTAATATTAAAGTCTGAAGTGTTACTGCTTTCAGAGATATAACCCTTGGAAAAAACCCTTTAAGCATGTCCGACCAGTTTTTACATGCTCTTGTGTTTTGTTTTTAGAGTAGCATTTGTTAATGTGTATTTTCTCACAGGCAGATATTTTTTGTGTGTTTGTGTGTGTCCAACAAGACGTTCTGCCCCTGACTTCCATCCAGCCACGAAGGTTGCTGGGTTATCAAACACTCAAACGGACAGAAGTCGTTAGGGGGATGGTTTGGGTCTCTGGTGATGTGAAATGTCACTTTCACACCCACCAGCCTGCACCTGGTCTCTTACTGCATCACTGGGTTGTAGCAGTCCCTCACATTAGGAAAAATTCCATCTTGGCCTCCCTCTCTGCATTAATTTGAATCTTCAAATTAGGCCAGAGCTTAAAATAATTCAAACTACCTAAGGTTTTCAACTAAATATTTTAAGTTTCCCAAATCCATTATTTTATTTACTCTTCAAAAATACTGGAATCATATTAGAAAAAGATTTATCTGAATGGCAAGCAGAAATCATTACCCAGTCAGATAAGCCTATAAAGCATTAAAATTTATCTTAATACAAAATAGAGGGCCTGGTTGTGGCACTCTCTGCATATTTGTCTAAGAGACATGTAACAGAGAAATGGTCCAAATGAGCTTAATAAATCTCTTTCTTAAACTCACAAAAGACCACATCCTCACTTCCATAATTCTATTAGAGTCTGCTCCTCTGGAGGAGATAAAAGAAGAGATAACCTCTCCATTCAGAATATAAAATAGCAATTGTTCAGCTGATGATTGGAATATTTCCAGTAGAAGGACTTAATTATGGAACAAAATTAGCTCAATCTGACCTTTTTAGAGAATAATGCAAAACTAAGTTTTTTGCAAATGTCTTCCTGGAATAACTGAAATAAGGAATAATTTACTTCCCTCTTTTTACAAGAGCAAAAGGTGGCAGAATATGATAGCAGCATTCTTGGTGAGATGACAATCCAAGGATAATAATAAGACAGTATGTGCAGAAAGAGATAATATATTTTAATAGAGTAGCTGATACAGTTTAAAAACAGAGAAGCTTTCAGACACAGAAGACCTTTTCAGCAAGAGCAGGTTTCCCTCTGTGACTCAAAACTGTGAGCTTAATAACTAGCTGGTGTAATGGTTGTGTCATAGCAATGCACCAAAATGTATGGTATCTGTATCCATTACATCCTGAAAGCTCCTCTTGGGATAAAGACAAAACCTATTGTTCCAATCTCTGTTTTATCTCTGTGATAAATAGGAATAAGTACCTGCACCCACAGACTGATGATGCTGTGTGTTAAAGCACTTCCCTCCAAGTGTTTCGTTCCAAGAGTTTATCTGTATTGAGGCAATCCTTGCTAGGAAAAAAAAAAACAAACAAAACCCACCAAAAATTGGAAAGAAAAACCTCATCTGTTTTATCAGTCCCATTTCTGATTTCATGACATTCTGAATGCTCCTAAGCCATGCTGATACCACTGCGTACAAGAAAAAAAAGGCATGAACAGGTGGTGATATTAACAGGCTTCTTATGGTTCTGAAAAATGAGATAGAAATGTTTCATGTCATGAAAGTCAACATCAATCATCATCCATCTTGTGCAGATATGGAAATCAGCCAGTGTGGTTCTTGCTGAGGAGGCGTGAGATATTTCTTTTGCATCAGAGCTGTTGCTCTGGACACAAGTCATAATTTGTTTAATATAGATGAATGAGGAGAATATTACTAACACTGCCTTTTTTTTTTTTTTTTTTTTTTTTTTTTAATAAACTGAAAGCTCCCCCTCCTGGCACATTCTCTGAACTGAATGCAAGGTTCTTGCCTGCTTTTAGCAACAGGAGATTCACAAAGATTCTTTAAAAGTAGATATTTATAGTTTCCCAAGGATTTCCTATTTCCCCAGCCAGCTATGGGACTTGATATGAACTGATTTAAGACCAGGGGTTTGCCCTAAGGCTTTGTCTGTAATTTTAATCCATTGCTTTTCCAGGCAAAGACTTACGGTTTCCACTTTGCTGCATAATATACAGAATAAAGAAAACTTTTTCAGAAAGCTTGAGTATTCACCTTTGTCTTCCTTCAGGGTGATCGGTGTATCTCAGCTATAACCCCACCGTCTAATTTCCTAATAAATGCCTTGGAATCATTTTGAGAAATCTACTGGATCTCTCTAAAGCAATGCTGCAGCTCTGCTGAGAGCAGATCCTGAGCAGGATCAGGGAATATGCAAGCCAGGGAAAGGGGAAAAAAGCAAAGAGGGACGTGTTTATGTCACAATTTTGGTAACTGCTGTAACTGCTCTCATCTCATTGCTGCCTGTGCTTCGAGGACTGCCAGTCCCTCTAATCCCTTAAACCAGTGCAGTCTCTTATGTGCTTAATATGATGAACTGATTTGTCACTGTGTTTCCGGTGCACACACTTATGCAAAGAAAGGCGGAGACTTTCCCAGCATGTGCAGCCACAGGATCCTGTAGTTCCCATAAATTCCTACATTTTAATTTTGTTACAGTCCCTGGTACCATCCCTCAGCTCCAAGCAGGCTGACAAAGGCAGTGACACTGGTTAGGGAGCTTTCATTAGATTTGCTATCGTATTCAAAGACATCATCTCTCTGTGTCCTTAAAAATTATTTATGGGGAACAACGTTTTACTGGAGCATGAAGACAAGAATGAATGTTCCTGTGCAGGCAGGATTGTGCTGGGGCCATGCTTTCACAAAACCACGCACTCCAACGCTCTGGCCTCGCAGAGCAAAATGAAGGAGCATGAAACGGAGTAAAACAACGTCATAAAATAATCTCAACTTAGTGCTGAGCTGTAGCAGTAAAGTGAGAATGAATGAATTAATTATAACTATGTCTTCCTTTCTGGGCTTTCCCTGAATACCAAGGTGGTATTTTATTCTATGGCAGTGATGCTACTTTGCTTGTTATGCAGTTAAGTAATAAATATGGCAGCTTTCAGTTGTAGAAGAGAGATTGTTTTAAAGTCTAGCATAGGGTAACAATTTACTACAGAAACAATGAATGAAGTATGTCTATTAGAACTGGTACATCAGGTCTGGAAGTTGGAGAATTGCTGGCCTGGCACCTTATGCCACTTTCCTGTTCCTTTTCCGTGGTTACAAAAATCAGGATTGACCCACACAAACAAAGCTACTCTCCCTAAATGGAGCAGAGCTCACTGCTGAGGCAGTGAGGTCACTGAGCTCTACAGCAAAGAAGGGCTGTTAGTGTAAATTCTATACATAGGGCAGAATTGCAAATGCAAGCTTGCCATTTAAAGCCAAATCAGAGGAATAATAAAGTAACAAATGACACGTTCATTATATCCATGAGTAAAGGTATATGTATGCACCTACCTCTATAGGTGATATTCTTGTTAAATCCTTGCTTTATAGATGTCTGTGCACATGTGCCTTCTTAGAAATGTCTTAAAAGCTGCTTTTATTGTCATAATGAAAGAGTAGGACTCCTTTGAGAGCCATTTGTCTGCAAAACCACTGTAAACTTCCTTTGAGTAGGCTGTCTGCACTCAAGAGAGTTAAATCAGTAGAACTTTGACGAGACTAGAAGACCCACTGATATCTAATTAATGTGGAAATAATTGTTGTAATCGTTGCATTTCTCTACAAAGCATGTACTGAAAAGCAGTTACACGATTTAGTGAGCATCAAATCAGTTTGATATGCAAATAGAGGTATGGACTACTTCATAATGCTGGTAGTATTTAAACATTTGTTTATTAAGCTGCGAAAATTGGAGATGTCAACAAATGGGGTCCAAAAGCGATGTCTTTTATGAACAGAGACTTCCTTCAGCATTTTTGCAGTACATCTTTTAGAGTCAGTAGGCTCTAATGACAAGAGTAACAGCAATGCTAAATGAGAAAGTACTGCTGGGAGTAGAGTGTGGAACAGTTGCTTCTGCACCTGACACATTCCAACACTTTTCTCCAGTAGGAATAAAAGGGAGCAATTGTAGTGCTCTCCAGATTACCCCTGAGCTCTTACCTTTTTGCTCTTAAGGGGTCATGGAAACAACTTAAATTGTCTTTATCCATTCAATGTAGATTCAATTAACTCAGGTTAATGACTGTGGGATGGAGCTCAGGGAGTTGAGAGCTGCTCTCATTGTTCAGCCCAGCTTGTCCTGTGCCATAAGCTGCATTTTTGGGTGCAGAAAAAAGTGAAAGACAATGAGTTGCCAGGATAGGATCAAACAGTCTACAGGGAAGTGTAATCATTGCCTCTCAGGCATGTACAATGCTCACGGCTGCATCCAAGTACGGAAGTGCAACACAGAGTTGACCAAATCATGTACAAAACAACTGCATCTTTTCTGTTTGCTAAACATTTACTCTTTCACTTTGTACGATCGGCACAAAGTCCTCGAGAGTAATAAGTTGTGACCTGTTAAGATTTAGAT
The DNA here is from genome assembly GCA_013400915.1 of Pardalotus punctatus. Taxonomy (NCBI): domain Eukaryota; kingdom Metazoa; phylum Chordata; class Aves; order Passeriformes; family Pardalotidae; genus Pardalotus; species Pardalotus punctatus. The sequence goes on from VZTX01023804.1 coordinate 953,934, forward strand.
GAGTATTTTGCCTGGGATGTATCTTCATCTTCGCTACATAAATATATTGTGGCCCAAACAGTGGATACAGAATATTTTTTTTTCAGGAAGAGTGCAAAATTGCAAATTGTTCCCAGGAACTATGGAAAATTATGTAGTTGTGTGATACTTAATGGCATATATTTTTGAAATCTTACTTGGAAGATTTTAACAGGATTACTCAGAAGAGCCCTTGCTAACCCCTTCTCTTTTCATTTACTTTGACAGGATTTCTGAGCACTGGGGACCAAGCAGCAAAAGGAAACTATGGCCTCCTTGATCTAATTCAAGCTTTGCGATGGACTAGTGAAAATATTGGGTTCTTTGGTGGTGACCCATTAAGAATAACTGTTTTTGGATCTGGTGCAGGCGGTTCATGCGTCAATCTGTTGACTTTATCCCATTATTCTGAAGGTAACCGTTGGAGCAATTCAACCAAAGGTATTATGCAGGTTGCAAATTTTGACAATTTTGGTGTCTGCATGCCACCACCATTAGTACTATGTGATGTTCTGTATATTCTCTTTGTTTCTATGAACTGTTGAGCTCAGCTCAATATTAAGAAACTTTTTAAAGGCTGTACAAGCCTCCTTCTCCCTCAGCTCTTCTGTGCATGTTTAAATTTTGGGTCACTTTCTTCTTTTTCCTATGGAGCTTTGTAGAAACACTTTATAGCAGACTTCTGAACAGCATTTTCTTGGTGCATCATTTTTGTCTCTTTTCTTTCCTACCTAAGGGTGTCCTTTTTGGAAATCAGTCAGTCATGCTCACAGTAGATGAGGTCGTCTATATTCAGACAGTCGTGAAAGGCGTGCTTAGTTTCTCCTGAGGAGCAGAATTTAAAGAAAACTAAAATGACACAGTTTCTCTTTTCAGGCTAACAGCTGAAATACTTAAAACTATTATTTTGTGTGAAGGAAACAAGTAACTAGTTCAGAAATCTTTTGTCTGAAACTGCATGAACTTCACTTGCTGTCATCTAATAAAAGAATGGTTGAATGTTTTGCATGCATGATCCAAAATTGTCAAAGCATCCAAGTTGCAAATGGATTTCCTTCTATATGTTTTTTCCTATTCCATAACTAACACCTTTTCTCTCTAGTTGAGGCAGACGGCAGGAGATTAAAATTATGCTGTTTGAGGCACCCAACTTATTTTTCCTATGATTTTTTGCACCACAGTTTCACACAGTGTCTCTCATTTGCATGGCTATTGCTTATTGATCATATTACTTTGTCTTACTGTTTTCACATATTTTTATCTTTATTAGTTTTACCAGGGACACCACACTGTGCCCTGTGCATATAATCCTCCACTAATTTATATTGCTGTATCTCCATGGGGGACTAATTGACCGGTCATAAAAACGTAATTCTGATGACATTAAAAGAGCTGCATTTACCCAAAGTCATGTTACAAAGACCACTGAGGTCAATAGAAGTGACAGATTCTTTAGACCATGCCATTATGCTTTTTTAAATGAGAGAAAAATATAACTTTTATAAGAAAAGTCAAGTGGAAAATAAGACTGTGGTCTGAATTTTAGTCTATTTTCACAATTTGATTTTTAATGTAGTCTTTTTTTTTTCTTCCATAACTACCTGCACTTAAATAGGAGATATTTAAAAGAACAAGCCTATAGGAACAAGATGTAACCATTACATCATTGCACTGTGACCTGAGGGTCACAATGCACCACCCTCTTTTTTCAGAGCTCTAAAACCCAACTTTAGCATCAAAGATCAACTTCAGGTTGAATGAGGACACCTGGTTTATCTTCCCCTCGCTATTTACTTGGTGCTAATATCAATCTTCTTGGTGTAACATGCCATCAATGCAAAATGCCACATTCACAATATTTGGACAGTCACGTGTTGCCTCTTACCAACACACGACACCTTCTCATATCCCAGCACATGGCCAGAATTCTGCCCAGAGCAGAATTCTTCAGGGGGAAGTTGCCAGCACAGCAGATCAAGGCATTTTGGAGGGGTCTGAAGAAGGTTCAGTAAAAGTACATAATTGAGGATTTCTTTTAGAAGGCAAACCCATGCTTTGATGAAATTTGGATTAAACAGAACATGCCACACTCCCATGTATGCTATGTTTCATTTGGAGGTGGTTAGATCTGCCATTTAAAAAAAAGAAAGAAGAAAGAAAATATAAATTGGTCAGCTTCAAATAAGATAAATTATGCCTTAACATTTCCAAACCCCCTTTTGTTTAATGTTATTTTGTTTCACATTCACATTTGAAAGCTGGAGAAGGGCTTTTTACAAGAGCATGGAGGGATAGGACAAGGGGGAAGGGCTTGGATCAGATATTGTGAAGGAATTCTTCCCTCTGAGGGTGGGGAGGCCCTGGCACGGGTTACCCAGAGAAGCTGCGGCTGCCCCAGGATCCTTGAAAGTGTCCAATGCCAGCTTGGACAGGGCTTGGAGCCACCTGGTGTGGTGGAAGGTGTCCCTGCCCATGGCAGGGCTTTGGAACTGGATGAGCTTCAAGGTCCCTTCCATCCCAAACCATTTTAGGAGTCTGTGGTTCTATGATTATCAATCAGTCTCTTTCATAAGCTGTAAATTCGGATGCTTTCTTCGCTTCCGCTCTTTCCCTCTGAAAGATTCCTTTGGCAGTAGAAGGAGGAACTCAGCCTATTTCAAGATGGAGCTGTTCACAGCCACCCACCTGCAAGTGGGCAGAGCAGCACCCATCTTCACAAAGTGCTCTGAAAATATAGATGAATATATGCAAATTATTATTATTTACTGTGGTGAGACTTTGAATAGAAGTCACAAAGCGCTCTGGCCCATTGAACATTTAAATATTCTTTCCATCAGTCTGAAGCCCATAAGCAATAATAATCACACACATTATCAGATAAAAATGTAGTTCTCCATCCTGTGAGGTACAAATTTCTGCCACCAATGAAAATAATTTTTCCTACCGTTCATTTTTCACCAAATGGTTTGAGTGGAGGAATAGCTCTGTCAGCATTTTTCAGCATTCTTAGTTTCACTTCCTCAGATGGCTTTATGGCCAAAGGACTTGACCACTTTTACTTAATCCAGCATCTGATGTTTATGTAGCATTTAGCAAGCCACAGTGTTTGTATCAGCATTTTCTTACACATAGCTTACACTTTCTGTCCTTGTTCAGACATATTTAATAAAGCAATAAAAATAGATTTACACAATATGCAAAACCCCCAGACATTATGAATTATCATGAAATGCATCTTTGTGAAAATTCAGCTTTGTCATTTAGTTACATTTATTACAATGCCTGGATCCTCTGCGGTAATTCCACTGACTTTGAGCTGATTTATACTAGCTCAATATCTGACCTTATAAACATGCAAATATATTTTTAGCTGTTTATAGCTCAAGTTCATTCTTATTTTTACTCATATCTTGCAAGGAAATATCTTGGATATGACTTCTCATAAATTTGAGGAGAGGCTTGAGTTTACACATTTCAGTCTCTACACCCATCTAATTTTAAGACTTTTGGATTTGGACCTAATACAATCTAGAATGATTTTAAAATTCCTCAGAAGCTTGTAAAACGTTTCCTGCCAGCAACAGATTCCAACTTATTTTTGAGTGTACAGGGTCTGGTGCTGCAATAGAGGCTGTAAAAGCATTTCTCTGATTTGATTTAGAGGCTAGGGAGGGTTTTTATCAATAGAAATATGTTACTTATCAAAGTAAAAGCCATCTTGTGCATTATTGGAATAAATTTCTGAGGTAAGCTGAGCACCTTGACTCCAGTTCCTCTAGTGGGAGTATCCAGCTATTCATCAAGCATTGGACCAAACAGACTAAACACCTATTAAATACAGTCTAAATTACCTAAATATAGTTTCTGAGCATTATTTTACACAAGGTTCAGACTTATAATCTCTTTCAGAACCCAAAGTACCCTCCTCAGCTGGAATGAAAAATGCAAATTCCCAACACGAAGGCAGCACAGGAAGTATCAGAACAAGGATGGAGTTTTGATTGCATTAAAGCCAAAATAGCATAATAACTGAATTAATTCACTGACTACAAGGGGGCGAGGCTATCATCCATGACATGTTTTAAAAATCCTTACAGAAGGGAGAGGAAAACGTCAATTTTAACATGTTTTGTTATTTCTTTGGGTAGAATTCCTGGTCCAGAGTGCTAATTAAATCAGCATAAATTCAAGTTAACTGCATTTAAGTCTTTGGGATTTACTGCAAGTTTATATGCAGTGCCACATCATTCTCTCTCCCTTAACTAAATACCTGAACATATGTTTAAATCTCTGAATTACAAAGCCAAATAGTGTAAAATATATCATTTTCCTTTTTATGTAAGTGTGATCAATATAAACCTGCCTTAAAAAAGCTCCTTACAAGAAAGGATTTTGACTTAGACACTTATAAATGTAATAGCTGCCTGGTACCTTCTCATCTAGTATTCCCAAATATAAACTTCTGCAGTGATACACAATTTAAAAGCACTGCACTTTTCAAACCAAGTTTAATCCCAGAGAAAACATTAAAAAGTGTAGTAGATTTATTTAACACATAGTTGTATGCATGCATGCTACTGATGGCTTGAGCAATACCCAAAACTTCAACCCAGAGCTTTTCCCCTGACCTATCAGGTGCTTTAAGAATTTTTTCATAAGGTAATGCCACTCCTTTTTCTTCCTGAGTTTCTTTCAAAAATCTGTTCCTCAGCTGGACTATATTGAGGGAGAATCATTTGCTTCAGCACATATTGCATTTATTTTGTGCACGTTATCTGTAGGTACAACAGCAGTCAGATCTCATCATCCCGCATATTTAAGTACTATTAAGATTCAGGTATCTCTTCTGTTAAAGTTTTCTATTTTTTCAAAGAACTCCTTTGAATCTTTCAAAGTCTGTGGCTGTTTCAAGGTCACTTCAGTAGTTCTCAAATATTTCTCCCCACAGGACTTTTTCAAAGAGCAATAGCTCAAAGCGGAACAGCTCTCTCCAGCTGGGCAGTTAGTTTTCAGCCTGCAAAATACGCCAGGATGTTGGCTACAAAAGTTGGTTGCAACATGTCAGACACTGTAGAACTGGTAGAATGTCTACAGAAGAAGCCTTACCGAGAACTTGTCGACCAGGACATTCAACCAGCAAGATACCATATAGCCTTTGGACCAGTGATCGATGGCGATGTGATACCAGACGACCCTCAGATCCTGATGGAACAAGGAGAATTCCTCAACTACGACATCATGCTGGGAGTTAACCAAGGGGAAGGGTTGAAGTTTGTTGAAAACATTGTGGATAGCGAAGATGGCATCTCAGCCAGTGATTTTGACTTTGCAGTTTCTAATTTTGTCGATAACTTATACGGATACCCCGAAGGCAAAGATATATTGAGGGAAACTATTAAATTTATGTACACGGACTGGGCAGACCGACACAACCCCGAGACCAGAAGGAAAACACTGCTGGCTTTGTTTACTGATCACCAGTGGGTTGCACCAGCAGTGGCCACAGCAGATCTTCACTCGAATTTTGGATCGCCTACATATTTCTATGCCTTCTACCATCATTGCCAGACAGATCAGGTACCTGCGTGGGCAGATGCAGCCCATGGAGATGAGGTTCCTTACGTACTAGGGATCCCCATGATTGGTCCTACTGAGTTATTTCCTTGTAATTTCTCCAAAAATGATGTCATGCTAAGTGCAGTGGTGATGACGTACTGGACAAACTTCGCGAAAACTGGGTGAGTACCAGATAATGAACGGTCTTGTATGCAAACTTGGGATGGAGTGGTGCTTTCCATTGGTTATCTCCCTTGGGAATGCCTCTGTACTTGTAGGATGAATAAGAGATTGAGTTGGATATTTTGTTTACTGTAACATCCCTCGGCTCACTTACATATTTTAGGAGAAAAAGGGAAAAATCTTTGCAAACTTTCTGCAAAGAAATTTTAAAATACACACAAAACTAACTAAGGAAACTCTAGAAAAGTGTAAAACTAAGCATTCAACATATGTGTATAGTTAAAACCAGCTCCATTTGTACCTGCCTTTACCCCACCACAGATACTTTCATCCCATGAGAAAGAAAATGATGTAAATATTGCATCAAATATAATACAGCTTATTTTAGTATCACATTTTGTCTTAAGTTGACACTTCTGACCATAAAATATGTGACTTTAAATTTGGAAAGTTTTGCTATTTTCATTAATTCCTCCACTGGAAGTTCAAAAACTTTTGTTACCTTTAGCCACTGTTATTTTTCACTGTGCATTGCACTGAGTTGTGCTCTGCCATCCATGATCCTTCCCCTCTGGAAAGCCACAGATGATTCATAGGAACAGAAACGCAGAGCTGTATGAGCTTTATGCTGCTAAAAAAGAAAAGAAAATCATAATGTTCTCTCACATTGGTCTCTCATAGACATTGGTCCACATCACCACACCCCAGGCAATCTTCCCTCAGCAGCACAAGATTTTGATGTCAGAGAGGCACCAACATTTTGGAGAAACAGGGAAATTGCTGAAGTCTGTGTAAAAGAAGGGTTCATTTGCATAATGCTGTTTCTAATCAAGATTATTAAGGCCTCTAATTTTAGGGGATAGCAATCTGCTCCGTACAAAGGCAGACTTAAATATTTAGTATAAAATCTTAATTATGTTAATTTTATAATTCCGTTTGAAATGCTTTGTAACATTGGAGATATCTTTTTCTTTTAGTGACCCGAATCAACCAGTGCCGCAAGACACAAAATTCATCCACACAAAACCAAATCGTTTTGAAGAAGTAGCATGGACCAGATATTCTCAGAAAGACCAGCTGTATCTTCACATTGGATTAAAACCGCGAGTGAAGGAACACTATAGGGCCAATAAAGTGAACCTTTGGTTGGAACTGGTACCTCATCTGCACAATCTTAACGACATTTCACAGTATACCTCTACCACAACTAAAGTGCCATCGACTGATAATACTTTCAGACCCACAAGGAAAAATTCTGTTTCAGTTACTTCAGCCTTTCCTACAGCCAAACAAGATGACCCCAAACAACAACCAAGCCCATTTTCAGTGGATCAAAGGGACTACTCAACAGAATTGAGCGTTACTATTGCGGTTGGCGCATCGTTGCTGTTCCTGAACATTTTGGCCTTTGCAGCGTTGTACTACAAAAAAGACAAGCGGAGACACGATGTTCACAGGAGATGCAGCCCCCAGCGTACCACTACCAATGATCTCACCCATGCACAAGAAGAGGAGATAATGTCCCTCCAAATGAAGCACACTGACTTGGATCATGAATGTGAGTCCATCCATCCACATGAGGTGGTTCTTAGGACCGCCTGTCCCCCAGACTACACGCTAGCTATGAGAAGGTCTCCTGATGATATCCCCTTAATGACACCCAACACCATCACAATGATCCCCAACACTATACCAGGGATTCAGCCCCTACACACATTCAACACATTTACCGGAGGACAGAACAATACTCTGCCCCATCCTCATCCCCACCCCCATTCACACTCAACAACCAGGGTATAGCCAGACAAGACGAAACAAACTTTATTTTTTGATGGATTACAGTAGGTGATATTACTGAAGATTACTTGGCTTTCAACCTACAAGACTCTTACTATTTAAATATGGAGGAATATTATGTGAATATACATATCAAGAACATTTGGGGTTTTGAAAAAAATGAATTGTACATATATCAAATGAACTTAAACAAACAAAACAAAAGGAAAAAAAAACAAAAACAAACAAAAAACAAAAAACCCAACTGTTTGCAATTGCTTGAAGCAGTTGTCCTGAATGATACTTTTTCATTCACATTCAAGTATTAATTTTTTGAAGATTTAAGTTACATAATGGAATTAGGCATGTGCAACACAAACAGGAAAGAACTATGACTGAAAATTTTAAAAACCTATAAATATGCACAAGGGACACACTAATGGAATGTCAGATAATTTTCACCAATTTTTATTTGGACCTGTTTTCTTGTGTAGACCATATTTACATATTTGAATAAGTACACAAAGCACCAATGCTGTTAAGGCCTTAGAAGGGGGCTCATGCTGAAATCTGCCAGTCAAAGAAGTTTTACAGCCTGGCAGGTACAACATTATCACATAAGTGCTGTCAGTATAAAAGTTGTGGGAATAAAGGAAACTGGATATTTTTAGCACGATGTGCATGATAATTTATATGCTTGGTGGCTGTGCTGCTGATTAAGCCGTAATTAAAATTCTTCTCATCCCATTGGAGTTTTTAATAGAAGCTTTCTCCATCAATTGGCACAACCTAAAGAAGTTTTTTAAAGGGGCAAAAGTAATTACAGTAAAATATTTCATGGTAGCTTCTGAAAGAGAAGGGATTGCAACAGTTCTTAAAGGTATTTGTGGCATTCTAGGTATACAGTGGTGGACCCTCACTGATATGAATCCCAGGCAAAAAAAATGTATGTTAATAACGTTCTTTGTCCTTTCCACCTAAATAATTTCCAGCTTTGAAATAACTGTAACTTTAATGGAATCTCCTTTGATGAGGGATTTATAATTTGCTGTGATTTAGTTACAAACTATTTAGTTCAAATTGATAAGGTAAAGTGTGTCCAAAAATTTAATTGCAATGACATTTTGCCATTTAAAAATGCCCCAATATTACTGCTCTGATTACACCTTTCAGTTTATTGTTTCAACTCATGTTGCATGTTACAAAGTTTACTTATAATACTTTAATATAATGTTCATTCCCTTTTTGCTATACATTAGCTTTGTCATTCCAATGAATTCTCTAGACCAGATGGCAAGAGTGTAGAAAAAGAGGGTATATAAGAACGGGGAGAGAGCCAACAACTGGAATTTAAAAATCTGGATACTACATATGTTTGCGTGATTTGAAGGGAATGTTCTAAAATCACGAGAAATTTTTCATTCCCCTGTAATTGCTTTCCAGTAATTCTATACCATGGTCCTTTCAAAACGTTTGTATATGTAATCAGATGTACATTTATATAAAAGAAATAATTGAGATGGACTTAAGAGCACATCCCTGATAAATACTTTCTCTCTTACCTGTACTATATTTCTATTAGACTAAAGTTATGTGATTTTTTTTTACATTTTTTCAAATTACTAGCAATTTTGATAGTTTGTAAGATAATGCGAAGAACTTTCTCTGACAAACTAACTGCAGTAACAGAAACATTTCTTTTCAGTTACTCTTTTTCAAGATTGAAAGCTTATTACACACAAAAATTGTATACTACTTGATGGAAAATTACTTTGTATTTCTTGGCCATATTACTGGTCACTGAGTGAAATAAAGATAATCTGGATAACGAATATTATTCCAATGTTAAGAGACCTGATCTTTGCTCATTAAAGAGCTAAAATGTTTATTGCTGTTTTGTCATTTTTTAATGAAGTAATGGTAACTGTCTCAAATAAAGAGTAATATCTTAAGACCATTCTGGTTTTTGAAGACATGAACATGCCTTCTACAATTAATAAAACTGCATATTTATGGGCCAGCCCCACCTACAGCCATTTCTTACAGAAATATTGACATTGTGACTGTCATAATATCACATATCAATCTCCCCTAGATTTTAGGAATTAGTAAAAAATGCAATATCAACACTAAGAAACCGTGAGGAACAGGCCTAATTGAAATAAATCTGCAGTATTCCATGATGGGAAAAAAAAAATCACCTGGGTTTTGTTGGGTGATTGAAATTTTATTATAAAACATTGCTTCTAAATTAAAAGTGTGTTTGCTAACATCAAGCACAGACATTAAAAATTAAGCTGAAATCAAAATAAAGTACTGTAATTTTAGTTATTTTATTTAGCCATTAAAAAAAGAGGGAAAAAAAAGGAAAGCATGTATTAATTAGTACTTCTTACAGTCCCCATTTTTAAATTAAGGTCTTTTTGTAGAAGCATAAAAAATAGTCTTCAAAATCCAGGGCGGTCTGTGTGCAATTTCTGCCTGATGTGGTTGTGCTTTTAGACTGTGACCTGCCAATGTAAACCAATAAAAAGAATTGTCTGCCATCTGATAATTATTGTTTAATAAGAAGATTGTATTTTGCTATGTTGATGAAACAAAACAAAAAAAAATACAAAAATATTGATGGCCATACAACAAGATATTAATGAAATATGATTTTATGTGCTTTTCTTAACTTTATCAAAACCAAAATAACTTTCTACTATAGTTTATTTGTGGCCATATATCTATATATCTCTATATATACAGTATCTGGTAATTGTTTACTTTTATTAGTTACAAAATAAATGATTTAGGTAAACCAAGCATGACACTACACTTTATTTCTGTCAGCCAATAGTATTTAAAATGTGAAAGATGAAGGCAACAACACAAATTTTGTCACTCCTGTTTGGAAAAAAAAAAAAAAAAGTCCATTCCTGTGATGCAGATACTGTGAATGATACTTTAGTGGCTACTTTATACTGACATTACAGCAGCTGGCTTTCCAAAAGTAAGATGGTGTCCCACGTTTTAACACAACATTAAGAAAGATCAAGAGATGTTTTAAAGCTGAAATGAAAGTATAAGAAATGGTTTTGGAATATCTTCATATGCTTCATGGAATATCAGTTTGTTCTTTTCAAAGTATTTTATCTATTTGATTTGTTTTTCATGGTAGCCTACACAAAAGCAAAACTGAGTGTGATATTTAATTTCTTGTATCATCCTTGGACCAGATTTCCAATAAAATTAGGATATCAGTCAGTCTTTGGAAGTACAGTAAAAATATAAAGAGCCTGCATTTATTGCTTTCACACTTTTGTAAATATGTTTGCAGACCTTTTTAAGAAAATGTATTCTACCATTTTGAGAAAAAAAAACAACAATGGAATCATTGTCTCGTTTATCTATTAAAATTACAGGCAATATAATGTGCTGTGCTGACATTTCTAGGAGAAATAAAACCGATAAAAAATGCATTTCGCTCAATGGTATCTCAGTTGGTTATCCCTGGTGTCCTCCACCCACGGAAGACTTGCAAGGCATGGATGAACCTCTTGGATATAAAATGTATTCTTTGTTTTCCTTGTCTGTACCAAACATGGATTCCCGTGTCACAAGTCTTTAATTATTGGATGTTTTTGTTATTCAAACACCCTGAGAACCCGATGAACAGAGGTCTAACAAATAAACACGTTACAGTTTTTAAGACACCACTGCTCAGAAGATGCTGGAATTTCTGTTGCCAACTTCACTAGGAGATGAAACAGCTGACTTCATAGGAAGCTGTCAAACATCATGGCATTCCTTTGATGTTTGGAAGTTGTTGCTTTTTCCCTGTGATGTTAGTTTAAAATACTGGCCTTTCCTCCCCACCTTTTTTCTAGTAATGAACAGTTACAGATGGTCGCTTTTTAATGTAAGCGAACATTAGATAATTTAATTATTATTGTGAAAATGTGCTTCCAAATAAATTAGATTAATGGGAAATTCCCTCAGAGATTTTGTTATTTTTCATTCAAAGCTCTTGTCAAAATATCTGTTGCAGCAGTTCTGCTTCTTTTTTTTTTTTTCAGTCTGCAAGCTAAGGGACTTTCTCCAAATAACATTAAAAATCCCTTTTTCTATTTGAAATAATAACACTATAAGATTAAGATGCCCTCCTGAGGCCTCCAACTAAATATGAACAATTTGAAATATGGCAAATGGGCTTTTACTCTAAACATCCCAATTTGATTCTATTCTGGCACATCAATACATTTGTATGCAGACCAGAAATCAGCAACATTTGATAAGACATTCAAGAGAACTTTGCAGCAGAATCAATGAGTTCATCGCCAGCCATGCACAAAGTCCCTTTTCTCATAGGTTCTGTTAATGTCATTGTATAATTAATTTCTTACATACAGGTTCAGTAAAGTCTTAACTTTGTGAAATGGGAAGTTGTTAGAACAAGGTAATGAACTTTATCTGGCGGAAAATGTTTAGAAGAAAAACCTGTTGAGAGTCACCCAGGAGGTGTACATTTTTATATGCAACCTGGCTTCATTCCTTTTGGTTGATATTCTAATTCTCAGTAATTTGTACACCTGGGAAACCATCATTTCTGTAATAAGCTTTAGTTTTGAAAAAGAATTTAAGTATTGTATGTAAATTGTGGATTAAAGCCTGAGTTTCGTGTCCCTTGCTACTGGGATAAATGAAAAAATCTCCTAGTAGGGCAACAAATTTGTACAGGGAAATGTTATACAGTCTCTTGCATTTTGCTTTGTTTTCATTTGAAGACAAAAGTACCATCACAGCAGTAGAAGCCGTGTATTTATCACAGAAAATGCCTTCTCGTGTCAACGTGCATCTCTGTCTGCACATCCAAACCCACATGCACTACTGCAGCCAATCAAGGAGATTTCAAAAAATGGGACTAACCAGGGAATTTTACCTTTGTGCACCGTCCAAAGGTGCGGAGGTAACTCCTGTACTTCATTCTGCATTCTGCCCTGTCATTGAGCAGCTGATAAGATGATGACAGTTTTTTTAGCTGCAGCTGAATTAGTATTTATCGCAGGACCACTGGAATCAATGAAGCCCTGACACTTTACACCAGCTATTGATCTGCTTCCGGACCTTTAATGTTCATCATGGCTCATCTCACTGGCCAATTTTGCATATCTTCTCATGCACATGAACACCCACTCACAGAAATTATTACAAGTATCACTATCCTGATTTATGAGCGCTACCTGGCTTTAAAACGTGCTTTACAATATGCTTATGGTTATTTGTATGTAAGGCCAAAATTCAGGGGGAAAAAGGAGTCTTCTACATATATTTAAAAAAAAAAAATCCTTGGCAATGGCATTGATGCAAAGAAAAGATTTGTACCACAGGTTGCAGCCTTAGCATGCTGTAGTAATTTTTATTTAAAAATCTATATAGAAAGGAACGTTTAGTTCTTCCTGATCCTCAAATCTATATGTTGACCTATATGTCAGAGCCACAAGGACACTTTACAGCAGTTGGAACTCTGTTCTGTTCAGCTCCGTTCTCGAAGGGAAGAGACAGACAACTGGGCCACGCGGTGCTATAAATTCAGGACAGAAATAGCTGAATTTTCTCTGTCATCTGAATTTTCCCTGTCATCTGAATTTTCCCTGTCATCTGAATTTTCTGCTCTCAATGTCAGGAAAGCCAGGCAACAGTGTATATGAGCTGAGCTTTATAATGACACTATTTAAGAAAAAAAAGAAAGTGGAGTTTTTAAGTGTACAGGGCTACCCAGGTTTTTTGCTTTACAGCTGTAATAGCCAGTAACTTCTTTTCAAATGGAAGTTGATACCACTGGCACTCAGATGTAATAATACCAGAGCTCAATTAACAAGAGGTTGGTGAAAGACTCTATAAGCTGGTTACACTTCAACTGCATTATTAAAAATACCAAAAAAAGGAAAAGTTTTTTATTTCGTTATTTTGTTCCATCATTGAGGAAGTTAGGGAGCCTGACTGGATCTCCTGGGCATGAAGGATAGAAAAGGAAATTTTGGGCAATTCAGTTGTGGGCCAGACCCAGTGCCATACATTTGATACATATTCTTGATAAATTTTCCCTGGAATTAGATGAGGAGTGGGGCAGAGCCCTGTGGCAGGCGGCAGTTTGGGAGAGTGAGGTGTGCAGTGCACATATTTCATCCAGGGGTTTGTAGAAACAACTTCAGCAGTCATTTTAAGAAATTAAGACTGTATGAAAGGTCCTAGAAATAATACGTGGTTCATGACATCAAATGCATTTTCATAAAAAGCCGTGCAATATTTCACTGATAGATGACAAATATATGGTTGTACAGTGTTGGTTTGTCTACTTTTCATAAGGTTACTCCAATGCAGTGGTGATACTTGGCTGAACTAATGAATAAATTTCGCTCTTATTTGCATAGAGGTAAGTCTAGAGCAATTTCATGGAAGTGGAAGCCTGGACCTTCGCTATGGAAAATAACACCCAAAACCAATTACTCTTGGTCAGCTAGCAGAGATTCCCTTGTTCAATCATGTGCTGATTTTTCCTTTAACATTCATCCATTTGCCATAAATCTATATTTCTCTCCCCAGTTACTAACTGGAGTAAGTGTACCCTGCTCTCCACAGAAGATGAAGATAACAGGAAACATTGTTTTCCTCCTAGAAATCCTGGCTTTGCTGTCCGAGATCAGAAAATGTAATAGAAGAAAAATAACAAGCCCGGGTTTGGGGATTGGGATTTGATTTTTGGGTTTGTTTTGGTTTGTTTTTTTTTTTTTCCTACAGGCTTTTTTGGATATCTTGAGCCTCTGAAGGCTGACCAGAAGCCAGCAAAAGATTAAAGCTTAATTGCTGCAGCCAGGAGCCTTTTCGGGCATTTTCCTTTTGCCTTGTCCAGGAAGAAAGGGCAGGGTTAAATTCATGAAAAGAGACTTCTCTGGAAAAACATTCCCAACTGTAGTTCTGAGATACACCATGGAAGCATGAAAACACTCACGAATTGTGCTGTGTTTGTCAGAAGAAGGAACATTTGTAAAATGTAATAAAATATTGGTAATACTTACATATCTGAGATTTTTTTTAACAAGTAATATTTTTTTCAACAATACAGTTTATCTTAAGTCTAAAAGGGCTAGTTGGTTATTAGACTGTAGATTGTATTGTAACACTGCATGTGAATTCCCTTTTGTCTCATATTTGTTCTGGTTCCATTCTACAATTCAGTTTAGGGATTATATTTTAAAACTGGAAGCTCTGTGTTTTATTGAGTTGTTGCAGTATGGACTATTGCTAGGTGCAGTTTGCTGTCTCTAATTCATTTGTCACTTATTCAAATGTCATAATTCTTTCATTTATGAATTTATTTTTTGCTTGCTTCCTTGAAGGTTTTGTTAGGTTTTTTTTTTTTAATTGTTTCTTTTGTGATAAGTGCAATTTTGTTCTTCATGGCCTCTCACATTGCTGCTACTGTCTCACACAAATGCAAATATTTGAAATAACTTAAATCTGTTTTCTTCACTTAATTTTATCAGTGTTGTTCCTTCAGGTGGGAATTTTGCCTTAAATTGTTTTTCTTGTAGTTGCACATCTATCCAGGGATATTAATTTATGAACTCGCAGCTACAAGAATTGCTGATCAGGGTGGGAATGGAAATCTTGCTGCTCCAGTGTCTTTAGCATCCAGCATGGGCAAGGGCAGCTTCCTGTGGGCAGGTACAAGAATCCCTTCAGTCAATAACGGCAGGCACGGAGCTCACAGCCACCACCGAATTATCCCCCCACACAAACGGTAATTTCTCCCTCCGAAAGATGCCAGAGGTGCAATTTCACGGGCAGCTTTGAGCTAAGGCAGGTGTGTGCCTCCAGACACAAGAGAGACTCATAAACTCTGTTTGCTGGATTAAGAAATGTAAAAATTAACACCTTCTGGCTCATGGCCACACTCCAGACTGGCATTGCTGTATTTTTGTGGCTGTGCAGACACTCAGACCTTTGCTCTGGAGTGGGTTTTGTGGCAGGACCCGTCTCTTTGCCACAGCTGTTCCATGAACCTGATCCCCGCACGAAAGAGCCAAACTTCTGCTGACTGCACCTGAGAAAGATGAGCTCCTCCCCTTGCAGGAGGGAGTGAATTACACATGGGCAGTGTCAAACCCAATTTTCTACTGGCTCATCACTTGAAACAGCCCTTTGCTTCCCTTCTTAAGGGGGCAGAATAAGGGCTTGAAGGTTTGGGTACGATTGTAGGAGGTGTTTTAGCTGAAGGTCTGTGCTAAATGTTGAAGGTTATCAGCATGAAATTCTTCCTTCCTAAATTTAACAACCAGAGTTAGGTGCCTAGTGTAGAATTTTATTATTGGATAAATCATAGTTTACTGGTTATCTGCTTTTCCTTGTTGACTAAGAAAGAACCAAAAGTAGGTGAACAAATTTACTATCCTTTCTCTTTCAGGTGCACTTAATGATGAAAGCCTGACACAATCACTTATATATATATATATATATATATATATATATATATGTTATTGAGGATAATTATTTTATTTTAGTTGCAGAGATCAGAGTGACAACTTTTCACACCCAGTTTTATTTTATTATAGTGTGCCTCAGGGTGAGGAAGTAACACCAGCAGTGATCAGAACTAAATAGGCAGCATGAAGTAATGAAAGCACCTCATTTTAAACACTTTGTAGTGTACAAACTTTACAATAGTAAGCATTGCTAAGACTGGAGGAGGCTGCCCATGGCTTCTGCAGCACAGAATGCATTTCAGAGTGAATTCTGCCTTGGGATGGCTAGATGGGCTGAAGTTCTTACTTCTTCCATCTCTCTAAATAGCTCCAGAATTACATGGATAGATCCAAGGCAGGTAAGGCACAGTGATGAGGTTTACAACAATTGGCAATTCCACAAGGCTTCATTCCCTGTGATATTGCTTTGTGAGGGGTAAGTTCCATTAGGAGCGAGTTAGCAAAGTGGAAATGCAGAACACAGAAATGCCGTAGGGGAGAGAAAACGGGGAAGAAGAGCTGGAGGAAAAACACCAGCCCAGAGGAGTGAATTTTGGAGATCAAACCACTACTGAGCAGTCTGGCACACCAGCAGAAATGGGGCTTCTTGTAGCACTTGGTGAGACTGCTGTGTTTTGCCAGTTTGAGCTGCTTTGATCAGATGGGCTGATTCTTCTCAGAAGTTCGTGTGGGTTTAGACACATTTAACACACAATAGCTGCACTTAACAAAGAAGACTGGCTGCTTGTTCTGGTGCAAGGGAGTCCTTATTTTATGCAGTCAGACATTCCACTTTCTCCTAGTTTTGAGTGTGTTTGCAGGCTTCAAACCTTTGTCTAAGGACTACAGGAGATGATAGGAACAGCAAGAGTTCACATGTGAAAAGGACGAGAGTCATATTTTCAAAAACTGCCCAAAAGCACATGGGATTTTATTAGCTGTAAGCAGCATAATAAATTATTTCTGTCAGCTTAGCAGCCTCTAGTTACACTGTCACAGTGAGTGGCACTATTTTAACCTGTGTTGAGCATGAAGATATACAATAGCTGCATTGATGTCAAGCACTTGCAGAAGGGTTTACGTGAGTATTTTTAGACTTCTGTGTGGTCTCTGACATCTATTTGACAAGCACTTAAGACCACAAGATTTATAAAAACATACTTTAGAGCAATACTACATATAAATCATTGTGAACTTATTTTACTGGGGAGAGAATGGATTGTCCTGTAAATCATTAGAGTTATTAAAAGAACCATGCAGGATGTGATCACTTCTGTCTTGGAGAGGAGCTACATGAATGCCTTGGCTGCATTTGTTCAAACCTCTGAACCTCATGCTGTGTGTTGCAATCTGATTAACTGAAAAGCTAAAAACAAACAGAACAAAACACATAAAGCTGATAGCAATATTTGCCACAGGCTGAGGTCAAAGATGCGTAAATCCTGACAGATATTGATGGCTTCATTGCTTATGAAGCTACTAAACATTATCCATTTAGAGAAGATAATCAATAGGAAAAGCACCAGCTAAAGGGGACTACCCATGGAGCAATCACCACCAAGTGCATGTCCCTCCTGTTGATCTGTAAGGCTTCTGTAAAGCTGCTTTCTCAGGTTGAAAGTCAAAGCTAGAAAATTATGAATTTCAGATAACAGCTGTGAGCATTCCTTGGACTCACTGATTCCAAGATCACCAAGGAACTCTATTTGAATAATTTGCCAAGAAGTTACCATTGAGTTAACCCAGATACTGGGCATGGCAGACTTTGGTTTACAGTAAAGGTGTTTGGACTAAGTGTCGGTATGAGTACATATGGTTCATCATATCTGAGCAGCAGAAAATAACCTTTCTAGATATTATGACCATCGTCTATGTGTCCTTCCCTTCAGCCCTGCATTCTGTGGGGCATTTTCTGAGGAAGAGAGCTAAGGAGCTTGTGCAGGATGCTCACCTGGATATTCGCTGTTCGACTTTCACAAAGTTAATGAAGAGTGCATCTGGGAAATGGGAGCAAACTTGTCTTTCATCCTTGACAACAGGAATTTCCCTGCTGGCATTCAGACAGCTTCTGCAATTAGATTTGCATTATTATCTACTCTCTTTTCCATCTTCATTCTTATTCATGCTAATGAAACAAGAAATCTTGAACTTTTTTGTTCAGCTTTTGAGTTCAAAAATGTCTTTGCCTGGCTGATGTTAGTGCCACACAACCCTGGGATGTCGTGAGGCTGTTGCACAGGCACGCTCCAACTTGGAGACTGGAATGCAACAGCTCTGTTCAAGCATTATGGTGGTGTAAAACAATCATCCAGCTGTAGACCACAACCACTGCAGCTTCCACAGCTCCTCCAGCTGCCTGGGCAGGGCCAAAGGCTCACTGGAAAATCAACAAAGGTTATCAAAAGGCAGCACTGGCACTGGAAAGCACCTCTGTGCAGGCTGGTAAGGAAAAGTGGTCTCAGCCTCCCACACGGAATTTACAGGAATCGGACTGGAACACAACAGGAGGGAGAAACCAAAGAGTTCATTTCAGGTTTTTATCACTGCCGTGATGGTAACAGATCTGGATCTGTGGTCTGCTGTGTGAAGGAAATAGAAACAGCAAACTAAATCTTGCAAAAAATCTTAAGAAAAAAACAAGTAAGCATTTTCTGAGTTTAAAATTTTAATCTGAACTGGTGGCTTGCTGGTGCCCTTAACTCTCACAGATGTTACATCACAGCAGACCTGCTGTGGTTTTGCTGCACACTAGGTGACAGTGGCTACAATTTTCAGCTTTTTGTTTCCAAAGTAGAGCAGATCTGCAGCAGCTTCTTCTTCAGCTCCACAATTTCTGTGATCTGTCCATAATTCACCAGGTAGGTGCTGAGTTTATTTTCATGTTTTATGTTCATCCTGGGTCTGTGTTGCTATGGTCAGATCTGGTTGCGGGTGGTGAAAAGTGATCATACTATAAGGAGCTGACCTTGGAATTTGCAGACTGCAAACCTTTGACACCCCATATAGGAAGCTATGTAGGACAGACTGCATTTTTCCCATAATGTGAAACTACTTTTAAGACGGGATCAACTATAGATAGTTGCATAAAAGAAAGAAAATTAAAAATCAAAGAGAAAGAAGTACTATAATAATTTTACCAGTCGTTTATTTCTCGGTTTAGAAAAAAAGACAAAAAACAATGGTTCATATTTTCCTTGGTCAAATTTAGTAATACCTTTTAGTAATATATAGAAAAATGGCCTGTATTTTTCAAAACTTTAATGCAAAAATTGCATTGCAGGTATTATTCTGAACGAACCAGTCTTATTTTGTATGTTTTCACCAACCAAAAGGAAAGAATAGAAATAAACCATCACGGTTTCTGATCTGCACTGAGCATTTACCACCTGCCAGCCTGAGAGCCTACCTGCAAGATAGATTCTCCATCCTCAGAGCTGCTCTGGGTTAAACTGGCCGTGAGGCATCACATGCCAAGAGCTGTATTCTCTGCCCCGTGCTGGTGCCTGTGAACTGGGCAGGAGTGGCAAGGGGACAGTGGCACTGGACCTTTTTCACCTCCATTACGTGGCAGGGGAGGGAAAGAAAGGCACAGACCCATTTTGTTACTGGCAGCAACCTCTCTCCAGCTCCTTTCCATGTGGTCCCTTGCTCTCACCTTGGACAGATCTGGAACAGCATGAGCTTGCGCCCCATTAGGCAAGAGTTAAAACCTGCAATTAAAAATACTAACATTCAATTTCAGAACGTGGAGGCAGGCCAGAATAATCCAAAGCAGACAGCAGGGTCAACAGCAGGCAGGGTCTGTAAATTGACTCTGTCTGGCGTGAGCAAACTTAGGTAAGTGCTGATTAGGCAGGTCTTGTAATGTGCCTTTTGTGAAAACAAATTCAAGCTGCAGCCTTCTGTACACAGCACAGCTGATGATGGGTTGTTACTTAAAGGTCTGGGAAAGCAGCTCTCAGATCCTGAGCTTGTCAGAAAAACCAGCAGGAGGGTGCAGGAATAATGAAAACAAATGTACACTGAGAACTGGATGGGTAACACCGGTGCAGAAGTCAACAGTGCGTCGTGCCCCAAAAGGCATCGCAGGAAACTGCAAAGGCAAAGCTGACCCAGGACACCCAAACAACTTCCTTCTATTCATTACTTGCTGTGCTTAGGTCCTGACAGGGTAAACAGTATCAGTTATGCTTTTCTGCCCCTGTGCAGGGTGGAAGATGCTTCCTCTCCTGGGAGAAGAGGCTGCAGAATGGCCCTGGCAGGTGCAGCTGCTTGGAGGGGGAAGGACAAGCAGCAGTGGTGCCGTTGTAGGGGGGACGTCTATTGACAAGTGGCATCAGCAGCTGATCAGCAGCACACATAGATGGTGGCGGGTGTTCAGGCTATTTCTGGAAGCCCTAATGACCACAAAACATTTTCTTTTTATTCGGCATGAAGAAGATTTTCAGACAGCACTTAATGATTCACTTCGCTTACAAATGAATAGTGGAAAACATCCTTTAATCAACAAAACCCTCTCATTGCTGTTGATAACAGGTTTTTTCGCAGGTGTTTAAAAAAAAGTCTCATTTGCAGCTGCCTCATATGCACAATTCTCAAAATAACTGAGAATTTGGAAGCTATTTTATGGATTTTAAGAACTTTCTGACTGGGAGTGTGAGACCACTACGAGCAGTAGGAATAATTCTTATTGTTGTTATTTAATTTCTGGTAGTAGGTACTAATTCTACCAAAAACAAACAAAAAAAAAAAAACACCAAAAACGCAAGAACTGTAGGAAACTACCATAATCATTGCTTGACCTACTCTGCAAAAGGCAGCTGCTGTAATTTTACATGCAGCTCCAAAAGCAGCTGTTTATCTAATGAGCTTTGGAAGACCAGCTCTCCCAGCCTGACAGCTCCAAGAAATACAGAAGCATGGCAAGAAATGGCATTGATGTTTCAATAAGTGACATTCTTTCCTCCGAGTCAGCATGAATGAAATGCACTGGACGTGTGTTGGAGGCACTGGGACTCACCACCCTCAAGTAAGGCTCGAAGCCAGCACCTATGCTCCTGCTAAGAGTGAGACTGCAGTGCACAGATGAGGGATAAATGCATGTGGTCACAGACTGCAAGGAATCTACGGAAGACAGAGGCATTTTGTGGAGAAAGAGAGTCATTTTGGTGCTTTGCAATATGTGTGAGGTGAATAAACGCTCTTGGATATTTCTGCTTTGCATAAGTGAGGTCTAAACAGAGTATTTCAGATCCCTTGAACAGGAGTTCTGTGGTAGCCCTGGACCTTCGTTCAGAGCTCTCTGCAAGTCCACATGATGCTGCTGCTCCAATCTAGGGCAGGGTAAGGCTCGTGTCCTTACAGGATAGTGCCACAATGTCCTGCTGTTGTCACCTACGTGGTTAAGCCTCTAGCCAAGCTGTCACTTAAGTGGTCTCAGTGTCTTGCTGTCAACAGCTGAACCCTAGAAAAATGTTCATATTCAGGTTCAGACAAGGAGGAATCACTCATTGGAATTAAAGCTGCGTTTCCCATTTGGCTTTGTTCTGATCCACAACCATTCTGAGTACAGTTAAAAATAAAATGACCTCTTTCTTTTCCTTGCTGCTGTCATGATTGTCATTCCCCACCAGATGCCCTAACTTCCCACTGTGCCCCGCTGGCTCTGCTGCCCCTGTTGTCTCTCAGTCCAAAGAGTTTCTGAACAAGAGACAGGCTTTTATGGAGCCTGGCAAAGCTTCAGAAGGGAAAAGGAAAAATCAATACGGCTTCAAAGCAAAGTCTTTGCTTCAGTGAATATGACATTTGCCCTTTCTTCACTAGTGGGAAAAACAACAAGGACACTTACACCAGCAATGGAAATAGAACGAACAACAACAGAGAGACCTTCCAGGTTTGACTTGTAAAGGGAAATAACTTTATAGTCGTTGTCCCTATTTGGTGACATCAAAAGCAGGTGTAGGGTGTAAGGCGGTGCAGCCTGGGAATGAAGTGGAAAGTAACACAAAGTCAAAGAGAAGAGCTGAAGGAATTTGGAACAAGAGATAATGGACTCTGCTGAAGAAACAGGAAGAAAAGACACGACACAAAGGTCAGGTCCATTGTGGCACAATCAAATCAGTTATAAAATGTCACCTGCAAACGTGGGCCATAACAGTAAAAGGACCTTCCAGTAAGTTTTACATGCGTTTCACAGCTTTGCAGCAACTGAAAATGGTGATAGACCCTCACACTTTGCTAATGAACAGATTCTCAGTAGAGTTGAGCAGGTCAGAAGTTTTCTAACAGAAGCTGAAAATGCCAATTAAGGAAATTAATGTTTTTGCAAAATTAAAACAACTCTAGAAGGCTCTCACTGATGTTTTTGGAGATTTTACATTTAAATGTAAACTAAATGTAACCCTTGCAAGTCTGCTTCAATTATTTTTCATACTCAAATTTTTGTAATTTGTTTCCAGTTCCTTTTGTTTTGAAACTATATGCTTGTTCCAAGTTCTTAATTACATTCTGCTCTGACTATGCGACTTCTTAGCTGGTTTTCCAAGCTGTTTTGTTCTGATGTTTCTATTTCTGTGTCATTCTTTGCCTGTAACTTGGTGGATCTCTTTCTTTTGGAATACCACGCATTGCTTCCATAGGCTTTCTGCACTTGTTTGAAAAGAGTCTTTTGTAAAGGAAGTATTTTCCTTATGTGGAGCTGTGCCTTCAGCTGCAGCTGTCACTGGCAAAAAAAAAAATTCTGGCCTGTGCAGAGGACAATTTGCAGGACCTGCTTGCCCTGCTGGGAGGATCCTGGGTCAGCTGCTGTTGCTGCAGTCGTGAAACAGAGCAAGTTCCAACCCTGTTGAAGCAAAGAGCAGGATTTCTGAGGAGCACACGGGCAGCGTGGCAGGACAGTCATGTACTCATCCTCTGACCCTTGTACTTGTGCTGGGTGAGAGCTCTGCAGCTACAAGGATCAATGAAAATGTATTGATTTCTCCACACCATCGTAAAGCTTGTCTACTCCTATCTCCAGTTTGCAAGCTGAAAAAGACTGTAAAACTACAATTGTCTTACACTTTTTCTCCTTTTTCTTCCCCAATTCTGTGCTTGCACAGGAGACGAAGATCTGGGTCTGACAGAGCCACCTGGTAACTGCATCACAGCAGCCAAATCTGCTACCATTCAGGTTGTGAGAATGGCTGCTTTTGAATCTTTCTAGAGAAGAAGTGCAGGATTGCCCAAAAGGCAAAAATTGAGTGACTTCTTCCAGCTTTACTCATCTCTCTACAAGCAATGGCAGTCGAGGAGATGTGATGTGAGTGAATAGGGCAGTGTGTCTCTGAATATTCCACATTCACATAAAGTTGCTTTTTCAGAGTAGTTTCAGTTCCTTTTGCTTGATGTTTGCTGTTCTAGGAAGGAGATAGGTAGCTCTCATTCATCTGAAGAACATGAGAATGTCCACAACCATTAAAAACTGTCTCAGTGGTAAAAAAAAAAAAAAAAAAAAAAAAAAGTATTTTCAATAAAATTTAATTTCACAGCAACTGTCACTAAAGCCATTCCTGTCAAAAAGTGAGTGGGCAGGTGTCTAACTCCTGGTGCTCACACAGACTGATTGGGAAGTTTGGCTTTTGACATTCAGCTGTTCCAACTGAGAAAATCCCCAGCTGCACCAATTCTGATTAAAAAAGCCAGTATGGCAGGTAAAACTGGAATGGCAGGTAGATATGTGTAAGTACTGATCAAATGACCAACTACATACTTGTTATTATCTATATTGAAATCTACATTGAAATTGCGGGTTATTTAAGGCAAGTTAAGTGTGGCATAAAATACAAATAGCCACTGCTTTCTGCTCCACCCAAAGAATGAGGCAGACCCAGTGAAAACCAAAAAAATGCCATGTGATTTATGTGCCATGGCACCATTTGTGACTTTTCCTACCTGATTTCAATAATTCCCATAATTCTTACACTCACACTGCTGGGGCTGTTGCATGCAGGGTGCTGACAGGGCAGCTGGAAGGGCAGTGGTGGAGTCCCCAGCCAGGTGTCCTCTGTGCTGTCTCTCCTGTGCAGCAGAGGTGAGGATGAAGAGAAAGATGGTGATTTTTTTTGCATGCTTTCCCATTATTTATTATATGTTGGTTTTTTCCCCTCAGTGGGATCAACCCGAACTCCCTCTTGGATGATCCTCTTTGTGGCATGATTACAGCTGAGTATGGTAATTAAAGAAATTGTTGCCCACTGGCCATTAACCTCCTGTGCATGTGTGTTATTAGCTAATATTTCAGTATTTAAAATAGTGGAGAGTATACAAACACTGCTTTCTTGTTTCAGTTGTCTCCAACACAAACCAGCAACTACAAAACGAGTATGAAAAGGCTGGGGGAAAGAGCTGATTTTCACACCAGTGCTAATGGCTTCCCATGAGACCCTGCCATATAAAATTATTGGGGTTTGCAGGTGCACGGCCATGGGAACAATAAACAAAGCTGTGAGAACAAGAATGGCAACGCTGCCTCGGCAGCTGCTGTGAAAGAGCCCAGAGCTGCAAAGAGCAGCCCCCCAGCACTGCTGAGGCACTGGGGCACCTGAGCCACCCCAAAACCCAGGCAAAATTCAGCTTCAGCACAAGCAAATGGGATCTTGTAGTGCTCAGTGTCTCATCTTGGCTTCAGATGTGAACTCTGGTCTTGCAATAAAGTAGAACATAACCTTAGCATCAAAATAGACATGTGAGCCAATCTACACTTTGGGTTTCATTCTAGAATGGTGTTTATTCAAAGAGTATAATCCTTCCTAAATAAACAAATATAAACTCACATCTCTCCTCTCCCTGCCATGTGGAAATCTGTAGCCCACAGATCACAAAGTGAGTCATGCTGAAGTACAGAAAATAGTCCCAATCAAGCTGGTAAAACAACCCAGACTGGAGAGGTGAAGGTCTCTAAATTAGGAGCGCTCTGCTGCAGACCCCCAGGCTATTAAAGACCATGATTGTTTGCTCCAGCACCACAGTTGCTATGGCAATTCACATGGACAAACCCAGTAACCTGTCAGCATCCAACCAGGTAAAAACCAAGGATTTAAATTATATTCAGAAATAAACAAGAAGCTGATATGGATGCCAAAGAATCAATATCCTGTATTCTCTGTGTCTAAAACCATTTCTTAGGCAGGCAGCTGCATTCTGTACAAGCTACACATTCCCAATGCTTTTGGACACTTCCACCACACAGAGCACATTGCAGCAACTCTGACTTGTGGAAAAAAAATATCAAAAAACTTTTGTAAAGAAACTGGGAAAAGACAAAGAGTGCTTAAGCAGAGCCACACAATGCCTGCTTGGAGGCTACTGTAAAAAAAAGGCAGATGGTGTCTTATTATCAGAGACATGAGGTATTTTTCAGATTCTTTGACATGATGCTGAGACAGAACCCAGGTACCTTGCAAATGACAAATCTCTAACAGCAGGAAGACAAGCATGTGGCTATGATGGGATCTGCTGTATTTTAGAGATGTCAAGCTGGACCTTGTTTCCATTTAATTAGTGAATTCATCTTGTTCATGCTCCTAGTACTGTAGCACCTTAAATTGCATTATAACACGCTTCTCAGTAGAAATGGAATTGAAAAAAACAACCCACAACAGAGTTGTCAGGAACTGCTTTTATACAATTTCATAATCTTAGTTTTGTCATCTGCAGTGAAGTCAGTGACATAAATAAGGGATTTACCAAATAGAGACCATAGCTTTATCACACTGAAACTTTCTTATGTCACTCACAAACACCATTATAAAGTGCAAAATATCACCTCAAACAACAGATAAAACACGTATCTAAACGTGCATTTCTAAGAAGAACTTTCAGTATTCTTTTTCCTCACCTGGAGGTGCAAATGACCCGAAATGGGTGGCAGACAGGTAGTCCCTTGTCTCCCTCACCAGACAGTCAGCAGAGCTTCTAGAAGGGCCAAAGTAAAATGCTGTGACTCTCACAAGGCTGTGGCATGCAAGATCTTCCTTTATGGGGCACTACCAAGGTAGGAACAGTCAGTTTTCATTTGGCAGCTCACCTCTGTGAGCATGGAAATCTTTCAGCTCTCACCAACTGTCAGAACAGGAACCACAGAATCATTCAGGTTGGAAAAGACCTTTATGGTCGCATCCAACCATCGTCCCAGAACTGCCAAACCCATCCCTAAACCATGTCCCCAAGTGCCACATCTCCAAAGTGGCTTTTCAAAACCTCCAGGGGTTGTACCACGGATGTGACCAAACCAATATTAGTGTTAACACTGCCTGCCATCATTGCAGACAAGAAGGGACTGTGTCTCCTGTCAGGCACCCGGTACTGTGACATTTCATTCCTTGCCCTGCCCGCACATCGCCCTTCCCAGGGAGCTGTGGACACACCATGTAAATCAAAGGTGTAAGAATTTATGAAACCCAGAGCAGCACTGGATTTTGGAATGACAACATGATTGTATATGGGTACTAATTAAAGGCAAAGGTTCCCTGAAGCCGCAGGCTATGAAGTGGAGTAGAGCAATGTGATTAAGAGAGAGTTAAGACGTATTAAACTTTGAAGGAAAAGGCATTCTGTAGTGACATGTTAATAGATCCCAGGAAAGATTTGTTAATGGACTAAAAATTGAGAGGTTCTTTGTGGGCAGCACTAAGTAAAAAGTAAATCAGTTTCTCCATGTATGAGGCTCACTCAGAATCTAGAGAAGGAAGGGGCACTGGGTGTAACCCAGGGCTGCCTGGCTGGGGCTTGGAGCCCAGAACTCAGGGACACAGAGAGGACACAGACAGGACACAGGGAGGACACAGAGTGGACACAGGGACTCAGGGCTGCTTCCTGGTGCTGTATCACAGCTCTGCACAGCCAACCTGTTTTATGTCTATCTTCCCATCACACTGAGCACATGGGTGAATAAAACCTTATGGTTTGGGTCTATGAGGGTGGTTAGGGATGCAGTGATTTCCTGAAAACTTTTTCCAGAGTGTGAAACACAGATAGCACAACATATAGCCAAATAATAGCTATTTTTCAATTAAAACACGCTGCACTTGGGCAATAGCTAAAAATGAAATACAATCTTGTCAAAGTCTGAACCTTGTAAGGACACTGAGCCCAGTAAAAAACTTCATCTGCCTGGTATAAGATACTAAAATTTACTGATAGCAACCCGAAAGCAGTTGTAATCAGGGGGAAAAAAAGGGCAGTAAAATGTTTGTGTTGGCCTGATCTCCTTTCTGCGATCTCCTTTCCAAGCTGACATAGTGGAAGCAACAAAAGTGACAATATTTCAGAGCACACTCCCCTCTGAAAGGCAGAGAGCACCAGAACAGGTAATACTGCCTCTTATTCATCATGAAAGACTGATTTATTCTTGCTGCATTATTATAAAAGGCATCATATATTTTGTGACATATTGAAATCAGTGCCCTTTACCAGTGGGGCAATTTCTTTTCTCCATGGCTTTGTTCAGATGCACCCAAGATTCCTGGACTTTCTAACATCAACTCTAACCAGCATTTCACAGGCAATGAGAAAGTGGCATCAGGAACTTCGGATGTGGCTTGGGAGAGGGCAGGATGTAATTGCACATCTGTATTTGCACAGCTGTTATTGCACCATTAAACACAACCCGTTCTGCAAAAGAAGCACTCCGAAGTGTTTGATGAAGATGAGTGGCGTACATGGTGACAAGAATTAATCAACCAGCTGCCTAAACCCCATTTTGGGGTTTTTTCAGTCTCAAAGCCCATCAGGATGCTAAGGAATAGGGCAGCCAGCTGATGCTTTAGTCACCCCTTGTGTGTTCAAGTTCAGTCCCAGTGATGGGGATGCTCTCCTGGCCAGGTGTTTTGCATTTGGAAACCCAAAGCCAGGCTGAGCCCAGGTGATGCAGGCTCCTTCAGGTAACAGCACCCAGGTGTTTTGCATTTGGAAACCCAAAGCCAGGCTGAGCCCAGGTGATGCAGGCTCCTTCAGGTAACAGCACCCAGGTGTTTTGCATTTGGAAACCCAAAGCCAGGCTGAGCCCAGGTGATGCAGGCTCCTTCAGGTAACAGCACCCAGGTGTTTTGCATTTGGGAGCTCATGAACTACGTAATAATTGTCAAAGGGGAAACAGCTTGGTTTAGCCCCATGAGTATAAATGTTTGCAGCTAGGCCAGGTCAGCTGTCCCACAAGTCTCTGCTGGAAAGAAGCTTCCAGAAACCGGGGAAAAGCAGACCTGTGGAGTGAGAAGGGAAGAGGTGGTAGAGGAGGGGCTGCAGCTCTGGGAGCCTGACCTCCAGCTCTTGAGCATGTCTGGAGGGAAGGCTTAACAGAGTGAGACACCCAAGATATCTTCAGTGCATGGGAAAGATCCTTCCCCAGAGCAGAGGTGGGTGTTTGAGTATCTGAAAGGGGAGGTAGGAAGATGTGGCTTTTTTTCAGATACTCCTGAAGAGGTGTGTTTTAAGGTGGAGGTAAAGCAGGTGAGTTGTGGGAGTAGAGCCAAGGAGCTGTACCCATGTCCTTTGTGCTGCAAAGCAATATGAAAACTGCAAAGTGAGAATTCAATACCGGGGGAAGGTTTGGGGTTTTTTAAAAAGAAGTCCTACATCTTTCTGACAAAGTCCTACATGGTAGAAAACTGCCAAGCTGTTGACTTTCATGGAATGTTTATGAACATAATTACTTCATTGATTCAACGCTTGTGTTATATGTGGGTTTTGTTCTAACTTATTTTTTTGCCGTTCATGTCTTTACTACACATAGCTCTAAAACTTGATCTATATGAGATGGAACTGTCCTAGGGCTTTTTGTTGCTATAAGTCATAGGGGGTTTTTTTTTTACTACTTCCATATTAATAACTGCTTCACTTTGTCTTCTGGCTTTTATTTTCTGTGAGGAAATAAGCCCTTCCTCTCCTTGTGGAGGAGGGGGAGTGACATGTTTGTTTGGGTTGGTTTTTTTTTTATTACTTTTATTTCAGTATCTATTTCTGTGAAGTGAGAATGGTCCTTCTAAAATATCTGCCTTCTGGTGAGTGCAGTAAATCATGAGGTTACGTATTTATCATTCTTTTTTATTTTTAAAAGGTATAATAGAAAGGAAAGCCATTTAGCAAATCAGGTACAAACTAAGATCTATGTTTTAAGAGCTGCAGGGGAGTTGGAAGAAAATTGGCTCTTGTGATGAAGCGTTATTCAGTCCATCACATGTGTGAAGTACAATTTTGCCCCTGAGGTGAAGAAACTGGTGGTTTTTCCCCTTCTATATAACCTTGGCATTTGGAGGATTTTCCTTGTGTGCATTACTGTACCACTGGGAAGTGCCTCTTGTATTTAGGATATGCTAAGAATGGCAGGGATAAATATGTGTCTATGGCAGAGTGAGGCAGGTAGAGGGAATAGGGACAGGACTGTTTCCAGTTCTGCTTCCACCACACAGCTGCTCTTCATAATGCGAGAACAGGGATTTTATTGTTGTTGTTCTGGACCTGTTTCAATTTGAATTACTCTTCATAGAGAATTAATAAAACTGCGTGGTGTTTGAATTAACCTGTCTGTGTGCACAGGAACAACCCAGAGGCCCTGAGCTTTGTGCACGACCTGTTTAAAGTATTAGGGAGCCATCAATACTTCCATATCAGCCCAACATTGCCTGGGCTTTAGGGCTTTGTCTGTGGTTGGGATTGCCTCATGCTCCTTAGCAGTGGTTCCAAGGTAGGGTAAATCAGCCATTAAATTATAAACTGAGAGCTTAAGTGACCTCTAGTTATTTGAGTGTGTTGCTGTAAGTCATTTATAAAAATACCCCAAGGGGCAAGAATCGGTGCATGGTGAGTCCCCTTCTGGGCAGAGCAGTATTTTCAGTATCCTGGAAGAAGCAATGTTCAGCTTTGGGGGCATGGAGAGCAAGAGGAAAGGGGGATGTGCTGCAACAACACCTCTTCAGTGTTTCCCTTCTTTCACGTGCAGCTTATTACCTTTAGTGTCACTGTGATGCATGAGAGTGACTGTGAGTGATGTTGATTATGTGCTGTGGGGAGGATGGAGTTTGAATTCTCCTCTTTGACTTTCCAGCACTTCTTTCTGGTACAGAGTAAGATTATTTTCTTGCCTTTTCCTGTTCCTCTTCAGAGCATTCCAAGAATACTAACAGCGTTCTTGTTCTGTGCTTTGCTGAGCGCGGGGCTACGAAATCCAGCTGGCACTTGCACAGAGATTCATATGGAGAACTGTCCTGGCTTCCTCCTCTTAACCCTCTATAAAGCCAGTCATTTTATTTTTCAAGCTATAAATTAATAAAATGAAATGAAAACGCAGGAATACAATGTAGAAACTGCTGTACCGCTGTTGCATCTGACTGATGTGTTAAGACTGCAGCTTGAAGATAGAGGGCAAGTCATGTGAAAATGTTAGTACTGAAAAAGAGAGAACGAGGTTTAGAGAGAAGGAAAAATAATTTGAAGGATATTCTAAGCAAAAGTGCCAGAAGGAAGCTGTACATATTTCAGAGAGACAGATTGGGCAAAGAAGCCTGGCAAAGCAGATCCTTGCAGCAAAGCTGTTAAAATGGCATTGTCTTAGAGCGGTGAAAGTCTGCACTCTGCATTTCTCTGCATGAGTTAACTTGACCCCCAGCCATTGTTTCCTACGGGAGTGGAATAACTTGATAGGCAGCAGGAGGCAAAATTATTTCAAGTCTTTCGGCACTGCTTCCTGTAACCGAAAAAGTAAACACGGACATCAGCATGTAAACAGGATGCTCAGCTGTAAGTTAGAGCAAGATGTAGCTTGTTCTACATTCAGTTTTTCTAAAAATAATTCTGCTTTAGTAAATAAGACATTCTGTATGTGTATCCTACTTCAACACATTTCAGATTGCTGTCAACAAACTGCAGGATTTTAGTAGAAGGTGTTTGCTAAATAACAAGTAAGGCAAACTGGATTTACTAAATCAGACCTTCTCTGTTTTTGTTGCTAAACTTCTGTATGGAATATGCTTTTCTGTATTTGGATAAATGCTGCTAGGGATTTACTGTTCTATTTGTGAATGTGGCTGTTCTGGCAGAGCAATCTTATGCCTAAGATCCTGGGATAACCAGGAGGTGGGTGTTCTACTTCTAGCTCTGTGTTACTGTGTTTCTTAGCTTTTTAAAAAGAATATGTATTTTGGCAATCAGGGCCATTTTTTTAACCAGGTTTTTTTTTTTGTTTTGTTTTTTTTTTTGGGTTTTTTTTTAAATTTTTCTGTTGGCAAAAATGTGAGCTCTTTGGTTTCTAGATAAAACTGCTGCAGTTTCTCTTGGAAATCACAATTTGGATATGTAGAGCTGCCTCTCATAAAATAAACCATAGCCCCATGGTATCCTGTGTTGACTGAGCACAGGGAACCTGAAGCTCTACGGGGACCTGTCAGCAGCCTCACTGTGCCTTTGAGCAGGTTACCAAGAAGACAGAGCCGGACTCCTTAGAGCAGTGTTTGGCAGGAAGCTGAGAGGCAAAGGATGTAAACTAGAGTTACAGAGGTTTATGCTGAATTTAAGGGGAAAACTTTCTCTTCGTTAGGTCAGTTAGGCAGATTTTGCCCAGGGAAGTTGGGTAACCTCAAACTGAGGAGATTTTTCAAAACTTGGTTGGATATAGCTCTGGGCTGCTACAGCAGACAGTAGTTTTGGATCATAATCTAGCTGCTGCTTTATGTCAAAACCTGGTGCACCTGTAAAAATTCCCTTTTGACCTACATGGATTTAGTGGAGGGCAAAGCAAATTATAGCCCAGGAGCCTGGGGGATTTCTTCTCCTGACTTTCTAGCAAAGATGGTGGTCTTAACATTAGATATTTGGTAGGCATCGAGTAGGTACAGTGCAACAGGGTGACTTCCTGACCTCTTAAATAACAGACCCAGTTTACATAAGCTACTAAAAACTTGAGAGAATTTCCAAAATACTGTTGTCATTAGATAGTTGAAAGATAAGTCAGATAACTTGACAATAAAGGTTGGAAATAGGGCAAATAGTCCACCTTCTTTCCCTATCCAGATATAGCACATTTTGTAACATGCTACAGAGGTGGTGTTTGGTTATCAGCAGTGAGTGATGCTGTTTGGAGGGTGAATTCAAAGCTTGTAAGCAAGTTGCAAATATAAGGGAAAGTTTTAACAGAAAAAGGGCAGTTGCTTCTGGCTTGGACTCTTCCTCCCTCCCCATGTACATGTACTGTGTTATGCTGCAGGTATAAAACAGCTGTTTACTGGACCTGCTTGCCTCTGACCCTTCAGCTTCAGGTAGAGAAGTGTGAGAAGGCAAAAATCAATGGGTCAGGAAGGCTTGTTTCTGTCCTTTGCACATGTGTGTGCACATCCTTGCAAACTGAATGTTCTCAAGAGCTTCAAAGTGGTCAGTCTGATCACAGGTAGGTGCTGAGACCAGGGGAACAGGCTCCTTGATATGGATTTACCTCAGCTGGAATCTTGGTGTAGTTTGCACCTTGTCTACACCAAGCAGTAGGTACATATGAGGAGTGGGTGATTTCCCATTTCTAGAAATGTAAGTGCTGCACTTGCCCCTACAGCAGGGATTTTGTGGATTTAAATATCCAGATGGTGGTACTTGGCAAAAGTTTTATCTCACAAGGTTTAATTCACGCTGCAGTTGTTCATTTTGATGCTGGAGATGACTTTAGAGTAGGAAGTGTTTCAAAATGAAAATGTCTGTCCAAGGCCATTTCTCTTTCAAGTCTATGAATAAAAAGAGGAGGGGGCCCAAAGGAGAAGCTGCTGGTTGTTAATGGTGGTCTGCTGGTGTGACTCTATTTTAAGTGATAGACCATTGAGAACAATGATGATGCTTTCAGAGCAGAATATCTCATTTTGAGCAGCCAGTCTTTAGAATGATTCTGGCCATGTTCCATCTTCACCTTAAGCATCATACTCCTGGTTGCTAAGGAGTGTTTTACTGGCAGTTTAAAACTGGGCACTGTAGATGTTGGGAAATACATTTCGTGCTGGTAGCTTGGGGTACAAACTGCAGGTGAGCAGAGGGGGCAGAGGCCAGAGGCTGTGAACTGTGGGCATGGGGACCTGAGGTGCAGCCAGGTGAGGGACAGGGACATGGCAGGAGCTGAGGACCCCTGGACTTTTCCACCCCGAGACCATAAGGGGATAAAAGCCCAGGGGTTCCTTTGTTTTGTGTCCCTCCTCAAAGGCATCAGCCCAAGATGTTATTGTGTTATTTAGTTATTGCACCCTGATTAAAATCCTTTAAGGATCTGGGTGTCTGAGACTGCTATGGGAAACCTGGAGTGGAGCTGATGAGGAAACTCGGTCTGACTGTGAGGGGAGGGGGTGTAGCTGAGAATGGGCCTTAGTCCCAGCTCAGGTGGTGAGAGCGGCTCCTGGATGGTGGGACAGGGAAGTTTCCTTAACCATAGATATCAAACACTCTGGTGCTGAATTGTTTTCTCTGCATGCTATGCAAAACACTTACTTTTCTAGGTATATTCTTGATACAGTTGTGACTTTTGCAAAAAAAAAGTTTAAAAAAATCCCCAAAACCAAATGTTATGAGACTGTCCAGTAAGAGGCAAAGACCAGAAACCCCTCTGCTATCTTTTCCCAGTTTCTGCATGTTATGCAGTATGTTCTTTAAGCTGGATATTCTCAGGACTTCGTTCCTTAGCTTGGTGGGGCTCCAAGCATCCCTGCTTGCTGTGTGCTCCAAGATGATGACAGGTACCCTTCAGTATGAAAACTGGCACAGGGCTTGCAACTGAGAGTCAAGGCAGATTTTTGACATTCCAATTCCGGGTGCTCTGATCACTCAGCAGCTTTTAATTGAGGGAGAGTCTCCAGTTATCACTGTAATGCCAAAGAACAGCGCTGGATTCATTTTATCAGTAATTTTTCCTCACTGTGTAGAAGAAAATCAAATGTGGCATGACAGAGGAAGCCAGTGATGCTGTGTGTTCTGTTGGTTAGATGCGGCAAGATGCTAAAGCCAGTATAAACCTCCACTGAACTATTATAATTATCTGCTTTCAACAGTTATCCTCTAGCAGAGCATTAGTGCTACACTTAAAAGCAATGAAGTTGTGATGGAAGTTATTTGTGTCCCAAACTTTGCTGGTCAGAGTCGTTGGAGCTCTGCATGAAAGGCAAGGAAGGTCAAACTGTGAGGATCTGAATGTGTCATCTGAATTCCAGGTAGTATTTGGAAAGGAATGAAGATGTCTCAGGGTAAAGAGTGTATTCCTCTAAAACACTTAAAGTGCGAAAGAAAATGGGCTGTACTCTGCCATCCTTAAAACACAAGAGGTAAAACCCATAAATACAGGAGGTATTTTTATGGGCAAGAACAGTACATTTCTTAGTCTGTTGCACAGTGTGCCTTTTGGCATACTAATTGCTAAAATCATAAACATCCATAGCTTGAAGCTGGTTGCTGAAGCTATCCTGCTAAATCTTTATTTAAAAAAAAAATTAAAAGTAAAAAACCAACGCAAACTATAGCTATTTCTTCCCGGATTCTCTTCTAATGACATTGTTGGTCTGATAAAGTGATTAGACTTTCTTATCCCAGCCAGGGATGCTGCTAAACCAAGTTGAAATACCCATCTTGCTGGGATTATCCTTCAGGCACAGTTTAAATAACACACCAACAAATACATCTACTTTAACTTGACATTTGTTGTCCTTGATGCTTTCTCCTACTAGTTCTCTAAGACTCTTAATTTTTCCCTTGGAGTCATGAGTAGGGCTTAAGAAAAAAAAAAAAATCTGTCTTTATTCTTAGAAATGTTTTTTTTGTTGATGAGCCATCCATTTTCTTTCACTTATGAACTTTAAATTGTATGTTGCTTTGACAGCATTTTTCCTCTTGGAAGTATCCAGCTACGCCATCGCATTTCAAAAAAGCCCCAACTGTTCAGAGCCAAATTGTTGTCTTGCTCCATGCACTGATGCTCAGTATGAAAGTGAACCAGAGCAGTGAAAAGCTATTTATTACATGATGGCATCTTCAGGCCTTTGTTAGTCTGGAAAGGTCTTTGATTCTAGTGAAGTTGCTACCTTAGCAGTCTGCAAATTATGTTTTGCTCAAAAAACTAGTTTAATCACCCTCAGCTTTAAAAGCTTTGGCCATGGGAAGTAAAAGTGATAACTTCCCAGGAAAATACCAGCTGAAATGAGAAAAAAGGAAAATACTAAATCACCCTTCTGCCTTCTGAGAAGAGTTACTGAAGCAGTGCTGCATCTCACATGGTCTTTTTTGGATTCCTTCTGCTTCCCTGTACTTCAACTCACTTTCTGATTTTATTCACTCCAGTTTCTCTACTTTCTGCTCAGTACTTCTCCCTTTGCCCAGAATTTCTTTTAAAAGGCAGGATTCTCCTATAAAATTGGCATGTATTTTTCTTTACCACTCTCGGCTCTGAATTTGTTTATCCTGATTGGAATTAAAGCCTGTGTGCTGACAGAAGTAGTGTGAAGAGATCAAGTGGGATTCAGTCATGTTTTCATTTAAATTGCAATACCACAAGTGTGTTTGAAATGAAAAGGTTTAATAACACACTCTTTGCAGTGGCCTGCATTAGGATAAGTAAATCAGGTACAAACTGTGCTATAAAGAAAATGTAAGCCCTGCACAAACAAGGCCCCCCAATTTATCCACTTTAATCAAGGTTGGGTGTTTTACTGGCTTCACTTTGCTTTTGCTATATGCAACAAATGGGCAGCACTGGTAGGAGCAGATAGCACCAAAATTTTATCAAAATGTTATCTTAGGTTTTCAATTGTCTTTTAGTGTTTGCACTATTTGACTCCCTTTATTAGAGTTTGTTTGGGCATGTGTCTGGAAAACAGTGAAGAATTACAGCCACCAAACCAGAGAACAAACTTTACAGTATGGATTTCATAGCAGCTCATGCAAATATTTTTGCTGTAGAGTGACAGGGTACTAACACACATCCTCTGAACCTACCTTTGAATCAGCAGCGAGCTGCCTTCCCTTCTTGTACCTCATGTCGCCTCTTATGTCAATGCAAAGGACATAAAATATGTTCTAACACTGGATTCCAACTTTATTTAACAAGGTTATGTTGGCTCATGAGACCAGGTGCAGGTTTAAATGAAGTTTCATGAATGCTCCTCCATAGAGGACTTGT
Organism: Pardalotus punctatus; assembly: GCA_013400915.1. Taxonomy (NCBI): domain Eukaryota; kingdom Metazoa; phylum Chordata; class Aves; order Passeriformes; family Pardalotidae; genus Pardalotus; species Pardalotus punctatus. The sequence goes on from VZTX01023804.1 coordinate 990,135, forward strand.
GTGCAGCAGCCATGTGACAGGGCAGAAAATACCATGGAAACAGCAAAGAGGGTACAGCCCTTGGGTGTTCTCCAGGCTTTTTTAGCTATTTAAGTCTGAATTATGGCAGGCACAGGCCTCCTGACAGCAACAGAATCAGGAATGTGCAAATTCCTGCAAGTTTAAGCAGGTGCAAGGAAACACCCCAGTGCATTGGGATGGACTATCCCTGCTGCTCAGTGAATCTGTAAAAACTGTGATGTCCTGGAATGGAAATAGGGGATGACCCAGGAATCTTCACTTGGATCCATGCTGAAAACAAGCTCTACCACAGACCTGCAACGTGAGCCGTAAGCCAGATTTCACTGCCTGTGCTCAGCACTGCACTGACAACAGGATGCACCGTGAGCTGAGTGGCAGCTTCCCACCAGATATACCATGGCTTCAGTCTAACTGTCACTACTCCTAGAGTATGGTTTTGCTCTAATTACAGTTTTTAAAATATTTCATTTTTTTTACACACCGGTCCCCTGGAGAGTTAGAACTGAAGTGTCCTTGATTCTGTTGATTTCTGTGAAAATTGTAACACCATTTTATCACGTTTTGATTTAATTAGCTGCTTCGGGGAGAGGATTAACATGGCATGTATAGTCGCTATTTAAGTGTACCCAGTATTGTATAATAGGGGAGTTTGTGCCAAACAAACAGCTGGGCTCTGCCTGGAAAAGCCTATATTCTGGTGGCACAAACAAAAATACACAATAAATACAAACACAGAACAGCATGTGGCCATTGCAGTTGGTATTAAATGGAAAGAAATTAAATTCTTCTGTTTCTGTGATGTTTTTCTGCTAAGTGCCTCAGAATTACAATAATCTGTTATTGTTTCTTTGTATGGGCTATCTCCTGACACCTTCCCCTTCTAGACAGCTTCTGTTCCAATACTTTCAATATTCAGCAGACTTCTTATAGCTTGCACCTTCTTTCCTTGTTTTAGACTCTCTTGTAGTAATTTTGCTTCCAAGTTAGAGTATCTCTCCATTGCTGATGGCTCCATATGGTCACTCAATTCATACAGTTAATTTAATTAGATTCCTCTATAGCGTAGCACAGCACTGGGCATAAGCTCTGGTGTCTCTCCTGATGGATCAATGGGCAAAGCCTTCACTCATGAGGACTTATATTGGAGTGTGGTTTTTATTATTTAGATATTTACCAAAAATAGTCAAAAGCTACATTAAGCAAGCAATGTTAGACATTTCTTTAAAAAGCAAGTGTAAAGAGGTGTCTACAAACTAGTGAAGTTTACATTTGATGCAATGAAAAATTTAACAAAAGCCATTTCTTGCTATTTATAAACAAGAGTAAAAAATTTGGGCTCTTACAGGTTATTTTCTTACTTTTCTGATGGCAAATTTGGGATGAATCTTTCCCACAAAGTGGAGGCTTTTTTTGTGTCCTGTCAGAGATAAGGTGATTGTGTAGAAAAACAATGATGATAGGGATCTGTAATTACCTGTGACTGATGAGCATATCTGACACTGTTTCCTGGTATCCACAGATAATTCGACAAGGTAAGAGGGAAACACAACTTCCTCTGCTGACAGCATATATTTTATGTTCAGGATGCTGCTTGTGGTGAGGCTTTGGGCAGGATTGCTATACCACAGCGTGAAAATATTAGGAAAAACAATGCGTGTCTGGGGATGAGTGTTAAATGTTTCTGTCTTTCATGTTGGTATGGTATGAGTAAAGAGAAAATGAGTCCTGGGAGACAGAGAGCTCTTTCAGATGTCAGTCCTCCAATTAACTCTGTAAGGGCACATCAGAGCATCTTTGGGTAAAGGCCATCTATCTTTTTTTTTGTCTTAATATGAATGGTGGCAATGTAATTATTTTGTGTGGTAAAAGAAGATTCTCTCTTGGGAGAAATTTTTCTTGGTTCAAAAGTACTGATATATGCAAAGTCAGAACGACCCTGTAGCAGCTTTATTTTAAGCAGAACATTTAAAATGCATATGATATGTTAAAGTTTGAGAAGTTTTTGAAATGTGAACTAGTCTAAATTATGCAGAGGTCTTGGAACTCAAATAACTACAAACAAGCTTTCAAATCTGCTAACCCTCAAAACTACCTCCACCTGAACAGCTTAAGTGAAATACTGTGCTCTGGAAGGGTAAAGGGATAATATTTAGCTTAACTGCACTTTTTCCTGTGCTTCTCAAAATGATCAGTTGCAGGACAATCATTAAAATCATAGGCTGTAAGTTACTGTCCTTGGAAGCAAATGATACATTGCAAGATTTGTGGGTCTTTGTCTTTTATCACAGCAAATTGAATATGTCTAAGTCACCAGGGGTTCTTTTTAAATTGTTCCTTATTTTGCTAGGCCTGCTGCTTTTAAATAAAGCCTTTTGATTTAATAAGGAACAAAAATGCTGATGTTGATGTTGGTTTAAGAATTGCCACTTTGTTTAAGTCTCTTTTCTTGCTTATAATGCAGCTCCTGATGAAATCAACCAGTTGAGTAATTAGGGGTTGTCTCCTTCCTATCTTCTCCACAATCTTCAGCACTTACCTCTTTTGCTCAAAAACAACTGGAGGTCAGGTTGTGTGAAGAAACCCCACGATGAGTTAAATGATCAAGACCCAGAAAACCCTGGAGCACGGGAGTCTGTAGTGTTCCTCCTCCATTTGGAAAAAATTACCTATCCCAGCCTCAGCCCTCAATGGGGGACTATATAAATTGTTTTTTATTTAGTCTTAATGTTGTGTTCACCACCCTACCTGTGCCCAGAGTATTTGCTGTAAGTGTGAGCCTGCAGGTTGCCAAAAGGCCACTTGCAATGCTCTGTCTTCTGTTTCTCTTCCAGTTTTGCTGCATTAGCCAGCCTGGATTGGAAGCCTAAACATGGCATTGAGCATTAGGTAGAGAAAGCAGGAGAGGGGGGAGGGAAGTCTGGATGGAGAATAGCAAAGCATGTATTTCACGGTAAAAATGTGTAAGAGGATCTGGAGGTGCCAGGCTTTGGTGGAAAAAAAAATGGGGTAGTTAAAAAAGAGGATATATTCTATAAGCAAGATTAAAGGAAATTAAATTGGAGGATTAAGGCTCAGGTTCTGCACCTGTTCTCATTTTCTGTTTCAATTCACAAAAACCACCTAAAATCCACCAGTGATTATTATTCTTTAAATAATGAAAAAAGCAAGAAGCGTGTCTTGTTCTCCATAATCTGTGGCTATAATCTTTATCACAGAAACTGCTTCTCTTGTGAAACAACTTTGTGTGTTGTGGAGTCCTGCTTATGAAGGATGTTGATTATATTCCCTCACATGTCTTGAATGAGTTGTCTGGGATTCTCTGGGGCCCCCAACATAAGGAGGATTTGGACCTGTTGGAGTGAGTCCCACAAAGATGATCTGAGGCTCTGGAACATCTTTCCCATGGAGTCAGGCTGAGTTGGGGTTTTTCCACCCTGGAGAAGGGAAGGTTCTGGGGACACATCAGAGCCCTTCCAGTACCAAGAGAGCAGCACGGACTTTGGGGAATTATGTTTTGCAGCTTAAGGATACAGCTTTACTGAGTGGGAGGGAAAAGGCTAAGAGAATCCACTGCAGGAGTGTTTTGATAAGAAACAGGACTTCCATCTCATTTCAATATGATAGATCTCAAAGTTAAAACAAAATGTGATTAAGTAGGGAGTAATTTTTTTACAGAAAAAAAAAAAATCATGCTCTAATTTAAGCTTGGACAAAAATTAGAATTTCCTGCTTTTGCTAGTTACTCTATTTTGTAAAGCCTGAATCAAGGAATAGAGAATTTCAGGTGAACTGCAGAACCACATAACTTCTTTTGCATTGCTATGCACTACTTCAATGGCACTTCATCATGAATCAGACATTCTTCCAATTGTGTAAAGCAGTGGGCTTAAAAGCCTTTTTTTAAGCAGGTATTTCATTGCTTATGGGATGCTGAATAATTAATGGTTGTCTAAATATGTCACATTCCTCCTTGTTTAGTTATCCTAAGTACTCAGGGAAGCCATGGTAGCCCTTCTAAGCCTAATTTTATTATCTTCTAACTATCTTAACACTACAACTCTGCCCTTCTGTCCTCTGGGTCAGAGCACTTGATTGTACAAGGGGTAGAAACATACCCTGAGCTACCCTGGAGTTACCTGAGGAGGTACATCGAGGCAGGGATGTTCAACTCTTACGATGCCTGATACAGAAACATCAGCTCCAGTGAGTTTCCACGATCCATTTAATGGCTTCATTCTTTGGAAGCTATTGCTATTAGCAGACTTTATAGGTAGGTAGCACTCATTTTTGTTGCTTTGTAGTGTTATTTTTCCAAATTCATTATTTAAAAGGTCATTTTCCAAGGTTGCTAGGTCTGAAATGACATTCTTGGCAGCAGCTCCAACTGTCTCTTCATTTCATTAATTTTCTTGCTGAATCGTGGATTTGTTCTGTAAAATACATATATCCAATTAATTTTTCAGTATAAAAGGCAGAGACTGCTCATAAAAAGGAATTTTACACTTTCAAACTACACATAGCAGATGGTTTTAAAGGTATTTAATTTCTTGTTTCCTCAAGTGGGGCTTCTGTTATTTAAATGTGTGGTGCCTTTAGCCTATGTAAAGAAGTAGAACTTGACATTCCAAGCATGCCTAGAAGTCCTCTTGGTCCAAGCACCCTCCTTGATTAAATGCTGTGGGAATGGGCGATAAGCGGCAGGACAGTAGGTCCCTTTCAGACCTTTAAAATGACAGTTTTAAAACTCTTGTTCTCCTGCACTAGAATAAATAGTCCTGCCAACTACAGCGATCAGTGTCCTCCAGCAAGGCAGAGGACATCACCCTTCATAGTGCCAGTCCACCAGCGTGGCAATCAGGCAGGATCTTTCCTACATGGATCACAGACTGAACTCTCTTAAAAATTAGATTTTTATATTAGTAACTCTAATAGGATCCAAAAAAGCAGCATCAAAACCAGCAAGGATTAAGGGAACCACGAGGTGGCACTTCTGCTGCACAGAATGCCTAAAGCTCAATCACTTTGTAGGCTGGTAAAAATACAAAAAAGAAACAAACAAACCCAACTTTCCCCCACAGAAGAAAAGTGAACTTATTCTTGTGAACAGCCATTTAAAATCAGCAGTTGAAACCATCACATGGATTCCTTTCAACCTAACCAGGAACTGAACTCAATGATCCTTGTGGGTCTTTTCCAACTCGGGATATTCTATGATTCTGATAGATTTTCTGTAAAGCAGAAACTTTCTTTCTTTCTGCCTTATCCAGCATCTCACGTCAATAAAGTCTCTTTAATGGTAATATTCAATTTTTCCATGTTTCCATGCCCATTTCCAAACTACCTGATGTATTTTTTGATGAGGAAAGATGCATAACAATACTGAAGTGTTCTATAGATGCACAATTTTCCTGTACCATTTCCTTTCAGAGAAGTTTTAGGGAAGGTTTTAAGTTTATATGTGATTATCTTGCATGCCCTTTGCTAGTTGGGTCACATTAAGATTCTGCAAAATATGATTGCTTGGAGGATTTTTTTCTTCATAGTGTACATCTATTTCAGATTCCCTGAATGTTAGAGCATCACATAATTTTTTTTTTTTTTTGTTACTCATATCTGAAGTGTGTGGTCTTGATTCAGTGTTTAAAAAAAATAAATTCCTTGCTAGTGATCTCAAACTTTTCTTTTTGACTGCACCTCTACACTGTGGTAAGCAAATGCCTCTCCATCTGCCTGTAACGATGCAAACCCTTGGCAAAAATGTTGTGGGAAGGGAAGAACTCTTACAACAGCAGCAGGATGACAAGGGTTTGGGCAGCAAATTGAGCTTGGCTTTAGCAAAAAATTCATGGAATTTATTTGACTTTTTTTCTATTGCTTAGTAATTAAGAGACCTGTCCAAGAACTTTTGACTAAGATGCAGCAGAGGCACGAGACTCCAAACAGCTTTCTGCTTACCCAAAGTGTTCGGAGCCCCGTGTGAAAGCACGGGGAGTCATGGCCGGTGCACTTGGCTTTTGGAGAGGATTTCTCTGCTGCAGTGTCAGCTCACACTTGTGCCAAGCTCTGAGCTATCTAGAAGGAGTTCACAGCTGAAGCAGGGAAGTGCAAAACGGTGGTGGTGGTGGTAGATCTGTTTTAAACTTCAGCCTCAGTCGTTCACACAGGATGGGCATGACTGGCTTAAGCTGTACAGCACCAAATCTTTAAGCCTGGAGTGACTAACAAAACCAATCTATAGTCATGGCTTGCGCCTGGGGGTGGTCTAGAAAAGAGAAGAATGCAGGAAGGAGCAGAATTATAACACGTTATTGCAGGAAAGGAAAAAATAGTGAGGAAAAACTGATGAATCATGGTTTGAGTAAATGCATTTGTACACTTACAAGCCTGACAGGTTTCTTTGGGCAAGAAAAGTACACCTCCAGTTTCAACTATTTTACTTCTGCTTAATGTTGGGAAAAGTGCTTTATTAATGAGAATTCTAGAGTAGTTCACCTGCTATTCAGTGACTGCATTGCTCTGTTTTTTTTCTAAAATTGCTTTCAGAGCTACAGCAGTCCAGCCACACTTACCCATTAATACTTTATTAGCAGAAGCCATTTCTGTTTTAGATGCTTGAAATTTGCTTTTTTTGTCTGCCTATATGTGCACCATATGCATGGGAGACTTCTGAAAGACTTTGTTTTCTGTCTTTTCCTGTAGCAGCTGCTGGGTTAAGACCCCTTTATTTCAATAGTAGCTTTTATTCAGCAGGGAAAACATTTTAATTTTTTTTTTGTTTTTTTTTTTTCCTTTTCTTTCATAAATATCTTTCTGGGAAATGCTGCTTGACATATTTCTCCTTCTTAAAATGGACATTTCTATCAGTAATTCCCCTAGGGTAAACAATACTAACCCTGACGGCAAAATTTATCAGGCTGATGCTTCTCCTGTCTTTGCTGAACAGCTGAGCCCTGTACCTTGTGTGGAAGAATCCAGGATTACAGGACAAATTGTAGATTTAGGACCGAATGAGCAGCAGAATGCTTCCAAGCAGAACTAAGTCATTAATCTGGATCGAAGAAATTTGTTTTAATGAGGAGACAGTATTGTAATGGCAGTGTATTCAAGGTCAAAGTTTACCTGTTAAGAGGTTTTGTGAAAGCAATGTAATTGCAGCCGTTCAGACACCTACAAAACTCTGCTCTCGTGGGGTTTGACCCTTCTGGTTTGAGTTCCAGGGTGCCCGCAGGGATAACCTGGGTGTGGGTCCCACCTGGCCCCGAGTACCACTGGTCTCATCTCCCTCCCAGCTCCGGCTCTGTGCCTATGAACTCGGATAGGCACAAAACGCTGCAGATCAAAAATATCCTACCAAAAAGTATGCAAAATAAGGGCACCACCATTATTCGTCAAATGGTACAAAAGGCTGAGGGAGTTGGGGCTGTTCAGCGTGGAGATGAGAAGGTTCCAAGGAGACCTCAGCGCCCCTTTTTGGTTAAAGAGAGATGGAGACGGGCTTTGGACACGGAATGCAGTGGTAGCACAGAGGGAAATGGCTTTAAGTGGAAAGAGGGTAGATTTAGATTAGGTATGCGAAGAAATGCTTTATTGTGAAAGAAATGCTTTATTGTAAACGTGGCGAGGCCCTGGCACAGGTTGGCAGAGAAGCCGTGGCTGCCCCATCCCTGGCAGCGCTCAATGCCGGGCTGGACAGGGCTTTGGAACCCTGGTCCCATGGAAGGTGTCCGTGCCCACGGCACGGGAGATGCTCCTTACGCTCCTTTCTAACCCAGCCATTCCGCGATGCCGTGACCCCGGCCCGGCCCGGCGGCGCTCCCGGCCCGGGGCTCGGCGGCTCCGGCCCCCGGGCGCTCCTCGGGGTGGCCCCTCACGGCCGGGGCCGNCCTCACCCCGGCGTTGGAGCGCGGCTGTCAGCGCGGGGGGAACTCGGTCAGCTCCGTGCGTGTTTTTTCTAAAAGTAACTCAGAACTCGGTCACATAGAGGGATCCGCGGCTGCTCCACTCTGGTGACCCCGGGACCGCGGTGGCTCCTCCGGGGGTCCCGGCTGGAGCTGGGTGTGGGGTGGGACAGGTAAATGTGCCGTGAGGATGGTCCGGCACAGCCCCGGGGAGCTCCCGCTCTCTTCCCATCCCTGCTTCTCACTTTCCGCGTTGGGCTGCTCCGTGTTCTGCTCTTTTCTTTCTGTTCGCTGAGAAACGGGACACGAGCGTGGTCTCGCTTGAGATTGGAAACTGAGCGATGTGTTAGCGCCTTAAAGCTTTCAGTATTGAAACAGAACCCCCAAAACACCGTGAGCTGTGTGACATGGGGAAACCTTGGCGGCAGGTGAGCGCAGTGAGCAGCGTGACAGCACGCGTTCCCCTCCGGGATTTGGGGTGTGCTCAGGGTACCAGAAACGCCAGCGGGTAATTTACTAAGTTTTAGTCTAGGGTATCATTGTCATTGTCGTTCTTCTGTGTGATCCTCAATGTCTTGGTTTTTCCGTCCACGCAGAGCTCCTTGACTTCAGCAGGTATTCGTCTCCTGTAACTGAGGTGGCCTCAACATTGTAATTAAACAAACTCCGTAACGAGTGTGGAGTTGACACTTGCAAAACAGCACTGAGGCATCTCGCTGACTTCAGCTGAAATCTGTAGCATCGTTGCTGAGTCATCAGGACAGAAATATTCGAGGAAGAAATAAAAGAAATAAAGAATTTAGATTTTTAACCCTAGTGTGAACAGCCTGTTTCATGTTGGTTTATTTATTACTTGATAAATATTTCTTGCATTTACACGCAAATTTATTTGTTCAGTGGTTAGCATATGGAAAGCATTAGATGACTGAAACTGTAACCATGCCAGATCCTGTATATCAAGCAATGCTGTATGTATTTTTAGAATTTACATCTAAAGACCTCTTATATGAGTCCCAGTACATCCATAATGCTGTATTTACCTCTACTATCATCAAAATACTAAAGAGTGTCTTCTGAATTTTGGTCATGGATCACATTCTTAGTAGATGTCTTAACTGTGTGATAATCTACCATAAAGTTAATAACTTGAAACAAGCCAAAGAACGATCTTTTGTAGCTTACCTTTGGCAGGTGTTTTTTCAGCTGGAGTTTTTAATTAAAAAACTCTAGAGCTGTACACACAATGTTTAAAAAAAAAAAAAGCTGCAGCAACGCACTTTTTTCCAAGTTTCATCAGATATTTCTTGGTTTCAGTGGCTATCTAAGCTTTGCCTTTTTATTTTCACATCCTTAAAATTGTTACAGCTTTATACTGCTGAAGATGTTGGCTGAAATGATACTAACAGGTCACATTGCTCGATAATGAAGTATTACTTTCTTTTGTGAGAATGAGAAATTGGTTTGTTTTTTTTTTTTTTTTTTTGCATTGAAGAGTTTGGTCCAGCTTGTTTATCTGAAGCAGAAGAAAGGTTTAAATTGGAAAAAAAAGGCAGAATTGTCTAAGTTAATACGAAGATGCATGTGGTTCACATGCATGTCACAAGCTGCTGATTTTTTGGTAGCAGCTCCCACAGTCATGCTGGATCATATGACTTCCCACTCTGTTAATCTTCATAGCTGAAGTCTTTGTCACTGCTGTGGTCCATACCTGCATTATTTTTTTCCCCCCTTTTCAAATAACCTCAGGGTATGAGTACAGACTAGAGAAAAATAGACCTTCAAAGTGCTTTTGCTCCCCCTTAATAAACAGATTTATTTCAGAAGCATAGTTCTTTGCAATTGACATGTAATCCTCCAGGGAACGTGTGCTGTAGATCTTCATTATGGTAATCTGTCAAATAGACACTTCTAAATCCTCAGACTGTTTCAGTGGCTCAGGAGCTTCTACTCTAAACATACTTTTGTTGCCCAGGCCACTTTTTCTGCAGTATAGAACCACTTAAGCATTGCTTGGGTAGTGTTATGCTTTTTCCTTTCTTTTTCTTCTTTTCCAACCCTCTCCTTCCCCGTGATGTTGGCTTTGGTGTTTAAGCAGATGCATTATACATGTATTTATAAATTAGTTAATTAGGAGTATGCAATGTAATATGAGGAAGTCCTTGATAGATGGTTCTAAATTAAAACTTGGTAGAACTGGGATCCTGTTTTGCATTTTTGTGCAGATCACGCTTTGGTTTGCAATTAATCCAGCTATGAAATAGGCATTATCTCCAGCTGTGGGATACAGAGCAGATACTGATGTGGAAATTGCTTCCATTAAGTCACTCAGTGTTCTGACTGAGAAAGGAGTTTGTAGCCGGGTGGGGTCAGTCCCCTCTCCTGAGTACCAAGCAAAAGGACAAGAGGAAACTGCTTGTGCCAGGGGGGGTTTAGATTGGGTATTGGGGGAAAAAAAAAGCCTTCACAGGAAAAGGCTGTTAAGCACTGGAACAGTCTGCCCGGGAGAATGATGGAGTTCGTATCCCTGGAGGGATTTAAAAGATGTGTAAATGTGACACTTTCGGGGACGCAGTTTAATGCTGGTTTAATGGTTGGACTTGATGTTCTTAGAGGCCTTTTCCAACCCAGGAGGTTCTGTGACTATCATCAGTTGCAAACAATGCGCTCTGTTCTCAAAGGCTCAGCAACAAGTGCATTAAAGCGCTTTGTTCCTTCTCAGGCCCGCAGCTGTTGGCTCTGTGAGCTGTGTGTGCCTGGTTAATGCTGCTGTGCAGGGGAGCACGAAAGGTCACTCTTCATCCTCCAGTACCTGCGTAGTTCCAACAAAGGGGTGGTTATAGCTCCAAAAAAGGGGTGATCGAGTACAGCTGTCACAGCCCAGGCTGGGTGCAGAAGAGCAGTCGTTCTCTCTCAGCTGTCTTCTTGCCATGGCATCTGTTGGTCAGCTGGGATCTAGCAGGGAAAAAAACGTCAAGACTTGCGTATCTGAAAACAAGGTCAAAAAGTAATGAAGGTTTAGGAGTGCTGTTTTTTCTGGTTTCTTGTACAAATGTGCTTGTAGTTCTGTGTGGATATCAGAGAAGCACAGAATAAGTACAGGAGCTGAACAAAAGTCAGAATATGCATTTATTTATTACTGATCTGCTACTTGTGTCGAAAATCGATATCATGACGTTGACATCGGTTGTTGACATCAATAAGCCTTGACTTTGAGTTCAGACTGGTTAACTCTGAACTCTCTACACTGAGTACAGCATTCCACCTTTATGCAGGGCCAGAGAATTCAGCAGTCACACCATTGTTCAGGGCTTGAAAATCTGCTTGAAAATCAGAGGGATGTGTCACCCAAACACATGTGTAGGAAGGGGGATATATGCAATGGTCATCTGGGAAGTTGGATTGGTAGAATTGTTAGGTTTGTTCTTTAGCTTTCTCTTCATTGCTTGTTTTAGCTTCTGTTAACTGTTTTCCATGGAAATACAGATTAATTTCAGAGAACTTGGGGGAAAACTTCAATGTGATGCAATTTGTATATGCCTGGGCAAAAATGTATCATTTCTTTGTGTTTGGCATTAATGAGATCACTCCAAGAATCCTCTGTCAAGTTTGGGTGTTCATACTTCAAGGTGGATGTTAAAGTCAAACAGACTTCAGAGAAGAACTGTAAGAATGAATAAGGGTTGAAAATTTCTCCTGAGGGAGAAATACCAAGAGCTCAATATGTTAAATATTATCAAAGAGAAAGGAGGGGGAGGGGCTTGATTGCAACATTTAAGTGTGTGCATTGTGAACAGAAATTCTGTGATGAAGCAGAAAATGATGGGATATCAAGATCCTTTGGCTAACATATGAGCCAGACGCATATGCAGTAGAAATAAAAAATGCATTTTGAGCAATGAGGGTAATTCATTGCACATTATGGTAGGATATTCATCAAAGGAAAATTTTAATTCAATATTTTCCCTTTAAGATGTACCTAAGTAAAACTTAATTGAGGGCATGTGTCCATGTTCTATACAAGTCACAGTAGATGATCAAAGTATTTTTTTTCTGTGTCTAAATACATGCATCTACATAAAAAGACAATAATAAAATATGCTTAGCCTAGGAGACTGTTTAAATTAGAACAGAGCTGATAGATAACTCAAGACTTTTAAAGGTATAAAATGCCTGGAAACAATGAACTGTAGAATCACAGAATAGTTAGGGTTGGAAGGGATGTCTGGAAATCATATAGTCCAACCCCCAAAACAAAGACCTCTAAAGCAAGAATTTGTTTTAACTATACCGAAGATTGAAAAGTTGGGTTGGTGAGCAATTCTTTAGCAAGGCAAAGATATCATTACACTCAATTTCTGCATTAGGAGGTCTTGGCTGTTTTAAACACTAAATTAACATACCAGTTGCTAAGATTCCATACAAATTTTCATGAAAGTACTGTGGAAATTAAGGTGGTTGAAGTTCAGAATCTGAAAGAAATGTGAAATTAAAAAAAAAAGAAAAATCCTGCTGTCATTGAGTAACTTCCATAGAGGAGAACACATGGGCTGCAATAGAAAACTGCTGAATACAACAGGGTGGTAAGAGAACATACTGTGTGTGTGTGGGAATTATTGGAGGGTTTGCAAGGAGGGATTTGTAGATCCTGCCGAGATTTGGGGGAAATCTGTGTTATAATGCATTATCTCCTGTGGTGAAGAGCCAGCAGGAATGTTCTGGGGTTTTTCATGTGCTCAGTTTTACATGCCTTTAGCAGCCGATGCTTTCAGGTCTTAGGCTTAGTGGAATTGTAGGCAGCTGTGCTGGTTTTGCTGGCGATAGAGTTAAATTTTCTTCCTAGTAGCTGGAACAGGCTGTGTTTTGGATTTGTGCTGGAAATGGTGTTGATAATAAAGGGATGTTTTAGTTAACCACAAAGCAGGGCTTGCACAGAGCCAAGGACTCTTCTGCTCCTCACCCCACCAGTGAGGGGGCTGGAGGTGCTCAAGGAGTTGGGAAGGGACAGAGCCGGGACAGCTGACCCAAATGACCCAGGGAATATTCCAGAATGTATGGGTGTGTGCTCAGCATAAAGCTGGGGAAGCAGAGAGGAAAAGGGGACAGCTGACCCCAATGACCCAGGGAATATTCCAGAATGTATGGGTGTGTGCTCAGCATGAAGCTGGGGAAGCAGAGAGGAAAAGGGGACATTGGGAGTGATGGCATTTATTTTCCTAAGCCATTGTTAGGTGTGGTAGAACCTGGCTTTGGCTTTCCTGGGGATGACTGAACACCTGTCTGCCTGTGGGAAGTGGGGAACAAATTCCTTGTTTGGTTTTGCTTGCGTGCACAGCTGTTATTCACCTGGTAAACTGGCTTTATCTCAGCCCATGGGTTTTTTCACTTTCACTCTTCTGATTCTCACCCATCTCACTGGGGAGAAGGATGAGAAAGTGGCTGTGTGGGGCCGGGCTGAACCCCCTTTTTGGGGTTAAACCGTGACAGCAGCATGAGGAGAAATGAAAGAATGGTACATCAAAATAGCAAAGCCTCCCGTTGACACAGTTTGACAGGATGAGCGGAAATCAAGCTGAAGCACAAGTCAAATAAGATATGCCTGTCTTGTATAAACTCTTCAGCTTTTTCAGGAACGTGTCAGGAATCAGCCTTCAATATGATGAGGGATCATCAAAATAAATGGAAAGGACCAAGCTAAGTACACATCACTCAGTGAAACCAGTCTTTTTGCTTAAATCCCTGAGGATACTGAAGCAATGACCAGGGGATTTGATAAGGGAGCGTGGATTGGTGAACCAAATCATGTATATGATGAGGACCAGCTGGTTATAAAACTGCAGCAAATTAGAGCAGGAAAAGTCTGCAGCTGGAAGGATTTTTGAGAGTCTGAAGGTGATTGTGCTTCCTGTCTCAAGGGATAATGTGCAAGTATCCAAAAAGTTTCATGATAGATGCTGAAGGGAAAGCTGGATATTTGTTGTATTGATCAGTGAAAGTGTTGGAGATGGCAGAAAAAGTGGAGGTTTGGGGGCTCTGTCCACAGATTTTAAGCTGCTTACTTTGATTGAACGCTTCTTTACAAATATTTAATGGCTTAGGAACAGTTGGATGATGGATGATTCCAAATGCTGCAATTACAGAAAAACCAGCGGTGAGCATGCAAGATAGAGACATTTGACCTTTTGTTGTTCTTATTAATAGCAGAAAGTAATTCATAGATGAATTCATACTTTGCTTCAGGACTGTTTTTATTTTTTAAAGTTATTGTTAAGTTTTTATATTTAGGTATTTAATTTATTTTTGTGTTCTAAGTAGTTCCACAAAGGTTCTATTTCTTCTACTTCTTATTTCTATTCATGCTAGAGATTACCTAAATTTGTTTCAAACTTTGTCTTTGCAATGGTGGTAAAAATTCAACTTTTATAAAACTAAAGTTTTTTTTTCTTACTTTATGCACTGACTTAGGCTGATAATATGTGGGATATAAGGTGTCATGGGCCAAGTTTGCGGTTTGAAAAGATTAACTTTGGTAAAACTGTAATGAGAAGTATCTGTGGAGAGCGATGGGTGAGAAATTTTTAAAAAACTAATTATTTGCAGAAAACCATGTGTATAGCGGCAATTTCCAAGTAGACTTGGGTGTATTTATCTACCCATTATAGTTCTTATTTTACGGATGAATATACTAAGTGCTATACAGAATTATTTGGCCATATGTTCCTGTTTTTATGGAACTTCATTTTGTGGGCTCTTTATATAAATAAAGTTTTCTCTTCATGATGGAATGTACTAAGAAGAAAACAAAAGAATGTTATTTCAAATGTTATACCTTTTGCAAAAGAGCAGATGGTGTTTGTATGTGGGGCTTCCAGGAAGTTTTATGCTTTGTAACTACTGCTTTTTTCCAGATTGTCTAGGAGAAATTAGTGTTTGTCGCTCTTCTGGAGCACACCAGGTTGTGTCACACCTGATGTCAGCGTGTCCTAAAGCCAGCAGAGATATGGAGTTACTGACCCTCTGTCACTTCATTTGTATAATATGGATTATTCCCAAGTGCAGGCAAGAGTTACTTGCTTAAAGTTCATTGTGTGCAGTACTTTGCCAGGAGAGGTGTGAGGTGAGGCTGAATGATCTCAGGTTTCTGTATCTCTATTTGTGCCTTTTAAGTGTTAATAAGATTTGACTCTTCCAGTCTTCAGGACTTGGAGGACTCACCACAGCTTTGGGAAGCTGATGGGGACAGTCTGGTGGCCCAAGTCAGCTCCTTGAGCACCTCTGGACAGCTCAGGAATGTCCCAGTTGGTGCTCTGCAGACAATTTGAGGTGCTTCACGGGCACTAAATCTGATACAAAATCCTCCAGGAAAAATAGTGGGCAGATGATTCATTTTCCTATTTGTCTTTTAATATGAAATTTGAAATCTCCTGGTCATGCCAATTGTGGAGGAAAAAGGATTTTGTTAATAAAATCTAGGAGGAACTTTTAGGTGAGTGCTGCAGGCTGCATTGAAACATTCAATTATTAAACACGGCTTTTTACAAATATGTTCCAAGACATTTACATGTGTGAACCACAAACATCATGCTGGGTGAGACTGAGGGCAGGGATTTACATTGTTTTGCTGTCCACATTAGTTAATTGTTTTTCAATATTCCCTTGCTTAGTTTGTTGGGGGTTTTTATGACAATATTTGGGCATGTTAAAAAGCACATTTTCTTTGTGGTGATTTGCCTCAAATAACTTTGTTTTAATCCCGTTTTGGTAGGAACAAATCTGTTTGAACTCTGGCACAGAAATAATTTCTTGCATGAATATTTGAAATGTAATTTGAAGACAGCAGAGAATACTGAACTGCTGTAGATACACACCTTGTATCTACAATAAATAAAGCATTCTCTTGGGGACTTACAGAATTTCATAATCTTCCTGTTGATACTGCAGTCGTTGTGGGAAGCACTGCAGAGCATCTGCTGCCTGAAGGAGCTCCCTCCGAGGAGGAAACTGGAACCTGGGGGTCACCTGTGAATAAAACTGAGATGTTCTGTGCCTCTGGCTCCAGCCTCTCTCTGAGGCTGAACTCTGTGGGAGCCTAATAAAATATTAGTGGATTTACTCATTTAGCGGTCTCTGACAATACCTGTGGAAGAAAACAATGGCTGATAAAGGATCAGGCTGTTGTTTTTTAACTGCTCAAGGAAACCCTTGTGCCCTCATCCCTATTCTGTAAGAGGGGCTGTAGCAGTCATTGGAGCCATGTATCAAGGGGGAAGAACAAAAAAGTTTTGATTAAATAGGGAAGATCGTTACGTGATGTCAGAAACATGCTTCTGACATTTTTATTTCAGTAGTGAGATGTTGCATTACTGCGTATTTTTACAGTCTCGATTGAGAATAAAGCCTATCCCATATTATTTATCCAAGTGCTTCCACAAGAGAGGCAGATGCTGGAATTCTCTGAGAAGCCTGGTGTTGTTTTCAGGCCAAAGTGTTGGCCCAGAGCTGGTGTGTGAGCATATGTTCAACATGCTCAACCTGGGGTTATTCAGTCTCTCTCGGTTGAAGACAAGTGTGCAGAAGTACCCAGTGTTCTCCTGGGAAGAACAAATGCAAGGATATTTTTAAGTCAAATTGAATTCTTGTTTTCCTACCAGCTAATCACATGTATTAGATGCTTGATGAGTGTCTGCTGTCTGAAAAACAAATACAACATGGGCAAATATGTCTGGACAAGCCAGATGGTTTGATTTTTGTCTTCATGGGAAGAGTAGAAAAAATACATGTATTTAACAAAGAGGCTGTGGAGAATGTGGTGCTTCCAGGGGAAAAATAAAAATTGCTTCTCTATCCTGATCAATGACTAGACTATGCAGTTTTAATACAGAACTTTTCTTGATTGCCAAGTTGTGGCTTCTTTTCACTTGCTTCCTCTACCTACTTGTAATGCTTTGAAAATGACTATTTTGGGACATGCTCTCTTACTTTCATCCTTAGTCAAAAAAGGGTGGGTTTTTTTCCCTCATGTTTTCTAACAGCTGTTTTTCATAAGTGTGTGTATGTGTGGATAAATACTCATTTCCCCTGTGGTCTAGCTGGCTTTTCTGCGCTGTTAATACTCCACCATAACAAAAAGGGATTCTGCATACAGACTTCATTCTTGGTGTATTTTGTATGCCAGCAATTAAGTGTAGGTTTTGAAGTTCAGTGGTAATTAACTATGCAATGTAAATTCGCTAACTTTGCCTGTGTGTTTTACATGGGTTTAGCTTTTAACCAGTTCTTAAAGAGTAAATATGCATTCTTCAGGAAAAAACAGAATAGATTTCAAGTTTGTTTGTTTGTTTTTTTTAATAATGCCCCCCCCCCCATTTAATTAATATGAATATTCAGAGGTCCCGCACTTCAGAACTAAAAGCTTCCAGGAACAAAAAATATTCCTGGAATATTTTCCAACCTAGGATACTTCCATGGCACAACTATGGAGTTTTGTTTTGTTTTGGGGTTTTTGGTAAAGTTACTGTTTTGCTGTTCCTTTCCCGTTCTAAAAAGGATCATACTGCTGTTTTATTCTACTGAGTAATGTGCAGATGGTTCTTGCATGTAAGAATTATCAATGCCTGTCTGAGTACAGAGAAATGAAATGAAATACACATTTTCATATATGTGGTGGTTATATACTAATGTGTGTAGACAAAGGAGAGTTTATTTATGTATGTACAGTCTTGATCAGATAGGCTTGTGGCCTCTGAGTTTGTAAACAGTTTCCAGAAGGATTGTAGAGAATATTTATAGGAATTTTTCTGAGTGCCTGTCCTAAGAGGGAGCTGAGGTATATTAAAGGAAATGTGCATTTCTTAGGAAATAGCAAGTTTGAAGAATTATGAAATTGTTATTTCCAGTTATGCGTGAGTAACCTGAGACAGTCTCCCATTTGAAATAGGTTTTAGTTTTCTCTTACACACTGTGTGATGGAAAGGTGCTTGTTTTCTAGCTGCTGGTAGCTCAGGGATTGATAGGGTTGTGCTGTGTGTCAGAGCAGGGGGATTGACAGCCTTTGGGAGGCTGGGCTGAGGTTTTCAGGGAGCTGTTGTCCAGCCTTCCTTCCAGAAAAAGACTCCTGTTCCAATACTTGAAAGGAATGGAGAAAGTGTTATTGAATATCCAATTGTAATTGAATTATTTTAGGTAAAAACTTGCTCTTTATGCTGCTTCTTAATGGAGAATTGTTTTTTGTTCACTGCATCATCCAAGCATAAATGAGACACTTGAAAAACTTCATCTTGTGAGAGACAGAACAGTACATTTCAGAAAAATAGAGCAGAAAGCAGTCCTTATACATCAGTGCTTTTTTTGGTCTTACTTGTTTTTCTTTTCCTTTATAGAATAAAATATCTTTCTAGATCTATAATATCTTTTAAGTGGCAAAGCCTAAGTAATTTTTTCCTTTTTCTAGTAGATACTTTGTGTGATCTGATTTTGAAGTCAAATTCTTTCTATGTTTAATGCAGACATTTCTTTTTCTTTGTTTCTTTGGTTGAAAGGAGTTAAGTAATGACATTTCCTAGAAAGATGAGACAGAAGTGCTACCAAAAAAAGGGGGAAAAATTTTCTTGACCTTTAGTGCTGATTTTTTTTAAGTACCAGTTCAAAAGTCTGAATATCACTGATGTCCTGAGAAGGCATAAAAGTGTCAATGCAAGAGATAAATCAAAGTAATTCGCTTTTTCAGAATTGAAATAAATATGATTTAAAGGGAAACTGTCAAGATACTTAGATCTTAAAACTACTTTAGTGGAAATTTGATTTTTATTCTGTTAGAAGCTTGCATTTACACTGTTGGTTCTAGAATAAATTAACTAAAAGCTGCAGAAAAACTTGAAAGATTATTATTACAATGTTCCCTAGGGAATATGAATCCATTTATTGTTTATCTCTTGCCTTAGAGGAATTCCATCTAGAAACTTTTATTCAATTACCTTGTGCAATGTGAAGTATTCTTACCTGCTATGTGAATGTACCTCTATTTAAATGATTGACTGCTGATTGACACAAAGTTACACTGGTTTGTCAGAAAAGTGGAAAAAGAACAGAATTTTCTTTGAAACTATATGGAGGAAATTGCCTTGCAGTGATATGAGATGTGCCTCACAAACTGCCTTAAAATGCAGCCTGACCTTTTTTCTGATACGGAGTGGAAACTTGGGTAGATTTTTCTCAAACAAAAAGCAATCTGGAAATGGATTAAACCTGAATAATTATTCACTGATGGAAATCCAGACATAGGAGCCTCCTAGGGACATTCTGTATGCACCCAGAAGTTCCCGAATGTACAGAAGCTAATACAAATATTACCTCAGTCTTTCCTGATAATCTTTTCTCAATCTGGGCTTTTCTTAAAACTTAATTTCTGATAGTCTGTGGGCACTGACTGTAACATGCAGGACAGTGTGTGTGATTTCTGTTTCTGACCTTTTTTTTTTAAACTCTGGCATACTAATCAGGGTCTGCAGAGTTCTGTGCTGTGTTTTGTTAGTTTTTGCAGCAGGTCCCAAATTAAAGGAAGAGCCAATGAAAAATAATCTGATCAGGAGTACTTTGTGCAGACTCAGTACTGAGTGTGGTTTATCAGGGCTTCATAGTAAGAAGACAAATATGAAGTAAAGAGGGATTTAGTGTTTATCTAAGATACTGTTAAGATGAGCGATTTCTAGGTTTTTTTCAGGGTACGTTTTTGAAGACCAATGGCATTTTTGTCGTCTTTATGTTTTTTGCACTCACTTGGCTGTGTCAGGTGGACTGGACAGCAGGTTAGACTTCAACACAATAAATATACACAGCCTAAAATATGCAAGATTTTGCAATCGATGCTGTGAAGTTAAACTGTTGAAATATGTGTGGTTTTTTGGGTTTTTTTTCCCTAGGATTGGTCTTCCCTTCATGAAGTCTAGGTTAATATTGGAATTTTTTTAAAATACCCTACTACTAAAATATATGCCAAAGCTATGTTCATTAATAGCTTAGTGTCTTTCTAGGCAATAGTCATTCCTCCCCCCCAGCCACTAACCTTTGTTTCTTTTATTTAGGCTTCTTCTGACATTGTTTTAAGCCCCATTTTCCAGGGTGGGGATATGTGGATGTATTAGGAAAAGTAAGAATTTATCTGGATTTGGCATCTTGCAGTGAGTCTGCCATACTGATGTGATAGTACAAAACTTGTGTTGTCCTGCATCAGCAGACATGAAAGACATCTTTTTATTTAATAGTAAAAAATGCTCTGAGGAGGAGAAAGCAGCATCTTTGTCCTGTTACACAGGATATTGTATGCAGAACAGACTGTTGTAATGGTTGGGCTACAATAACGAGTACCTAAGAAAAGTCTGAATTATTGAAACATGTCGCCATAGGGCGAAGCAGGGGTGGGATATGGTTAAAAAAAATTCAGCAAAGGAAGCTGGAACACATTTATATTGCATTCTTTGCTTCAAGAGTAGTTTTCTTTATTGGATTCCTTATGTATAAGTAACAAAGATTCATGAATAGTTTATTTGAATTTGATTTTTCCTGATCTATGCATGAGTTTATTAGCTTTAGGCAGGTGCATAAAGATTCAAGGGTTTTTTTTCTAAAATTCAGCTCCTAGTACTACATCAAATGTTGTCTCCTTTTAAGAGGCAGAGTCCTTACTTAGCAGAGATTGCTGGAGAGCTGTAGCTGCTCACATCTGCAATTCATGTCTGTTCCCATCCAAACATAACTAGTTGTTGGACTTCAGTGGACCTGAGGTCGAACTTGATGCAAATTTGGTAGTTTTTAAGAGAATTCATTCAGTGGAAAGAAATGCATAGAAAGACTTGAGTGTTTTGCACTGTTGTGTTGAGTAATGCAGCCTTGACTAATGCAGCTCAGTTGTGTCCTTTTTTGTTTTGTGTTGCCCCTCTGTCACATGATATGCTTTGACTGGCACGAGTGGTCACTAACAGAGCTAAATTAGTGTTAATCAGCTTATGGAACAAGTCCAGTTTGAGAGGTGAATGAAAAAATGTAAAACCCAAGCCCCAAACAACCCTGCTTTAAAAGTACCTTGTAATAGCGTATTTATATATTATTGAAATATGGATTCTCCAGCCTAGCTCCAAGTTAATTAAGGAAAAAAAAAATTATTAGGATCACAATTTTATCCGAGTTGAAATCATATAGTTCTGCAAACCTCCATGGTCAAACTAGCGTTGCATCTCCACGAAGTGGAGCAGGATGGATGCTGTGCAGCTGCATCCTCACCTGCTGCAGCTTCCCAGGAGGCTGCTGCGTGCCCTGAGGATGGAGTTCCCTGTGCTCTCTGCTGATTTCAGAGTGTTGCTGGATGTGTTAATGGAGCAGCAGATGTTAAAAGTGACTTTCCATGGGTTGTAAGCCGGGAAACACAAAGCTGGGAGCTCTGTCAAAGCTGGGAATAGGCTCTAGGGGAGCTCCTGAACATTAGCTGTTGCTCTCTGGACTGTGTGGCTGCTGGAAATGTACTGAAGGGAAATTGTCTCACTTTAAGAATGGAAGTTTTTGTTACTGTTTGGGGTTTTTTTTTGTTGGTAGTTGTTATTTTTTTTTTAAACATTTTCTGCTGTGAAGGAAAATGTGTAGAATATGAATATCTAAACGCAAGAGGGAATGGACTTGGAGTTTGATGACTTGGTCAATGAAAGACTGGAAGGGTTTGTTTNTTTTTGTTGTTGTTTCCGTTGTTGTTTCCGTTGTTGTTTCCGTTGTTGTTTCCGTTGTTGTTTCCAAGGAGAATTTCTAGAATATGAATTTCTAAACACAAGTGGGAATTAGCTACAATTTTGAAGGCTTGGTCACTATTAAAATACAGCCACTGTTACTCTTGGCCTTGGCCAAGGCTACTTTTCTTTCCTGTGCTTTTACTTCCCTGCCTATGAAATGAGTGATGTTATGCTGTCTTTCAAAGAAATTTCAGACAATTCAATAAAAAGCAGTGAATTAGATCTGAGTTACAGTTTTGTATAGTCACAATACTTTAGAAACCTTACTATGTCACTGTAGTTTTCAGCCAAAATTTTAATCTCTTTGAGTGAATGATGAAGCTTATTTTCAATGGCAGTTGATGTCTTCTTGCCATGTATTTAATTCTTGATACAGTTGCTAGGCTAATAGCTAATAAATAGTTGAAAACAGGGTTAAAAAAGATAAAGGCAAGATAAATAAATACCAGTTGTTTCCCTGTGCGCTCAGGTCAGTGATTGCACAGGCCTACACTTCTTTGTACTGAATATGCATGGTTTGAGGAGGAAGGCTAAAAATGGATAATTAGGAAGCCAATGGCAGATTTTGTCAGGCAGTTTTAATACCCCTTGGGCTGTATCCAGTAGTAAAACCCTCACAGTGTCTCCAGCTTTGTGTGAACTGTGGTTGCTGATGGTGATAATGCCTTGGGTGGTGACTGATACTTCAGGTGTAGAGCTATTAATGTGCTCTTCGCAGTTACCTTCTTGCACAACTCTAACTAGGACAGCAGTAATGCAAAAATCTTTTCTGATAATGAGGAGGGCGCTGCAAATATTCACAGCACGTCATGTACAATTCCTGTATCACACTTGCTGGGGGGGGCAGGTATTTTTAGTCAGACAATTGTCACAAAATGGAACTTCTGGCAGCAGGAGGATGCTTTTGGTTCACCACCAAAACCGGAACAACTTAATTGAAAATGCATTTTTGGATCTGTTTGTGTTCAGTCAGATATTTGTATTCTGGATATTTTCGTTGTGAACAGAGGATATTTGGAGTGAAAAAGGTAAAGAAAAAACCAAAAAACCAACCCACAAACACTTAAGAAATAGGAAGTGTTCTTCTAGGATGTTCATTTGGGAGGAGCGGTTTATTACAGCTTTTATGCATTAAATCAGTGGCAAGGAAATGGTGAGGGAGTGGGAAGGTGATGTGGAGGCAAAGAAAATTTGTCATGAGTGGGGGACACTCCCTTAGTAGAAAGGGATCAGTGGCTTTTAAAAAAAAACAAAACTAAAGGAAGGAGTAGTGACCTCAAGGGAAAGTACTAATTCACTAAGATTTTAAACTTCCATTGCATATTAACTATTAAAGAAGTGCAGTTGGGCC